>CM045728.1:99764314-99826814 GCA_024760905.1 Plotosus lineatus
GGATAACGAAATATCTACAATGATCAATATAAAAAAAACTCATGAGCCAACAGTCTTGTTCAACTCTCCTTCACGCGTGTGACAAGCAGGAAGTATGAGTACAGGAAGTAATGGTACAGTTCAGCTCCCTCCTGGCCAATGGGAGGCCAGCAGGGCGGAATGTTGGGAGACAGCCAATGAGAGAGCAACTCGCGCATTGTTTGAACGTTTGAATGGCGCATTTGAATTTTTTGAATGGCAATTTTGCCGCTTTTCGTAAAAAGAGGTTGTTTTCGTAAAAAGAGGTAGAAAATTTAGGAAAATTTTTTTCGTAACCTGGATTTTTTATATTCTGAGGATTATGTCATAAGTAGAGGGCCAATATATATATATCATACTTTCCATTAAGGGCCGGCGGAGGTGCCGGCTACTATTAGCCTAGCGCCGTTTATATTTTAAAATAATAAATAATAATATTTTATAATATAATAATAATCTTTAATAGAAATATTTTCACGGCTTTCTTAAGCGATGTACTTGACAACACGATCACTTGTTTTGATAATTTCTCAATCGGTTCACTTCCGATATCCCATGATGTTGGTAGATTTTGCAAAAAGGATGGAAATGACTGTAGTAAATACTTTCTTCCAGAAGAGAGAGGAGCATAGAGTGACTTATAAAAGCAGAGGTAGGAGCACACAGGTAGACTACATCTTGTGTAGGCGATGTAATTTGAAGGAAGTCAGTGACTGCAAAGTAGTAGTGGGTGAGAGTGTTGCCAAACAGCATAGGATGGTAGTATGCAGGATGAAGCTGATGGTGAGGAAGGTGAAGAAGGCAAAGGCAGAGCAGAAGACAAAGTGGTGGAAGTTGAAAATGGAAGAGTGTCGTGTTGTCTTCAAGGAGGATTTGAAACAGGGTTTGGGTGGCCAGGAAGTGCTTCCAGATTACTGGACAACTACAGCTGATGTGATCAGGGACAAAGGTAGGAGAATACTTGGTGTGTCCTCTGGAAGGAAAGTAGATAAGGAGACTTGGTAGGGGAATGAGGAAGTGCAGGAGTGTGTACAAAGGTAGAGGTTAGCTAATACGAAGTGTGACATTGAGAGGACACAGTGTAAGGTGAAAGTAGCAGTGGCTAAGGCGAAGCAGAGGGAGTGTGATGACTTGTATGATAGGTTGGACAGTAAGGAGGGAAAAAATGATCTATACAGGTTGGCACAGCAGAGAGATAGAGATGGGAAGGACATGCAGCAAGTTAGATTGATAAAGGACAGAGAGGGAAATGTATTGACTGATGACAGAAGTGTGCTGGGAAGATGGAAAGAGTACTTTGAAGAGCTGATGAATGAGGAAAATGAGAGAGAAAAAAAAGTAGAAGAGGTGACTGTTGAAGACCAGGAAGTAGATTAGTAAGGGTGAAGTGAGGAGGGCATTGAAGAGGATGAAGAATGGAAAGGCAGTTGGCCCTGATGACATACCGGTGGAGGTATGGAAGTGTCTAGGAAAGGAAGCAGTAGATTTCCTGACAAGAACATTCAACAAGGTCTTAGAGAGTGAGAGGATGCCAGAGGAATGGAGGAGAAGTGTGCTGGTGCCCATTTTTAAGAACAAGGGAGATGTGCAGAGTTGTGGCAACTACAGAGGGATAAAGTTGATGAGCCATACGATGAAGTTATGGGAAAGAATAGTGGAAGCAAGACTAAGGGCAGAGGTCAGCATTTGTCAACAACAGTTTGGTTTCCTGCCAAGAAAGAGCACCACAGATGCAGTGTTTGCCTTGTGGATGCTAATAGAGAAGTACAGAGAAGGTCAGAAGGAGCTGCACTGTGCCTTTGTGGACCTGGAGAAAGCATATGACAGAGTGCTGAGAGAGGAACTGTGGTATTGCATGAGAAAGTCTGGAGTGGCAGAGAAGTATGTTAGAGTGGTGCAGGACATGTATGAGAGATGTAAGACAGTGGTGAGGTGTGCTGTCGGTGTGACAGAAGAGTTCAAGGTGGAGATCAAGGGTCAGCTCTGAGCCCCTTATTGTTTGCTATGGTGATGGACAGGCTGACAGACGAGGTTAGGAAAGAATCTCCATGGACTATGATGTTTGCAGATGATATTGTGATCTGCAGTGAGAGCAGAGAAGAAGTGCAGGAAAACCTAGAGAGGTGGAGGTATGCCCTGGAAAGGAGGGGAATGAAGGTTAGCCTCAGTAAGACAGAATACATGTGTATGAATGCCAAGGACCCAACAGGAACGGTGAGGTTACAAGGAGCAGAGATAAGGAAGGTGGAGGATTTTAAGTACTTAGGCTCAACAATCCAGAGCAATGGAGAGTGTGGAAAAGAGGTGAAGAAGCGTGTGCAGGCAGGTTGAAATGGTTGGATAAAAGTGTCCGGTGTGATGTGTGATAGGAATGTATTGGCAAAAATGAAAGGAAAAGTGTACAAGACGGTGTTGAGGCCAGCAATGTTGTATGGTTTAGAAACAGTGGCCCTGGGGAAAAGACAGGAGGCAGAGCTGGAGGTAGCAGAGATGAAAATGTTGAGGTTCTCTTTGGGAGTAACGATGATGGATAGGATCAGGAATGAGCACATCAGAGGGATAGCACATGTAAGACGTTTTGGAGACAAAGTCAGAGAGGCTAGATTGAGATGGTTTGGACATGTACAGAGGAGGGATAGTGAGTATATTGGTAGTCGGATGTTGAGGTTGGAACTACCAGGCAGAAGGCCTAGAGGAAGACCAAAGAGACGATTCATGGATGTGGTGAAGGAGGACATGAAGGCAGTTGGTGTAAGAGAAGAAGATGCAGAGGGTAGGGTGAGATGGAGGCAGATGATTCGTTGTGGCGACCCCTGAAGGGAACAGCCAAAAGGACAAGAAGAAGAAGATATATATATATATATATATATATATATATACATACATACACAGTGTGTGTGTGTGTGTGTGTGTGTGTGTGTGTGTGTGTGCGTGTATAATGCTTCACTCTAATAAGGATTAATTTTATTTCATATTTACACTGTTTTGTTTGATTTAGTCCAAAAATGATCGTTTTATTTCTAATTAAATCCACCTCAGCCTCGTTTTTATTCTTTCCTGCAGTTTTACGGCATTGCTGCTAGATGGCACTCTTCATAGTGAGTAAAAAAAACCCAGAACACTCACACACAGAGAGTGGCTTTATACTATTGAAGTCGATTACAGAAGTGGGCAAACTACGGCCCGCGGGCCATATCTGGTCTTTTTTTAAAAATCCGGGCCGCCAAAAATTGCTTGGCACAAAATTCATGTTTGATGTGAATTGATCTATTGCATTCATTTGACTTTGACATGTAATGACAGCATTTCAACACCAGTGGCGCATTAGGCGCAGTCGGTTGATTTTGCTGAGCTCGAGCCACTTCCTGTTATCACTCTTCTACTGCACAGAGCCATCAGCAACAATGTCAGAGAAAAGAAAAGTCAACAGTGACTCTTGGGTGGTTCATAAGGAATGGACACCGGAATACTTTTTTTTACTGAAGTCTGGTCAAAGGTTGTATGCCTTATTTGCCAAGAAACCACTTCAGTTTTAAATGAATACATTATCCGAAGCTTTCCTACCAAGAATGCTAATTAGACCAACAACTTGTCATTGCAAGAGCGTCTGGCTACTGCTGATAGGTCGGTCACAAGCTTGCAGGCTCAGCAAAGCACCTTCATCCGAACAACTTCCATCCAAGAATCAAGTACGAGGAGATGTATGCATAATTCAGCAGGAAGCACTGTGTAAATCCATGGTGCAGCTCGACCACGTAGTAAAGCCGGTTGTGAAATTCGTTAACTTTATTTGAGCGAGGGGACTTCACCATCGTCAGTTTATTCATTTTTCTGAAGAAAATGACGCTGATCACAGGGACTTTCCCTTCTAATGTCCACTGGTTCAGTTTGGGGAAAGTATGTCAATGAGTGTGGAGCTCATGCAGGAGATTATTTAATTTTTGGAGCTACTTGAAAACACTGACAATGTTCCTGAGCTGAAAGACTCATTGGCTGTGATTTTGCTTTTACTGTGGACAAACTGACCCACATGAACAAGCTGAATGTGAAGCTACATGGGAAAAACAGTTTGCGCATGAAATGCGAGCAAACGTCAGAGCCTTCAAAACCAGGCTAGTTTAATTTTCAAAGCAAATGTCAGACAAGTCATTTGTTCATTTCAACCACACTGGCCACGTTAAAAGATGCCCCGCAACATGTGAACAAATTCAGGAAAGCACTGGATGACCTGCATCTGCCATCGGTTTTGTGATTATGGAAAAATTGACACAGCACTTCAACTGGTGTCAGGTCACTTCTCACAAGAGCCTGAAACGGTATCACAGGAGTTGCAGTTGGAACATGATGTTAAAGAAGAAGTTCAACTCCCTCTCGACATATGTGTGTGAACAGACGTTTAGTGTGATGAACACCAACAAATCACCCCACAGATCCTAAATGAATGATGAACACCTCAAATTTGTTCTGAGAATCACCACAATAGAATTACTATCAGACTTCGATCCACTGGCAAAAACGGGTGATCAACAACACTGTTATCTGGATATTTTAATGCTTTTTTTCGTTTATGTTTGAAAATACTAATTTTTTATCGTATCTTCCTGACCTGGTCCGTTTGTCAAATTTTAAAAGTCAATGTGGCACCCGAGCCAAAATGTTTGCCCACCCCTGGTCTATTACTATCCCAAGAGGGTGGTACAGTGGCGCAGTGATCAACACGTCCGCTTTACAAGAAGGCCTGGGCATGATTCCCAGCTTGTACGCATCAGTGTGGAGTTTGCATGTTCTCCTTGTGCTTGCATGGGTTTCCTCCGGGTACTCCGATTTCAGCGTAGTATGCTGATTGGCTGTTACAAATCACCCACAGTTGTGAAAGTGAGTGTGAATGAGTTGTATGACTGTTGACCCTGCAATGGCCTGGCGAGCTGTCCTTGGTGTACCACGCCTTTGCCCAGAGTCATCTGAGAAACCAACCGTCCTGCGACCCAAATTAGGATTAAGAATTTTTGAGAATTAATGACTGGATACGATCACATGAAACTCACAGAGGAGCAGAGAAACACAAACAGCACCAACTGGAACAGCTGAGTAACCTCACGTGCATGTCCTGCGTGAGAAAACCAGTGTATCCAGAAGAAAGTCACACAAACATGTTGACAGACCTTTAAAAACCGCGGGACTCGAACCCGCGACCGCCTCACTGCAAGGCGGACCTGCTAAACAGTCACCGCCTGCCTGACAGACATGTAAATAAAACGCTGTTGTTAAGCGCATTTCCTAAACGCGACCACACGAGGGCAGTAACATTTCATTCACCGCTCAGTCAAGCAAAGAGAAGAAGAATGAAAAGCGGAACGAGAACAGAAAAGAAGACGAAGAAGAGAAAGCGTCTCCTGGATACGGAGAAAAACCGAGCACAGCAGAATTATATTAGTTTTATTTGAAGGGTCATGAATTTGCAATTAAAATTCGCCTCAGGTTATAATGATAAGAAACACAGGAGTCATGATTAGAAATGCATCAGGTGATAGTTTTATAGTTCTATATATACAATGTTCAAGAAGAAGAAGATTATAAGTAGTAATGATGTATTAGGTTGTGTTGTGGTGATTTGAGGTTGTGTTTAGGTTGTGTGTACAGAGCTGCAGGGTTAGCTGATGTAATCACACGGTTTAATATTGTGAGTTGTTGAATAATAATTGATTTGTTTATTATTATTAGGAATAATGCATTTATGTGTATTAAATAAAGCATAATAAATAATTTTAATACAGTATCATTAATTTTTAAACACAATGCACACACCAATACTTTGTATTAATCTTGCTTGTGTGTGTGTGTGTGCATGTGTGTGTGTGTGTGTGTGTTGAAGTGAGTGATCCCCTGGAGGTGTCTCTCAGTGTGGTCGGAGTGTTGGAGTGTGTGGTGCGGCGGTGTGTGGGTCCGAGAGGTGGGACTGTCATCTTCACAAAAGACACAGGAGACACATTAATCTCCAAACACGGACACCAAATCCTCACTGCACTGCACCTGGAACATCCTACAGCAAGGTCTCTCTATCTCTCTCTCTCTCTCTCTCTCTCTCTCTCTCTCTCTCTCTTTCTGTCTCTCTCACTTTGTCTCTCTGTCTGTCTTGCTCTTTCTTCTTTCTCTCTCTCTCTTTCTCTATCTGTCTCTCGCTCTCTCTGTCTCTATCACGCTCTCTCTCTCTCTCTCTCTCTCTCTCTCTCTCTCTCTCTCTCTTTCTGTCTCTCTCACTTTGTCTCTCTGTCTGTCTTGCTCTTTCTTCTTTCTCTCTCTCTCTTTCTCTATCTGTCTCTCGCTCTCTCTGTCTCTATCATGCTCTCTCTCTCTCTCTCTTTCTCTCTTTCTGTCTCTCTCACTTTGTCTCTCTGTCTGTCTTGCTCTTTCTTCTTTCTCTCTCTCTCTTTCTCTATCTGTCTCTCGCGCTCTCTGTCTCTATCACGCTCTCTCTCTCTCTCTCTCTCTCTCGCTGTCTCACTCTCTCTGTCTCTCTGTTTTGCTCTCTCTCTGTCTTTCTGTTTCTCAGTCTCTCTGTCTCGCTCTCTCTGTTTCTCTCTCTTGCTTTCTCAGTCTCTCTGTGTCTGTCTCACTCTCTCTGTCTCTCTGTGTCACTGTCTCGCTCTCTCTGGTTCTCTGTCTCACTCTCTCTGTCTTGGTCTCTGTCTCTCTTTCATACACACAGTCAGGTAAATCAAAATGCATTATTATTATTATTATTATTATTATTATTATTATTATTATTATTATTATTATTATTATTATTATGATCGCAGCTGTATCTCAGTGACTTCAGTTGCAGTTAATGTGTTTTGAAAGAATTTTTCCTGTTGGAATTGACCTTGAGAGAAAAATGCAGTGCTGTATTCCCCATGCGTTTGTACTGTACTTATTCACGTTTAATAGCACAGGAACTGTTGTCATGGTGACACTTCTTGAACATCTCACTTTTTGTTTTGCTTTTGAATGAAAGCGAGTCCAAACCACTCATTCATCATTCATTTTCTGAACCACTTAATCGAAATTAGGGTCATGGGGAGGCCAGCACCCATCTCAGCTGACTCTGGGCTAGGGCAGAGTACACCCTGGACAGCTCACCAGACCACTGCAGGGGTGTTTAGCTCAACAGAGAATAAAGAACATTATCATTTATTCCCCTCTCGTGGGTTCTCATCAACTAGAAATTTTCTGTTGAGTATTGTTCAGAAATACAGAGACGGGAAAGGTGGAGATGTTTGTAAGAACTTGCAGGTGTACTTTTGGATCAGAGTGTGTGTGTGTGTGTGTGTGTGTGTGTGTGTGTGTGTGTGTGTGTGTGTGTTTTGTAGGATGGTATTGGAGTGTTTGTGTGAACACCACCGTGTTACTGCAGATGGTTCAAAGTCGTTCATCCTCCTGCTGGCTGCGCTGCTGCGGCAAATCCAGGAATCTGTGCACAACTCGGCACAAACACACCGCCGACATGCAGCCTGGACACTGGCCAATCAGCTTCATGTGTTCTGTGAAGAAGGGTTAGATGATGTCATAGCTCATGGCATCATACCTTATGTTTCCTCCCTGTTTGGTCCTGGAGGATGTGAGCCCGAGGGTGGAGTCTTGGCTGCATTGGTGGGTGGATACATTGGTGGGCGGGTCAGTCCATGTCAGGCTGCAGTTCTGACGCCACTGCTGTGTGAGTTTTACATGAGGGTCAAACACAGAAGCACGGACTGCGCAGCCATTTCATTTATTCACTCGCACTTCTCTGGACTGCACACGGCCTTGTCGGGACTACACAGTGCCCAATCACACATTGTGAAAGGTCTTCTCCTGCCTTGTAATTGGTCCGCATGGAATGAGACAGACGGGCCAGTGAGGGCTTTGGTCGTTTTTGAGAAATTAGATGCATGTTATGATGAGAGTGTGGGTGTTGATTTTCAGGAGGACTGGACAGTTCGGACCGACAGCCTCATAAAGGAGAGATTAGCGAGGATTCTGCGTCTCCAGGTGAAAGTCGTGTTGTCGGTGGTGAAGCAGCCAGCCTGTGTGCTGGAGTGGGCGTGTCTGAACGCCGTCTCTGTGCTGGACTGCTGTGAGCCGGAGCAGCTGGACCTGCTGTGTGAACTTGGGACGCCAGAAACCATCACAGTCACACCGATGCGTGTCTTAACATTAACACACTGCCGTCGCTTTCAGTTTGGAGGACACAGATATGTAAAAGTTGGGGTCACACACACTCTCTTACACACACACACTCTTGTGCTGTGTGAGCCTGCTCCAGGACCACTCGAAAAAAGTGTGAGTGTGAGTCGCGGTGTTTTCTCCATGCTGCAGCATCTGAAGCGGTCTCACAGACATATCGCCTCATCTCATCCTCACAAGCAGTGTCCCACATCCTCTTGGTGTCCCACATCCCCTCGAGATTATGCATTATCTCAGTGTTCCGTATCGTCTCAATATCTTGCCTCGTCTCCTTGTCCTGGGTCCTCTCAGTGTCCAGCATCCTCCCAATGTCCCACATCTTGTCAGTGTTCCATGTCCTCACAGTGTCCTAAGTCTGCACAATGTCCCATCTCATCTCAGCTTCAGTCACAATGTCCAAACCTACACCAGTGCAATTTAAATATTAATGATGTCATACCTGTGGGAGGAGTATTTGAATTTCTATTCCATCGCTCTTTACTGCACAGTAACCATGGTGACCCTGTGAGCCGAAGGCTTCTTGCTGAGGCCATATTGAGTGTGCCCAAATCTCTGCACTCTCAGAAACCTGGAAATTTCTTGAAGGGTCTCATTCAGTTCATGAATAAACCGCAGCATCATCATCGAATCAGAGAGCACGGCTCCAGGTCACAGTTGATGTGGGGTTTGGGAGCAGATGGATTGGGGAATGTGTTTGTCGAGGCTCTGTGTAGTAAACAGCAGTTGGTGGCATCTGTGCTGCAGTGTGTGAACAGACTGTTGCGTGTGGAGATTGTGATACACACGCCAGGGTCACGCGCCCTTACATCGCACGAACCTGACAGTGAGGACGAAGATAATGCTGATGATGAAGACAGAGCCAGGACACGACACCATGTGATTGATTTCCTCCAAAAATGACCAACGATATGCTGTTTAAGTCAGTTAAATAAATTCATGAATATGTAAATGAGAAAACACCCCCATATTCTCATGCCAGCTGTAATGTTTTCTTACTGATTTATTTAATTGCAGAAAAAAATGGCACAATCTGTTTCACCGTCACCATGACAACCACTGACTGTTTCCCATTAACATCATCCTGGTAGACGGCTAAAGCCTCTGCAGCTAGTCATTCGCACGTTGTTGACAAAGGCCAACCCAAAGCTAGAGAGCGAAATGAATAAAACGTGTTTGTGGCTTTTATTTCTTGTTTCATTTTACAGAAATGTTTCATTTTTATTGGATAGTTAATAAAGATAATTAAAGAGAATAATTAGTATGTAACACCAAGCCAATCATAAACTCTAGTTTAAAAAAAAATCTACTTTTAAATAGTACTATTAATATTTATTTATTCAATAAAAAAGGATTACATTTTTTACAATTAACAGCTACATCCTTATATCTAATAGAAAATATGGATATAAAGTATGTATGTATGTATATACTGTGTGTGTGTGTGTGTGTGTGTGTGTGTGTGTGTGTGTAAGTATTTGTGAAGTTATCTTTAAATATTCAGTAAATATTCAGACGATCCCAGAAGTCACAGAAACGATCTCGGTTCCCGTGCTGAAGCCGAAGCTGAGAACGCAGAGTTAAATTCAGAACTGGCCATCCCTCTGCCGGCATGTATTTCGGCCATGGTGAGAGGCTTTGTTTCCTGCAGAAGGGTGTGTGTTCTCTGTCCAAGTTCGGATCTCCAGAATGAGCAAAAGCTCCCCAGTAACACACCATCTGATTGGCCAAGTGACTTTCCTGCATGGTGAAGCTAAAGTTCGCTATCGAAGCCGAATTGAACAGGAAAGGAAGCTCCGCCCCATGACAGGCATGATCATAACAGAAAGTCAGTCCTGCCCATATTTTGTGATCCAAAGGAGCGTGGTCAAATACGTACATCCACACTGCTGCGCCCATACTAAGCGCAGAGCGGGCAGACCGCCGAGCTGGACACAAGAAGATGAAATCTGTGACGATCTGAATAAAAAAAAAATTTTTTTTAATCCAAAAATAATTATCAAAAAAAGTAATCATTTTGCCATTTGTGAGGATTCAGATTGAATATCTTTTAAACCTCACCTGGGACAACATCGTCCTCGTGTCTGTTGAGTGGTAGACAGGAAGATATTTCTGTAGGACTTCGAGTGTGTGCTGTTTGAAGATTGCGGTGGTGTAGACGATACACTCTAGCACTGACACCGAGCCATTAAAAGCTCCATATATGAAGATCACTCCTTCTTCAGATGTCGTTCCTACAGAAGACTAAAGTTGAACACTCTCAAAAATATACAGGATGAGGCACAAGCCTAAGTTCAGTTCAGAAGTCCTGAGTTCACAATATCCACCAGTATTTACATGAGCACCCCCTTCTGGACCTGCTGTAATATCACATGTCACATCTTATCTTGCAATGTTAAAGAATCATTTAAAAAATTCCAGGATCCAGAATTTAATCAAGCACGGCACAGTAAAGGAGTCGTTAACACGAAGGTCCTGGGCTTGAGTCTCGTGCTTAGTGAGGGCATTTCTGTGCAGTTTGGTTCTTCCTGTGTAGGTTTCCTCCAGGTAATCTGGTTTGCTCCCACAGTCCTAAAACATGCACAGTAAGCTCATTGGCTATAACAAATTGTCCCTAGTTGTGTGTGAACCTGCTTCATCAAATCACCGTGAATGTAATACAGATGCTCCCAGACTTCCGTTTTTAATTGCTTCTGGACGGCCGAACGTAAGTTGAAAGTGAGCATTACAGTGACGTGTGACGTGTGACGTATGACACTATTACTGTACTATACATCCATAAATACAATTACCGTATCTCATAAAACACCCCTAAATCAATTATTATAAACATAACATTCTAAAATAATATCGAATATATAAAATAATATCAACATTAATTTCAAATAAGTCACTTATTTATACCGAGTCACTTTACATGAAGCTTAAAACAGCCAATCAACGCTTACAATATGTGAAGCGCTCAATACCGAAAGTAGTGTACTTGCAAAAGTAGTGTACTTGTGGGTTATACAGACTTCTGGTCTTTCAAGTGCACAAGGGTGCCGCTGAACTCGTTTAGAACACAGCCTGCACGTGAATCCCAGCAAAGTGGAGAGTTCTTTATTTTGTGCAAGTAAGTAAACTTTATTCAAGAGACGTATACAAAGAACAAGTACAAATCCTAATGAATATTAATATACAAATAAGTATACATGCTTAGGATTCTGCTAAAAGATAATACATATCTGTAATTGTTCTGTAATTTGTGGATTCGGGTTTTCATTCATTTTACAACTCTTTACTTAACTGAGTATGCCTGGTAGATTTCGCCGATCTGAGCAGATAGTTAATTCATCTCTGTGTATGAAACTTGCACCCATGCTAGTAGGCTTACACTTCTGAACAACCATATTTGCTTAGGGTTACAAAAGTCCGGAAAAACAGTGTAAACACAACGATCACAGAGACCACGTCTTAACACAAGGGTAAAATGCTATATATATATATATATATATAGGGGATTTTCTGAGTAGATCCTTCCGTAGGAGAGTGCTCAATACTTTTTGGTAGAGCAAATAAACAAAAGGACAGGACAAAGGCTTTCTATTGAAACTCCATTTATCACTACAGATCTGTTTCGAGGGGTGGTGAAACCATCCCCTCTCTTCAGGTGGTAATCTTCTGTAATCACCTGAAGAGAGGGGATGGTTTCACCACCCCTCGAAACAGATCTGTAGTGATAAATGGAGTTTCAATAGAAAGCCTTTGTCCTGTCCTTTTGTGTATATATATATATATATATATATATATATATATATATATATATATATATATATATATATATTTCTTTCTTCCTTTCGGCTTTTTCCCTTTCACTCGGGAGTCGCCACAGCGAATCATTTGATTCGCACGTTTGATTTGGCATGGGTTTTTACGTCGGATGCCCTTCCTGTCACAACCCCTTTTAGCAAGGGACAGAAACACGCTGAAGACTTTGCAGCTACTCTTTACGAAAGTCAGCAATGGTTCTTTTACATGCCTCTCACCATAGACAGTGACAGACATGGCCCGCCTTTGATAACCCAGTTAGCTGCACTGGGTTTGGGGGCAGTGACAACCTTGTGAAGAGTGGGACTCGAACCCCCAACCTTTGGATCAGCGATCCAGCACCCTATACCACTAGACCACCACTGCCCCGATATATATATATATATATATATATATATATATATATATATATATATATATATATATATATATATATATATATATATATATATATATATATATATATATATATAAAATACACACAGTCTGTAGTTTGTAAACAATGAATGCAGCGTCATTACGTCAGTGTACTATGCAGGTACGTCTAAACTCAAAATTTGATTTTTTTTTTTTGAAAAACAAACAAACAAAAAAAACAACAACGTAAAATCGAAAAAACGTAAAACAGATGAACGTAAGTCGGGGAGTGTCTGTACAGTACAGGGATCCCTCACTTTACACAATTAATTGGGACTGAAATCCCCACCGCCACCACCGATTTCTGCAAAGTAGGATTGCCCCCCCAACTGACGTATTCGTACATGTATATGTGTATATAATGTCAATAAATACATATTCAATGCTATAAATTCTTATAATAACAATTAAATATTAAAAATAATTCATAAGATGTAAATAAAATATAAATACACACACATACAAACACGCGCACGTGTCTCACAACAATGTAAGTAGTTTTGATGGGAGGTTTTGGGTTGTTTTTTGTTTGTTTATGGGTTTTTTTTTTTTGCACAATTGGCCTTATTTTTGTGGCATTTCCCTTCAGTTTTCCACCTATTCTTCCTTATTTTTTCATTCGATGAATATTTAAAAAAACCGCGATGCACTGAAGCCGCATGAATTGAATTGTTGTGGGAAAATGAATTGAAGCGCGATGTACCGAGGGATTCTTGTACTGAAGTCTGAGTTCTAATGTCATTTCAGTACCAATTTCTCTGAATATTATATGACTTTGTTTTTAAATAATATGATGATGAGGGGAAGGTGCAATATGTGTTACAGACCCATTAGAACAGGTTTATAACTCTGCCAGTGTCCTTTCTGGAAAGCTGTGACTGGCTGCTCTGTGATCAGGTCTCCATCCACGTGAGGCCCCCACATCTCGAACACCTCCAGGAAGTGGAATGGATTGATGATCCTGGAACCTTTAGAAAAAAACTCAGGTTTTTGAGGCAGCGGTTCCCCATCAGCTTCACATCTGCAGGACCTTTCTTTTAAAAGAGCTCTTTAATTATAACTCCAGTGAGGTTCTAGCAGGTTCATACAATGACAGGCAGCAGCAACTATGAAACTGCAAACAAGCTCCAATAGATTAATTCATAAATCCATAAATTCTCAGGAGCTTACAGGAATAATAATAATAATAATAATAAAAAAATTATTTCACTCCTGACTTTGTGGGACAGTTCAAGGGTTAGCATGTCTGCCTCACAGCAAGAAAGTCAAATTACCAAATCACCAAATGTTCCAAATCACCCCTGGGTGTGAGTGTGACTGTGAATAGTTATGTGTGTGTTGCCCTGCAATGGTCTGGTGAGCTGTTCAGGGTATACCCCTGCTTCACGTTGATCAGCTGAGATGGGTGCCAGCCTCTCTGTGGTCCTAATAGAATTGAACAGTTTAGAAAATGAATGGATGAGTCTGTGTGTAAATTCCTGTTGATTGTGATCCGCGGGGCTGGATCCTATCTCAACCGACATTCAGCGAAGGCTTCAGAGAAACACTGACTACCTCAGGAGATCAATGCGCAGCTAACACACACAAAACAGCGCACGCATACACCTAGAGGTAATCAGTTACCCTAAGGAGCATGTCTTTGGACTGTGGGTGGAACTCAACGGACGCAGAGGACACCCACACAAGCGTGGAGAGAACACCACTACACCCTCAGTGAAAACACCACACAGAAACACCTTCACTGAACCTGGGACTCGAACCCAGGACCTTTTTGCTGTGAGGCGGACATATTAAAACCACCCCCCGTGCCGTCGTGTTCTGAACATGAGCTGATTGCGGTTATCGCTGTCCACTCAAGAGTATGAAGAACATGCAGTGCAACCTTTATTTTTTTCTGAAAATCTGGAGGAAATATTTATTCCTGTAGTCAGAAAAAGTTCCTGAATGAGAGAGTTTGAGAAGAAATCTCACGGATCAGGGCTGGGTGTGATTCTTCACGCTGCAGGAAGCTGAGGCTGTTATGTAATACTGTATTCAGGTCATATTGTAGGGAATGGAGCATAAATATCATTTCATATTCACATGATCTCTGCTTGCATGGAGGAGGGAGTGCATCAAACAACTTTATATCAACTTCTCTACTTTATACTTCTGATTTTTATTCGGAGCAAAACACATTTTAGAAAATAATTATTCATGAAACTCAGGAGCCTGTGATGGCCTGGCGAGCTATCGAGGGTGTACCGCGCCCTCGCCCTGAGTTGGTTGAGATGGTCATGAGCCTCCACACAATCCTAATTAGGGATAAGCAGTTCAGAAAATGAACGAATGGATGAAATTCAGGAAAGTTAAAATTATGAATATGGAATCCATAATTTAAAATGTTTTTTTTAATTTATTTCAGGAAGTAAAATCACCTGCCTTGTGTGAGTTGCTTGATGTTCTGAGATGAATTTGTGTGTATGTCTGTGTGTGTGTGTGTGTGTGTGTGTGTGTGTGTGTGTGTGTGTGTGTGTGTGTGTGTGTGTGTGTGTGTGTGTGTGTGTGTGTGTAGCTGTGTGTGTGTATGTGTGTGTGTGTGTGTGTGTGTGTGTGTGTGTGTGTGTGTGTGTGTGTGTGTGTGTGTGTGTGTGTGCATGTGTGTGTGACTGTGTGTGTGTGTGTGTGTGTGTGTGTGTGTGTGTGTGTGTGTGTGTGTGTGTCTGTGTGTGTGTGTGTGTGTGTGTGTGTGTGTGTGTGTGTCTGTGTGTCTGTGTGTCTGTGTGTGTCTGTGTGTGTGTGTGTGTGTGTGTGTGTGTGTGTGTGTAGCTGTGTGTGTGTGTGTGTGTGTGTGTGTGTGTCTGTGTGTGTACCTGCTTGAACCTGAGCTTGCAGGACAGATTGTGTGCTGAGGGAGCGAAGACACTTCAGGTCCGACACTGAGCAGTTTGTTTGTTTCACAAAGTTCCTGCCCAACTTCATGGCATTAAACCTACAATATCACACTCATCACCAATTATATAATAGAGAGAGTGAGTGTGTGAGTGTGTGCACGTGCGTGTGTGTGTGTGTGTGTGTGTGTGTGTGTGTGTGTGTGTATGCATGTGTATTTTACCTGGACTTGAGGGGTATGGAGAAAGGTTGACTCTGTATAGAAGCATGTCTGAACAGAGGTTCACTGCCCTGCATCATCAGGTGTAAACTCACTGACTGAGCACCGGCACTCTCACCGACCATACACACACACACACACACACACACACACACACACACACACACACACACACGGTCCTGTCACTTCAATAATAAACACTAATCCCCTCTCAACCGCTCTTTATTCTCTCTCTTCCACTTATTATCAGAAAAACAGTGCAGCCCCCCTCCCCCCGACACACACACACACACACACACACACACACACACACACACACACACACACACACACACACACACACCTTCTTTGGGTCTCCACCAAATACAGCAATGTTGTCCTGGACCCAATTTAGTGCTGCTTGCTGATCCAGAATTCCATAATTTCCCACCAGTGATGTCTCAGGATCTTTTCCTGTCACCAGGAATCCGAAAGCACCTGTAAAACAAACCAGTAATTACAGATAAATAAACAGCATAAAGAAACAAAATATCATAAATAAATACTATAAATAAATAAACATGTAAATAAATATAAATGCGCTGGGTTGGTCTCCAGAGAGACGCAATAGAAGACTGTGTCTTTCACACCCACAGAATAACACATGAACATATCATGATTTTGGATTAAAAAATAATTTATATGCAAACTAATGGGTGGAGACAACAGTGGGGATGGATGAAATAGCTTCCAACAATTTCCTCAAGTTTTCTGAAATGAATAATGAATACGTCTACTGTGAAATAGTTTTTCTAATTTCTAAATTTCTAAATTCTTATTTAGACATTACCCCCTACACACATCATTAATTTGCATGTGACATCATTAGCATGATGATTGTTTGTATATCATGATTTCAGAGCTGATGTGTTGATAGATGGCAGGACGTACCCAAGCGATACTCCACATTTACCACCACAGTGTTGCTATAGTTACTGATGAAGCGTCCATCATACAGTGGCTTGGAGGCGGAGCCGGCAATAAAGTCACCACCATGGATCCACACCATGACAGGAAGCTGAGTGGTGGTCTTCTCTGAAAGATCCACACTCAGGGGAACGTAGACATTCAGGTACAGACAGTCCTCACTCACCTCAACACACCACATGTACAAGTACTGTTACCATTGTGACCAGCAACAATCATTCATTCATCCATTCATTTTCTGTAACCGCTTACTTCTAATTAGGACTTCTAATTAGGGTCACGGGGAGGCTGGTGCCCATCCCAACTGACTTCGGGCGAGGGCAGTGTACACCTCGTATGGCTGGCCAGGCCATCGCAGGGCGCAAACACGCTGACGGCTATGCAGCTAATTGAAAGCTGTCGAAAGTCAGCAATGGTTCTTTTACAGCCTCTTACCATAGACAGTGAGAGACATGACCGGCCTTTGATGACCCAGTTAGCTGCAGTAGGGGGGGGACACTGACAACCTGTTGAGAGTAGGGCTTGAACCCCCAACCTTAGGATCAGTGATCCAGCGCCCTTCACTACCAGGCCACCGCTACCCATACCAGCAACAATAATGACCGATATAATGTACTGGTTCTAACTAGTATTTAATGTGGTTGGGGGTTTGAGTCCCACTCTCCACAAAGTTGTCACTGTCCCCCCAGTGCAGCTAACTGGGTTATCAAAGGCCGGCCATGTCTCTCACTGTCTATGCTGAGAGGTTCAAGTAAAAGAACCATTGCTGACTTTCAACAAGAGTAGGCTGCAAAGAAGTCAGCGTGTTTCTGCCCTGCGATGGCCTGGCGAGCTGTCCAGGGTGTACTCTGCCCTTGCCTGAAGTTGGTTGGGATGAGCGCCAGCCTCCCCGCGAACCTAATTAGGATTAAGTGGTTACAGAAAATGAACTGAAATGAAAATTGTTATTAGTACAACTCTGCATAGCATTGTACTGTATCTTTATTAGCATTAAAAACAAACAAACAAAAAAAGAAATATAGTTCAACTTATAATCAAGAAAAACTTCATTAACATTTATTTTAATCTGTAACTGAAAAGATTTAAAGTGCACCAATGTGCCGGAAATTCAAAAATACATCCTTATTTAAACTCATTTAACTTATTTATGTTTTAATATCTCCGTCTCTCTCCACCTTTCTCTTCGTTCCTGTTAGAAAATTTTCTGTGTTGTTTCTTGCGGGGTTGTTTACTGCACTTCATATCGTTTGCTCGTGTGAAAAACCGCTACACCAGTGTCACTGCCAACTACTGGAGTGGAGGTGCCATTACACTTAATTCTCGCACACTATTCCAGAAAAGCGTGTTCCCCAGGGTCATACAGGCTTCCCCCACATCACCCCCCTCCGACATCACTATTTGAGAAGCACTGTGTTACAGGAATGAAACCATTAAAAGTTATTTTAATGGAATATAATAAGATATTTCTTACAGACTTTTGTTGTTTGTTTGTTTGTTTGTGTGTGTGTGTTTGAGTAATTTACTCAGTCAAATGTTGTCTCTTATATGATTGATGAGAGGATTACCTGATGAGGACACTCGTTGGAGAATTCCCTTGCACACACCTGCATGCACGCCGGCCGAGGGAACGTGGCATCATATGGCTTTGTCCAATGAGACACGGGTTCAGGAGCAGCCCACCGTCTTGGGCCTACTGGAGGGGCTGCATACGGAATCCCATAAAACACATGAGCTTTATCCAGAGTCAGGCCACGAACCAGACCAGAGTGTGTGAGAACTTCAGGGTCCTCAGGTTGTGTGAGAACCTCAGGGTTCTCAGGTTGTGTGAGAACCTCAGGGTTCTCAGTTTTTGCAAGAACCTCACGGTTCTCAGGGTGTGTGAGAACTTCAGGGTACTCAGGTTCCTCTGGTGTAACGTCTGACACTTTTCCCAGCATTACTCTGTTTAATTTCACACCAGCTTGTCTGGTTCCATCACAAACATAATCATTAGACTTAATGTCATTCGACTCCTTAGTTTCCGAGCGTTCCACCTGAATAGAATTAGGGATTCTAATTGCAGATTGAATTCCAGGCTGAAGGTTTACATCGTGAAACACAGAAGCCTGCGTTCTGTAGTGATGATTCTCCTGCATGTCATTACGGGGTGTCTTTTGAAAAGTCATGCTCCGCACTCCTCCAGTATGGGGTGTGTAATACTGATTATGTGTGAAATGAGTGAATACGAGTCGTGAGTCCTTGCCTCTCTCTTGCCCCCCACACACCAAGTCTGGCGTCACCATGGAAACCAGCACGAGCAAGGTTACTCGAGTGACTGATGAGTGAGCCATGATGAGCTCCTTCTGATATCACGCCGACGGACAACGACTTGCAGAGATGGGCTTTACCCACACATTCTCTCTCTCTCTCTCTCTCTCTCTCTCTCTCTCTCTCTCTCTCTCTTTCTGTCTCTCTATCACACACACACACACACACACACACACACACACACACACACACACACACACACAAACCTTCAGCTTGGCTTTACTCACTTCTGAACCTCCACTTCAGGATTTTTATTTTCCAGGAAATTCTGAAGTCCTAAGGATCTGCTTCTCTTCAGTCCACAAACTGAGTGTCAACTGTATAATCCATGTTTGTTGAATATCTTGTGACATCAATAACACACACACACACACACACACACACACACACACACACACACACACAAGGAAGGTCTTTGTGAAGCAAATCAAATTAGAATCATCAGGAGATCTTAATAAAATTTTTTAAACTGCTCACGTGTTTCCCATCTAACAAAACGTCATCCGAGTGTCACTCACGTGGTTTTTAATAAATTAATTGCTGAGTTTATAAGAATTAATACGATGATGATGCAGAGTTACTGTTGATTAATTTTCTATAACAGCTGCCATGGAAATTTTGTAGAATCTCTTTCAGACACTGCTCCTAAGTTGGGTTTGGAGATATCTCGCCTCCTCTATGGGGTGGCTGCAGTCTAAAGGTTAGAGAAGCAGCTTTGGGATTTGAAGATCACAGTTTCGATTACCAAACCAGCAGGAAAAAATGTGTGGTGCTGGGATAGTGACTGCACCTTCTCTTCCTCCACCACGATGGATGACATGCCCTTGAGCAAGACATCTAATTCTCAACTGATCTCTGGGTACCCAATATGAGTGTAGCACCTCACTGCTCCAAGTGTGTGTGCTCACTTTGGATGGGTTAAATGGAATGGTAATCCCTTCTGGGATTAATAGAGTAAAACAAAAGTCTCTCTATGCCTGGCTTTCCATTAATCCAAAATAATCAAAAAATGATTGGTTCGACGAGGTGAAGTAAGGAGCTGTAAATTTAGCCGAGGCTGCATTCCTTTGCTTTTCATTTTGCAGTCATAAATGATTCTGAGGTTCTTTAGGGAGTATTCACCCTTATAATAAGTTCCATGTTACTCTTTACGCACACTCTAAAATTAAAAAAACATTGTCAAGGAAACCACAAGAACATACAGTATCGATCATACAGCCTGGGACTGACCAGTCATCAGTGTGTAAGTGAACATACAAATGTCTCATATGGCCCTAATGCAATGCTTCTCAAATAGTGGGGTGTGCCCCCCTTGGGTATGATGCCAGAGGGGGGGGGGGGGGGTATGACCCTAGGGGAACATGCTTTTCTAAAATAGTGTATGGGAATTAAGTGTCATTGCACATCCACTCCACTAGTTGGCAGTGACACTCTCATTGTCACTCTATGGTTTCACAGTTTTTCGCACAAACAAATGATATGAAGTGCAGTAAACAACCCCTCAAGAAACAATACGGAAAATTTCTAACAGGAATGAAGCAAAAGATGGAGAGAGACGGACATATTAAGACTTAAATAAGTTGAATGAGTTTATATAAAGAAGTATTTTTTAAATTTCAGGCACATTGGTGCACTTTAAATCTTTTTCTGTTCCAGAAAAAGTGGGGCAGTGGTGGTCTAGTGGTATAGGGTGCTAGATCGCTGATCCAAAGGTTGGGGGTTCGAGTCCCACTCTCCACAAGGTTGTCACTATCCCCCCCCAGTGCAGCTAACTGGGTTATCAAAGGCGGGCCATGTCTCTCATTGTCTATGGTGTGAGGTATGTAAAAGAACCATTGCTGACTTTCGTAAAGAGTAGCTGCAAAGCCGTCAGCGTGTTTCTGTCCCTTGCTAAAAAAGGGTTGTGACAGGAAGAGCATCCGATGTAAAAACCTTTCCCAGATCAAATGTGCAAATCAAATGATTCGCTGTGGCGTCTCCCGAGAAAAGGGAAAAAACGAAAGAAAGAAAGAAATGTTAATTAAGATACAATGCTATGCAGAGGTGTACTAATAACAATTTTATAGACAAATAATGCCATTTATTGTTGCTCACTGGGCAGTTGGAAATGTCTTTTTTCTTCCTCGAAGGGGCGCCACAGAAAATGATTGAGAAGCACTGCCCTGGGCATAAATTTTCACCACTCAGCACATCTGGAAATGTTATATTTTTTGTGTTCATTTTTGTGTTCATTTCACAAAAGCTGTTCATCATCTATTAATGAACAACACCTTCGGTTTATTAACTGTCAGGCTGCACGGAGCCGCTATACTGGTTCATGACGTTGTACTCGTACCATGGTCGTGGCTTTCCATACGTATCATAACAAACGGCTCTAGATTGGTTAGAATCAGCCTAATCTTTTAAATATATCAAATGCTAAAGAAAGACTAGTTAATGTTACGGTAAATTTGATTGGCTGTTGTGAAAATATATAATGTAACATATGCTGCATCTGCAAAGTACAGAAAAACATAGCAGCGTAATAGTTAAACCCTCATCCACAGAGCAGAAGACACCAAACTGTCCACTGTATGTGAGACTCACTCATTTCTATCCGCATAAAAAAGATCCATCTTCCAGCACTTATATGTACATGGAGGAGGTGGAGCCACCACCATACTGTATATACTTACACTCTCACTCACAACCATGGAGGAATTAGAGTATACAGTCCATTTAATGTGCATGTTTTTGGACTGTTGTAGACAGCCAGATTACCCAAAGGAAACTCACACAAGCCCTGCGAGAACATGCAAACGCCACGTTCTGAATAAAACCAACTGAAATTTGACCTAGAATCTTCTCATTGTGAGGAAACAATCTTGAGAAGAAAGCGCTGCTAGACTGATCCCTCCATATACTGAAGGACAAGGAGAAAATGCATCTAAACAAGTGCTTACCAATTATTTTCTGTGGCGCCCCCACTAGGAAGATAGAACATTTCATGCCCCTCCCCCACCCCCACCGCCCCATGAGCGACTATAAATAGTATTACGTATTTGTCTATAAAATTGTTATTAGTACACCCCTCCAAGTTGGTGTGGTGGTGTAGTGGTTAGGGTGCTGGGCTCATAACTGGGAGGTTGTGGGTTCGAATCCCAGTCAGACCCCCACTGTGCTAAGACCCCTGGGCAAGGTCTTAACCACAAGTGTGCCTCTGTTAACCCAGCAGTATAAATGCATACCAGTAAAAATATACGTACTGGAAAGGTAACCTGCGATGGACTAGCAGTTGTACTCCTGGTCGCTTCACGCTATGGAAACCGGGGATAAGCACCGGCCTGATGGACCACTAGGCTCGGGTGTAAAAAGCCCAACAGACTTTACCTTACACCCCTCCATAACATTATATATTTATGAACATTCTTCTTCTTATTTTCCTTTGGGCTGTTCCCTTTCAGGGGTCGCCACAGCGAATCATCTGCCTCCATCTCATGAAAGTCATATTAATAATTTGCATATTCGATTTGGCAAAAAAAAGAAAGTTCAACTTACAGTAAAGAAAAACTTCATTAACATTGTTTTTTAATCTGTAATAGAAAAGATTTAAAGTGCACCAATGTGCCAGAAAAAAAAAACACATCCTTATTTAAACTCATTCAACGTACTGGATTTATCTCTTAATATCTCCGTCTCTCTCTACCTTTCTCTTCGTTCCCGTTAGAAATTTTTTCGTGTTGTTTTTTGAGGGGTTGTTTACTGCACTTCATATCGTTTGCTCGTGCGAAAAACCGCTACACCAGCGTCACTGCCAACTACTGGAGTGGAGGTGCCAGTGTTCCCCAGGGTCATACAGGCTTCCCCCAGCACCCCACCCCCGACATCACTATTCGAGAAGCCTGGTTTTTCGTGTGAAAAACCGTGACACCATAGCGCGACAATGAAAGCGCCACTGCTAATTACTGGAGTGGAGGTGCAATTACACTTAATTCCCATACACTATTCCAGAAAAGCATACACCCCAAAAACTCTTGAAGCTATTTAGGCCACTATTCAGTAGGAGGTCGGCAATTTTTTATCGGATTGTTTTCATTTCATTTATTTTAGAATTTTGTCTTTTTAGACTTTTGGGCAGTGGTGGTCTAGTGGTATAAGGCGCCGGATCGCTGATCCAAAGGTTGGGGGTTCGAGTCCCACTCTCCACAAGGTTGTCACTGCCCCCCCCCAGTGCAGCTAACTGGGTTATCAAAGGCCCGCCATGTCTCTCACTGTCTATGGTGTGAGGCATGTAAAAGAACCATTGCTGACTTTCGTAAAGAGTAGCTGCAAAGCCGTCAGCGTGTTTCCGCCCTGCGATGGCCTGGCGAGCTGTCCAGGGTGTACTCTGCACTCGCCCTGAGTTGGCTAGGATGGGTACCAGCCTCCCCGCGACCCTAATTAGGATGAAGCGGTTACAGAAAATGAACTGATGAACTATCCCAGAAAAGTGTGTTCCCCAGGGTCATCCCCCGCCTCCAGCATCATAGCCCCATAGGGATGTAAAAATCCCACACAACAACCAACACCTACTGACTGAGATTGACAGATGGTGTACTTCCTTATGATACTGACTAACCAGTACAAGAACATATTCACTGATAGAGACTTTAAAGCACTTCTGTAAGTCGCTCTAGATAGGAACATCTGCTAAATGCTGTAAATCTAAATGTAAACTATAATAAACCAGACACTCCATGCCCTACATTAGCTCAAGTAATTTTAAAAATCTATTATTATTAATAACACTTTTATTATCTGCTTTCTACTTATTCAAATCCTGTGGATTAGTGTGAAGCAGTTGCTCTGGTGGAGTAGATCATTTGGGATTTCTCTAGAATTTATTAAATCCCACCTTCCCCTTGTGCAGGAATCCCCCACCTCCTTCATCATTTCTAGCAATTTTTCGCTCTGATGCAGTGGGTGGAGTTGATTCAGAAATTGGGGTGCAGTTAGATTCTTATCTTTTACTTCTCCAGAAAAGAATTATAACTGCATTATAAAAAATCTATAGATTAACACTCTAGAAAGAAAAAAGACAGAATACAGATTAGCATCAGAACCCAGCATTTGCATAAATGATGTAACCTGCCCCCTTACAAAAAAAAACAAAAACAAAAAAAAACAACCTTTAATATTTTGATTTCTTCTGATTTAGTTTTTTTATGTTTTATCTCAGTTTTTGTTTTAGATCCATTGTAATGCTCTTGTTTTCCTATATGCGAGTGATGTTTGTTTCTCAATCACCAGCACATGATGTAAGACTAAGATCAGGTCAGACTGAGTAGCTTCAGACACACACACACAGACACACACACACACACACACACACACACACACACACACACACACGCACACACGCACACACATTACAGAGTGATAGCTCAGAAGTACAAATATGCAGTCTTTTAAAATCATGACTCATTCCTGTTCACACTGTTCTCCCCTGCTGCCTACGGAGCACTATACATACAACCGTCTCCACAGCAACAGCATCATCATCACCATCATCATCATCATTACCCAGCAATGTATAGTCATATGAAATAAATAGAACGTTCGTGTAAATGTTCATTTGTGTGAACAATGAAGACACAACACTGGCACTTCAGGAAATATATACAGAAGTCTTTATTATTTTGAACTATATTCATATGAAATGTGAAAAGATTATTTATAAGAATATTATAATGATTTAACAGTGTATGAGAATATGATGCAGGGTAGCGTCGGTCCTACACAGCAGGGATTTACTCCACATCAGCTCCATGTAATAATAATAATAATACTAATAATGATGATAATAATAATAATAATAATAATAATAATAATAATAATAACAGTGAAATTATTCTTGATTTAAGTGTAATGTGGTTTATTAAGTGATTTCAGTGCGGTGCATAAAAGTAAAGAATCCAGAAAGATCCAATCAGGAGCTGCAGTTTAGAGTCTTTTGGCCAATCAGAAAGCATCTGAGCTGAACCAGTGGGGCCGAGGTCCCACCCCGGGATCCAGTCATATCCTGTGGGGAGAGATAGTTCAAGTTAGAAAACAACAATAATAATAATAAAGATAATAAATACAGAGTTGAATCATGAGATTAAATGAAATGAAAGGACTGTTATCAATAGTCAGAGAGACAGCAGGGTTATTTAAGTGTGCAGGTAGGAGAAGCGTGTCTGTTAAATCCAGATGTTAATTTGGAGCATGAATCATCATACATACTTTTAACTTGGTCTCGGTTTGGATCAGCTGTTGAAAAGATGAGTGTACACACATTTGGTGCATTTTATAAACAGCTGTAAAACTGATAAAAATTGAACATTTCATTGGTTTTCTTACTGCAAAGCTTGTCTCTGCATTTCTCTACACCGCACTTACTGCAGGCCAGACCCACCATATACGGCGTGAACCCAAACACATTTCCGCTGTAATGAGAGATCATAACATTAAAAAAAAATTTCAAATTAATACATTGGCTATAATCCACAAATGTCATGAACATGAATGCAACTGAGTGCAGAGATGCTACTGAAGTGAGACATGAATATTTTTACTTACGCGTCCCCGTAATTACAAACAAAAACAGTGGACTCGGGATGATTAGAGAAATTTTCAATTCCTCTGGAACACACGTGAACGGCACAGCCGACTTTATAACTTGTTGCCCACATCAACTGAAAGAGAAACAGGGAGGTTTGTGTCAGTATGAACCTGGAACGGCACAGTGGTGTAGTGATTAGCATGACCGCCTTAGAGCAGGAAGGCCCTGTAAGTCTTTATTTCATTTCTTTGATCATTTAATTCAATGACATTAACAGCTTTAACAATAACAAACTAACCAAAACCAAAATGTGTGATATGGAGAGGAATAAATCTCAGCCATGACCCAAAGAGCTGAATATTCAAACCATAACCACCAAACAAAAAAGCAGTGAATCCTAATCATGATAAAATGATTCACTGATTCAAATAGTGATTTATATAAAACACGTGGAGCAGATCTCCATTATAATTGAAAGATTCACTGCGTCAAGGTGCACAATATTACATTCAGCAGACATACAGGAGAAATGCACGACTGTGAATAAAAGGAATGATTCAAACCAAAACTGAATCATTTACCTTCGTGACTCATTCAAAACAAATCATTGGTGAATGGTACGTGTTGACTTCACACTACTTACTGTCAATCAAATATGCAATAAATGTATTTATTGTAAAACACACACACACCCACCCACCCACACACACACCCACCCCCCCACACACACCCCCCCACCCCCACACACACCCACACACACACACACACACACACACATAGAGGTAACTGACCTGTGTATAATGTCCACACAGTCTGGAACAGCTGTTGTTCCCAAGTGTGTAATCGGCACCCTCTCTTTTCCAGCTGTTGATTGCTGACTCAACTGAAAAGGCTGAATATGGTGCTCCGAGCCACATATTCTCTCCAACATGCCGAAACGCAGGGTGGGCCTTGCCCTCCTGTATCAGCACTGGATTATGGGATGCTCTGCAATGTCTCGCCCAAGATCGAGCACCTCGTGCCAGTGTATCATCCCAGGACTAAACACACACACACACACACACACACACACACACACACGTCAAACATTATAATATTACAAGTTCCTACAATCTGATTTTCAAACATGACAACACATCAGTATCATTTTATTTTTCTTCATCTGATGATTTGGTGTTAAATCTTTGAAAATTAATAATTTTGTATTTTGTAGAAACAAGCGTAACACCAGCAGATTGTAATAAAAACTCAGAATGCAGTGAAGAAGCCAGAAGGGGGCTCGGGCTGATTTCCTTTACACCCAGATTTTATAGTAGATTCACGGTGGCAATCATTGATAGTCCTGTCAGGTGATTACGCTGAGGGCCACGCCCCTAGATAAAATCTGGTTTAGGTGGATTTTTTTTTTACACACATCCCGAACACAACACCAGCACCGTAACAAGTGTCGGAGATACAGTCACTAGGATGATGAACGCGACTGAGGACCATCATTTACTCACAGTTTTACCCAGAATGCATTTGGAGGAGAAGACAAAGCAAAATAGACTAAAAACATACACACACACACACACACACACACACACACACACACACACACACACACACACACACACACACACACACACAGAAAGAGAGAGAGAGAGAGAGAAACACCTGTCCAGTCAGAGCACAGATAAAACAAAATGACAAAAAATGTACGTTAACTTTTTTTATTTTCAATTTGAATGGAAATCTTGAATTCTTCCTGTGCATGTATGGGTTTCGTCTGGGTACTCTGGTTTCCTCCCACAATCTAAAAACATGCACAGTAGGCTTATTGGCTGTCTGAAATGGCCCCTAGGTGTGAGAGAGTGCGAATGGTTGTGTGTGTGTTGGAGCGCAATGGTCTGGTGAGCTGCTAAGGGTGTACCCTGTCCTCGTTCCGAGATGGCTGAGATGGGCTTCAGCTTCCCCGAAGCCCTAATAGGATTAAACAGCTTACAAAATGAATGAATGAATGAATGAATGAAAAAGTTGGAAATGCGACTGAACTTATAACCTTATTGTTATTCATTTCCATTCTTATCACTCTGTCAGACCTCTGATTTCATGTTCAACCCTAATGATTATGGTAGAGACATATATTCAGCTGAGATAGGCTCCAGCCTCCCATTGAGCCTAGTAGTATTAAGCAGTTTAGCTGTTATCGTAATGAATGAATACATTAATCAATAGTTGATTCATTGAAGTCAAGATCAAATACAGTACAGTACATCATAATTCAAGACTCAGCCCAACACGTCCTGTACATGTAACGTTTTTTATGTCTATAAACACGGTTGCAAATATTGGTATACAGTGATCCCTCGCTAAATGCAGCCATGAGGTGGGGGGGGCACTAACCAGTGTCTCTCCCCATCATGCCGGTCCCAAGCCCGGAGAAATGCAGAGGGTTGTGTCAGGAAGGGCATCCGACGTAAAACCAATGCCAAACATTTATGATGCAAATCAGAAGCACTACCCCCATACCGGATCGGTCGAGGCCCGGGTTAACAACGACCGCCATCAGTGCTGTCAATCAACAGGGTGCTGATGGAAATTGGACTACTGTTGGTCGAAGAAGGAGAGGTGGGAGGCGTGTCCGTAGGCAGAGAGAGAAAAGGAAAGGCATGAGTCTAGGACTGAGAGTAGAGACTTTGAATGTTGGAACTATGCAAAGAAAAGGTAGAAAGCTCGCTGACATGATGCAGAGGATGAAGGTGGACATACTGTGTGTTCAGGAGACCAGGTGGAAAGGTAGCAAAGCTAAAAGCTTAGGAGCAGGATTTAAGCTATTTTATCACGGTATGGATGGGAAGAGAAATGGAGTAGGAGTCATCTTGAAGGAGGAGTTTGTCAGGAATGTTCTAGAAGTGAAAACAGTGTCAGACAGAGTGGTGAGTCTCAAGTTAGAAATTGAAGGTGTAATGCTCAATGTTGTTAGTGCTTATGCCCCACAGGCAGGATGTGAGCTAGAAGAGAAGGAGAGATTCTGGAGCGACTTAAATGAAGTGATGCAGAGTACCGCCAGAGGTGAAAGAGTGGTCATTGGTGCAGACTTCAATGGACATGTTGGTGCAGGCAACAGAGGGGGACGAGGAAGTGATGGGCAGGTTTGGTATCCAGGACAGAAACACAGAAGGACAGATGTTGATCGATTTTGCAAAAAGGATGGAAATGGCTGTGGTGAATACTTTCTTCCAGAAGAAACAGGAGCATAGGGTGACTTATAAAAGCGGCGGTAGGAGCACACAGGTAGACTACATCTTGTGTAGGCGATGTAATTTCAAGGAAGTCCGTGACTGCAAAGTCATAGTGGGTGAGAGTGTTGCCAAACAGTGGTTTGGTGGTGTGCAGGATGACTCTGATGATGAGAAAGGTGAAAAAGGCAAAGGCAGAGCAGAAGACAAAGTGGTAGAAGCTGAAAAAGGAAGAGTGTCGTGTTGTCTTCAAGGAGGAGTTGAAACAGGCTTTGGGTGGCCAGGAAGTGCTTCCAAATGACTGGACAACCACAGCAAATGTGATCAGGGACACAGGTAGGAGAGTACTTGGTGTGTCCTCTGGAAGGAAAATAGATAAGGAGACTTGGTGGTGGAATGAGGAAGTGCAGGAGTGTGTACAAAGGAAGAGATTAGCTAAGAAGAAGTGGGACATTGAGAGGACCGAAGAGAGTAAACAGGAGTACAGGGAGACACGGGATAAGGCGAAAGTAGCAGTGGCTAAGGCCAAACAGAGGGCGTATGATGACTTGTATGATAGATTGGACAGTAAAGAGGGAGAAAATGATCTATACAGGTTGGCACAGCAGAGAAATAGAGATGGGAAGGATGTGCAGCAAGTTAGATTGATAAAGGACAGAGAGGGAAATGTATTGACTGATGACAGAAGTGTGCTGGGAAGATGGAAAGAGTACTTTGAAGAGCTGATGAATGAGGAAAATGAGAGAGAAAAAAGAGTAGAAGAGGTAACCATTGAGGAGCAGGATGTAGCAAAGATCAGTCAGGGTGAAGTGAGAAGGGCATTGAAGAGGATGAAGAATGGAAAGGCTGTTGGTCCTGATGACATACTTGTGGAGGTATGGAAGTGTCTAGGAGAGGTAGCAGTAGATTTTCTGACAAGAACATTCAACAAGGTACTAGAGAGTGAGCAGATGCCGGAGGAGTGGAGGAGAAGTGTGCTGGTGCCCATTTTTAAGAACAAGGGAGACATGCAGAGTTGCAGCAACTACAGAGGGATAAAGTTGATGAGCCATACGATGAAGTTATGGGAAAGAATAGTGGAAGCTAGACTAAGGGCAGAGGTCAGCATTTGTGAACAACAGTTTGGTTTCATGCCAAGAAAGAGCACCACAGATGCAATGTTTGCTTTGAGGATGTTAATAGAGAAGTACAGAGAAGGTCAGAGGAAGCTACATTGTGCCTTTGTGGATCTGGAAAAAGCATATGACAGGGTGCCAAGAGAAGAACTGTGGTATTGCATGAGGAAGTCTGGAGTGGCAGAGAAGTATGTTAGAGTGGTGCAGGACATGTATGAGAGATGTAAGACAGTGGTGAGGTGTGCTGTCGGTGTGACCGACGAATTCAAGGTGGAGGTGGGACTGCATCAAGGGTCAGCTCTGAGCCCCTTCTTGTTTGCTATGGTGATGGACAGGCTGACAGACGAGGTGAGACAAGAATCTCCATGGACTATGATGTTTGCAGATGACATTGTGATCTGTAGTGAGAGCAGAGAACAAGTGCAAGAAAATCTAGAGAGGTGGAGGTATGCCCTGGAAAGGAGAGGAATGAAGGTTAGCCTCAGAAAATCAGAATACATGTGTGTAAATGAGAAGGACTCAGGAGGAACGGTGATGTTACAGGGAGCAGAGATAACGAAGGTGGAGGATTTTAAGTACTTAGGCTCAACAATCCAGAGCAATGGAGAGTGTGGAAAAGAGGTGAAGAAGCGTGTGCAGGCAGGCTGGAATGGTTGGAGAAAAGTGTCCGGTGTGATGTGTGATAGGAGAGTGTCAGCAAGAATGAAGGGAAAAGTGTACAAGACGGTGGTGAGGCCAGCGATGTTGTATGGCTTAGAAACAGTGGCACTGAGGAAAAGGCAGGAGGCAGAGCTGGAGGTAGCGGAGATGAAAATGTTGAGGTTCTCTCTGGGAGTAACGAGGATGGATAGGATCAGAAATTAGTATATCAGAGGGACAGCCCACGTAAGATGTTTTGGAGACAAAGTCAGAGAGGCTAGATTGAGATGGTTTGGACATGTACAGAGGAGGGATAGTGAGTATATTGGCAGTAGGATGCTGAGGTTTGAACTACCAGGCAGAAGGCCTCAAGGAAGACCAAAGAAGAGATTTATGGATGTGGTGAAGGAAGACATGAAGGTCGTTGGAGTCAGAAAAGAAGATGCGGAGAACAGGGTGAGGTGGAGGCGGATGATTTGCTGTGGCGACCCCTGAAGGGAGCAGCCGAAAGTAAAAGAAGAAGAAGAAGAAGAAGTGATCCCTCGCTACTTCGTGCTTCCATTTCTGCAGCTTCAGTGCATCGTGGGTTTTTCAAAAATATTCATCAAAAAATAAAAAAATAAGGAAATAAAGGAAAAATAGGGAACATGTTAAGGAAAATGCAGAGAAACAAGGCCAATTATGCAACAACACCAAAAAAAACTCCAAACAAAAACAAAAAAAAAACCCAACCCAAAACCCCCCAACAAAACTATTTACATTTTTATGTGAGGTGCACATCTGAGTGCGCGCGCGCATCTATATGTGTGTGTATTTATATTTTATTTACATCTTCTGCATTGTTTTGAATGTTTAATTGTTATTATGAGCATTTATAGCATTGAATATGTATTTATTGATATATACACATATACATGTCCGTATATGTCAGTTAGGGGAGTGGATCGTACTTCGTGGAAATCAGCAGTCGCAGAGGGGTCTCCATTAACCACGGAAAATTTGGGATCCCTGTGATTTATTTACATCACAAAAATATTTTCTTTATTATACCTGTTCACTCACTGACTCTCACTCATTCATATGACAACCTACTTAATCCTATCAGGGTTGTGGGGAAACTGGAGCCTATCACAGCCATACCCTGGTTGAGTGTGGGGCACACACAAGCATTCAGACTCACACTCATACTTAGGGGTGATTGGAAACAGCCAATTAGCCTAATATGCATGCCATTGGATGGTGTGACAAAATGGGAGTACGTACAAAGAGGAAACCTACGCAAGCACGGCAAGAATATATAAACTCCATACAAAACACACCTTCACCAAGGTCAGGACTCAAACCCAGAACCTTCTCCCTGTGAGATGGATGTGCTAATGAATACCCCACCATGCCACCCATTACCTGGTATTATTATTATTATTATTATTATTATTATTATTATTATTGTTGTTATTATTTTATTATTGTTGTTGTTATTGTTATGTTATTGTTATTACTATTTGCTTTGAATTGCTTGTCTTTAGGTTTGTTTTTTAATTTGGTAATCATTACTTAAAAACTCAAGTAATATGATGGTTAAAACTGACCACAGTGGAACCTCGGTAGTCGAACGACTTTTTAGTTAAATACATAAATCGGTGTTTGATCAAAAGATATGAGGAAAATATGCCTTGGTGTTCGAACAAATGATCCGAGTTCGAACGGAGCGGAGCCGAGTGTGTTGAACAGTACTGTGAACAGCCATTGAGCGAGTCTTGTACTGCGTATTGTCTTTATTCATTACATTATGGCTACTTTAACCCTGAACCCTGGATCCTAAAAAAAATAAGAATAATTCTACTAGAAGGGAAAGAGAAAAGCCGTGAAAACGTGAAGAATCAACTGCAATCAAGAGACAAAGAAGAGAAAACCCGCCACTCCCCTCAAAGCAATAACCTGTCCCACATCTCTCCCTATCCATCCATCTACATACGCTGACACATCACAACCGGACTGGTACGTACTGTAAACAAATACAGAACATAATTAGGTTCATTTTTACATACTACTATTATGTATTATGTTTTAGTCTTTCGTACATTTATGTCTTCTTCTTCTTTTCCTTTCGGCTGTTCCCTTCAGGGGTCGCCACAGCAAATGATCTGCCTCCATCTCTCCCTATCCTCTGCATCTTCTACTCTTACTCCAATGACCTTCATGTCCGCCTTCACCTCATCCATAAATCTTCTCTTTGGTCTTCCTCTGGGCCTTCTGCCTGGTAGTTCCAACCTCAGCATCCTACTACCAATATATTCACTATCCCTCCTCTGTACATGTCCAAACCATCTCAATCTAGCCTCTCTGACTTTGTTTCCAAAACATCTAACATGTGCTGTCCCTCTGATGTACTCATTTCTGATCCTATCCATCCTCATTACTCCCAATGAGAACCTCAACATTTTCATCTCTGCTACCTCCAACTCTAACTCCTGTCTTTTCTCCAGGGCCACTGTCTCTAAACCATACAACATCGCTGGCCTCAACACCGTCTTGTACACTTTTCCTTTCATTCTTGCCGATACTCTCCTATCACACATCACACCGGACACTTTTCTCCATCCATTCCAACCTGCCTGCACGCGCTTCTTCACCTCTTTTCCACACTCTCCATTGCTCTGGATTGTTGAGCCTAAGTACTTAAAATCCTCCACTTTCTTTATCTCTGCCCCCTGTAACCTCACCGTTCCTCTTGGGTCCTTGTCGTTCATACACATGTATTCTGTCTTACTGAGACTAACCTTCATTCCTCTCCTTTCCAGGGCATACCTCCACCTCTCTAGATTTTCTTCCACTTGTTCTCTGCTCTCACTACAGATCATGATGTCATCTGCAAACATCATAGTCCATGGAGAATCTTGTCTAACCTCGTCTGTCAGCCTGTCCATCACCATAGCAAACAAGAAGGGGCTGAGAGCTGACCCTTGATGCAGTCGTACAATAATGTATGTATTGTATATTAATATGTTTCATAAATACTCCTCATTTTTAAATTATATACAACTGTATTGATGGAAGTAAACATTCATCTGAACGCATTAATGGACTTTTAACTATTTCTTATGAGTGTGCTCTAAGTTCTAGCCCAGATTTCTTCTCTTCTGCTAAGGTAGGATTTTGACTTTTGTATAACTGTTTACTGGGGCAGTGATGGCCTGGTGGTGCCGGATCACTGATCCTAATTTTGGGGGTTTGAGTCCCACTCTCCACAAGGTTGTCACTGCTGTCCCCCCCAGTGCAGCTAAATGGGTTATCAAAGGCTGCCCATGTCTCTCACTGTCTATGGTGTGAGGTTCATGTAGAAGAACCATTGCTGACTTTTGACAAGAGTAGCTGCAAAGCCGTCAGTGTGTTTCCACCCTGCGATGACCTGGCGATAGGTCCAGGATGTACTCTGTCTTTGTCTGGAGTCGGCTGGGATGGGTGCCAGCCTCCCTGTGACCCGAATTAGGATTAAATGGTTACAGAAAATAAACTGACCTGATCACTGTTTACTTGCTTCAGTTGGACTTGGTTGTTGTCACTAATATTTTCATGTACAGTCGGCCTTCTACTTACGAAAACCTCTGAATACGAAAAATCCAGGTTACGAAAAACATTTTCCTAAATTTTCGCCCTCTGTATACGAAACAAGCTCTTCTTACTAAAAGCGCCAAACGCGCCATTCAATTCAAACGCGCCATTCAAAAATTCAAACAAGGTGCAAGTTACTCTCTCATTGGCTGTCTCCCAGCATCCTGCCCCACTGGCCTCCCATTGGCCAGGAGGGATCTGAATCTCCATAGTACTGTACCCATAAGCTTGTTTATCACACGCACAAAGGTGAGATGTACTGTTGGTTCGTGAGTTTTGTGAGTTTTTTTGAGAGTACTCATTGCAGCTTATTTGAGGAGGTCCAGGTGAGCCTCACTGCGTCTCAAAAGCTCCGCATTCAGCCACGAAGCATTTTTGTGTATGGAAGTGGGCGGCGCCACAAATGTTCCATGCACAGCATGCTCCGTGGGACAAAAGACCTCCGATCTCACAAGGAAGCAAGTCAATATTGAATCCGGACCTCAGCTCGTTCAAACTGGTAATTCCGCTTTAAATACAACACCCTGTTTCAAAAGCTCCGTCGGCTGCGCGCTGCGTGTGGGAGGAGCCCGCATTCGGCAGAGCGCACCACTCAAAGAGAGAGAGAGAGAGAGATAGAGAGAGAGAGAGAGAGAGAGAGAGTTTTGTGTGTGTGTGTGTGTGTGTGTGTGTGTGAGAGAGAGGGAGAGAGAGAGAGAGAGAGAGAGAGAGAGAGAGAGAGAGACAGTGTTGTGTGTGTGTTTTAATAAAAAATGTCAAATAATGTTTTAATTTATAAATATGTTAATAAAATGGTTTAATATGTTAATAAAATGTTTAAATGGTTTAATAAATAATTTTCTTTCAGTGGTTTAATAAATAATTTGGTTTAATAAATAATTGGTAATTCGTGGTTTAATAAATAATTTTCTTTTACTTTGAACACATATTTCATACAGAATTGGTGTACCGGTTTATGGGGTAGTCTTGGGAGCCTTGGAATGAATCGCACGTTTTACATGTAAAATGCGTCTCTACTTACGAAAACTCCAAGTTATGAAAAAGGCTTTGGAACGGATTAATTTCGTAAGTAGAGGGCTGACTGTATAAGATTCGTAGCAGGTTCTGTAGTGCTTAATCAGCCGTAGTTTTGGACTTCCTTAAGATGTGAATTGGGGGCAGGACCCAGAAAGTATATCATGAAAGTTTCCCCGCTACAAATGTCACGCTTATAGTGGATAGGAACTCAGACCATTTAACTAAACATGTCCATGAATAGTGTGAATTCAATCATCTTCTTGGCTTTGTTGAAATACAACTATCAAGCCTAAGGGCAGGTCTTCTGTACCTGTGATAGGTTTAGGCGTCCCAGCTATCATGAGTCTCATGTCATTTGTGCATGCCACAGAACAGTTGATAAAAGTAGGACCTGTCTACCTACGCATCGCGAAGACTGGGTCCAGCTGATTGTGAGAAAGAAACCACCAAATTGGTTCAACAGACAAGAAGGCAGACCCAGCAAAGCACTGTGGAGTGCAACCAGGGCATAGTGAGACACACGGGACACTGTTGGCCATCCACTGCATCCTGACCTCTCTCCAACTGTCTCGGCTATGTTGTGCCACTGGACTCCGATAGACCAGAACGAGAGAGTGCGGCTGATGATCTACGCAACTCTCTCTCACCCAAATCCAAGACAAGCTCAAGTCATGACTTCACCCATACCGCAGATCATCGATCTGATATGAAGTCATGGTCATCTTCGACCTTGAAGGATGAACAACAACAATTTCTTATGGGAAATATTGTTTCACTTTTCGAACAAATTGGTAATCGACCATATTTTTGGAACGAATTGTGTTTGACTACAGAGGTTCCACGATACTCAATTCTAAGCTGTAAAATAATCCTATTTTTAAATAAAATTCACATAAATAAATGAAACTAAAGGTTTGTACAACAACAAACTGTGATGTGCATGTCTTTGGACTGTAGGAGGAAACGAGTCCCTGGAGGAAACCCATGTGAGTAGAGGGAGAAGAGAAGATATTAACTCCACACAGAAATGCCCTGGTCAAGCCTGGGACTCAAGCCCAAGACCTTCTTGCTGTGAGCTGCTAACCGCTCCAATTCGTTTTGACCCATTCACTATTATAGTGAAAATTATTTTCATTCTTATGACATGAAATATCCAGTTATCAGTATAAAGGAAGGAATATGCAGTTTAAGAACGAAATACGATGGACATGTTCCCCAGGATTCCTTATAATAAAGGCACTCGTGTTGTGTTATATAATAACTTGTCTTCTAATTTGATAAAAGTGAAATGCGTGTTTAATTCTGTCCCTTTACTGATGGGAGACTCAAGATTGCATTGCAGGAAACCTCTCCCTCACAATCACACACGTTTTCTAAGTTTAAAAATACGTACAGTAATCTCTAGTGCACATAATGGGGAAATCAGGACCACACCCTGAATTTAAAACCTCACTCCTGTTTAACTGCAGCTCACACAATATATTTATGGCATTAAACACACTAGAGTTGATCATGGCTGTGTGTGTGTGTGTGTGTGTGTGTGTGTGTGTGTGTGTGTGTGTGTGTGTGTGTGTGTGTGTGTGTGTGTACACGCTGTCTAAAAATGGACTTTAATTTGTCTTAATGATTAATAATCTATGATCTTATTAAACCAAAATAAATAAATATATCAGAGGCTCTATTATAAAACATGACATCACAGAAAAACTGCTGGATGATGGTATACGAACAAAAACACACATTTAATTTTTTTTAACAAACCGATGCAATTGAATATTTACTCTAAAAATCATCTGAGAAATATTCACGATTGTATCTTGGTTTAGAAATACTCTCTCTCTCTCTCTCTCTCTCTCTCTCTCTCTCTCTCTTTGTCTCTGTCTGTCTGTCTCTCTCTCTGTCTTTCTCTCTCTCTCTCTATCTGTCTGTCTGTCTCTCTCCTCTCTCTCTTTCTCTGTCTCTGTCTCTCTGGTTGTCTGTCTGTCTGTCTCTCTCTCTCTCTCTCTCTCTCTCTCTCTGTCTCTCCGCCTGTCTCTTTCTCTCTCTCTCTCTCTCTCTCTCTCTCTCTCTCTCTCTCTCTATCTGTGCGTCTCACTTTCTCATTCTCTCTGTCTCTTTCTCTCTGTATTGCTCTCTCTCTCTCTCTGTCTCTCTGTCTCTTTCTCTATCTGTGTGTCTCTCTTTCTCATTCTCTCTGTTTCTTTCTCTCTGTGTTGCTCTCTCTCTCTCGCTCTCTCTGTCCCTCTCTCTCTCTCTATCTGTGCATCTCTCTTTCTCATTCTCTCTGTCTCTTTCTCTCTGTGTTGCTCTCTCTCTCTCTCTCTCTCTCTCTCTATCTGTGCCTCTCACTTTCTCATTCTCTCTGTCTCTTTCTCTCTGTATTGCTCTCTCTCTCTCGCTGTCTCTCTGTCTCGCTCTCGCTCTCTGTCTCTCTGTCTCTCTCTCTATCTGTGTGTCTCTCTTTCTCATTCTCTCTGTCTCTTTCTCTCTGTGTAGCTCTCTCTCTCTCTCTCTCTCTCTCTCTCTCTCTCTCGCTCTCTCTCTCTCTCTCTCTCTCTCTCTATCTGTGCATCTCTCTTTCTCATTCTCTCTGTCTCTTTCTCTCTGTGTTGCTCTCTCTCTCTCTCTCTCTCTCTCTCTCTCTCTCTCTCTCTCTCTCTCTCTCTGCCCCCCTCTTTCATTCTCGCACTCTCTCTGTGTGTCTCTCTCTCAAAAATCCCAGATGCATCATTACGTTATTCTTGTTCTCTAATGCAGACGATAACCACACACATTATTTTTGTTATTCAGTTAAAACATGATATAATAAGAGCCAATATAATTATTTCTGTATAATATAAATATAAATCTAATAATAATAGGCGGATTTATTTGAACACGATCACCGAGAGAGAGAGAGAGAGAGAGAGAGAGAGGAGAAGAAAATAAATAAGTTTTGCATCGCGCACATTTTGTTTTGTTTCTGTATCTTCAGAGTCTCCAGAACGTGGTGGAGATCTCGGAGTCCTGATGGAGCTCCTGCACGGGTTTATCAACCTCAACTCAAACACACTGTGACCAGCAGCGTTCGGCTGCGGTTCTGTCTGTCAGCGCTCGAGCAGTGACGTATTTCTCGTTCTTTTTCTTTTCCCTAAAAATTACAAATAGCTTAATATTTTAGTTATAAGTCCTTTAATCACCGGATATATCATGTGACCAGGTGTAATGTAATCCTCAGGGCACACACAGGAACACCGGCTTACCATGGCGCGCATGTTGGCGGCGGGCGGATGAGCTCGTGAGCGGTGTGCGTTATGCGTCTGCACGCACCTGCGGATGAACTCGGGTTCGCTGATGTCCGGCACCATGAACGCGCGCGCACCGGATTGATCGGACACGAGGAGACAGAACCACAGAACCACACAGGTGATCAGATCCATGATCAGAGAAAGCAGGCTGAGATTCTCTCGGTCTGAGGGGTGTGTGAGAGTGTCGGAGTGTGAGAGAGTGTGAGCGTGTGTGTGAGAATGTGTGAGAGCATTAATGCGGTCTGAGTACACTGAGTCCTACTAATGAGTCGCGCACGTCGTGCTGTGGGCAAACCACAAGCCCACCCACTACATCACGACCGCCATCATCATCATCATCATCATCATCATCATCATCATCATCATCAACAACAACAACTTTGCTTATTTTTAAAATATCGAACTTATTTCAATAATTCTGTATAACAAAATATCGAATCTTTTATCAGTGTGTCCGTAGTGTCACGTGTCAAATGGAAAAGTTCCAACGTCTCTGTTCCAAGTGGAGCAGAATAAACATCTCACATTACCACTCTAATATCATCATCATCATCATCATCATCAGCAGCAGCAGCAGCAGCAGCATCACTAATAATAATAATAATAATAATAATAATAATAATAATAATAATAATAATAATACAAAAATTACAATCCGCCAAAGGTTTATTGTTATATTTAACAGGTCAGTGTTATAAGTAAAGTGATTGTTATGTGTTTCCAAAGATAAGCAGCTTTCATAAAGTATGTTTAAAACAACTCAGGTTTACCAAAGTGCTTTATAAAACCCAAAATAGCAATAATAATTAAAATATAAAATCCGTACGATGGTCTGGGCTGTTCTAGGTGTACTCTGCTTTCAGCCGGAGTTGGCTGGGATGAGCTCCAGTCTCCCTGCGACCCTAATAAAGAATAAAGCAGTTCGTAAAAAACCACGTGAGATTAAAAGAAATAACAAACACAATGATAAATAGTTCAACAAAAGCACATTAAAAATGATAGAATAAATACTGAACATTAATAACTGTGCCATTTATTCATATCAGTTGTTTTAAAATCACCTAATATTATTATTTTTAAATAAACGTATTAATTTTCTTGTTTTTAAAAATGACTTAAAAACGTAATTAATTAAAAACACTGTAATTAAAAGTATGTAGCATTTTCATTTATTTATTAATTCATTCGTTTGTTTGTTTTTTGTTTGTTTATTTACTTGCTTTTTGTTTTTTTTTTTTCCTTTCATAAAAATAAACATTGACGAGGTAGTCAGATAGCTTGATTTTTACGGACTACATTTCCCAAGAACCCTTACGGTTTTGCATTTTTGGTCACGTGTGTTTGTTGGGACTAAAAACCATGGTAACGCAGGCAGCCTGAGTTCTGAATTGCAGTTTAAACGCCAGCAATGAGTCGGAGAATCAAATTCAACCGAGATGGAGAGAGACTGGTGAGGGCTTCATTCCTACCGTGAACAACAAACTATACGATTATTTTATATTTTTAAACAAATAAATAAATGAATGCATGCATGAAATGGTTGATTGTCCCCTGTTGTGTTTTTATAATAAAGAGAGAAACACGCGCTTCATCTCGCGGGTCACGTCCTAAGGAGTAAGAGATTAAACACTGACTGCACTTCCGGTGTGTCATCAATCATCTTATTTCCGCCATTAATGAACCCAACACTGTTTTATTGCAGAGTTCCTGCTCTGGACCTGGACAAGCTGAAGGACAGAGAAAATGAGGTATGGAAATTCTTCATAATAAACTTTATTTATAATAGAACACCTTTATTTGAAATAACATAAATAAAACAATCCATAATCAATCACAAAGTAATCACTTCTCAGAAACAAACAAACAAACAAACAAACAAAATTAAAAGGAGAGTCCGACTTTATTTTGTGTTTTAAACTGATCACATGCATCATCTTCCCAAAATCTTCCCAAGGAGGAGGAGGAGGAGGAGGATGATGATGATATTCCTTTAGCTGGAAATCCGTCAGCTGAATCAACCCTAAGCTGGGGTTCAGTTTCCTCCTTCCACTCACTGCAGGTAATCTTCACATTGACTTATTTCATTCAGTTGAGTTTCTTTTTTATTATTTATTGCTTTTCACAATTTATATTCTGACCATTACTGACTTTCGTAAAGAGTTAGCTGCATAGCCATTAGTATGTTTCTGGCCAGTGATGGCCTAGCGAGCAGTCCAGGGTGTACCTTGCTCTCGCCCTGTGTCGGCTGAGATGGGCATCCCAGGACCCCAAGTAGTATTAAGCGGTTCAGAAAATGAATGCAGCCGTGAGGAGGGGGCACAAACCAGTGTCTCTCCCTCATGCCGGTCCCAAGTCCGGATAAATGCAGAGGGTTGCGACAGGAAGGGCATCCGGCGTAAAACTTCTGCCAAAATTGTCATACAAATGATCAAAATGAAATTCATAGAGGAAAGAAGAGGAAAGGCATGAGTCTAGGACTGAGAGTCGGGACTTTGAATGTTGGAACTATGAAAGAAAAAAGCTAGAGCGCTGGCTGAAATGATGCAGAGGAAGGTGGACAAACTGTGTTCAGGAGACCAGGTGGAAAGGTAGCAAGGCTAGAAGCTTAGGATCAGGGTTTAAGCTGTTTTTTCATGATGTGGATGGGAAGAGAAATGGAGTAGGAGTCATCTTGAAGGAGGGGTTTGTCAGGAATGTTCTAGAAGTGAAAAGAGTGTCCGACAGAGTGATGAGTCTCAAGTTAGAAATTGAAAGCGTGATGGTCAATGTTGTTAGTGCTTATGCCCCACAGGCAGGATGTAAGCTAGAAGAGAAGGAGAGATTCTGGAGTGAGTTAGATGAAGTGATGCAGAATACCCCCAGAGGTGAAAGAGTGGTCATTGGTGCAGACTTCAATGGACATGTTGGTGCAGGCAACAGAGGGGGCGAGGAAGTGATGGGCAGGTTTGGTATCCAGGACAGGAACACAGAAGGACAGATGTTGATCGATTTTGCAAAAAGGATGGAAATGGCTGTGGTGAATACTTTCTTCCAGAAGAGACAGGAGAATAGGGTGAAATGTGGAAGTAGGAGCACACAGGTAGACTACTCTGATGAATGAGGAAAATGAGAGAGAAAAAAGAGTAGAAGAGGTGACAGTTGAGGACCAGGAAGTAGCAAAGATTAGTAAAGGAGAAGTGAGGAGGGCATTGAAGAGTATGAAGAGTGGAAAGGCAGTTGGTCATGATGACATACCGGTGGAGGTATGGAAGTGTCTAGGGGAGGTAGAAGTAGATTTTCTGACAAGAATATTCAACAAGGTCTTCGAAAGTGAGCAGATGTCGGAGGAATGGAGGAGAAGTGTGTTGTGCCCATTTTTAAGAACAAGAGAGATGTGCAGAGTTGTGGCAACTACAGAGGGATAAAGTTGATGAGCCATACGATGAAGTTATGGGAAAGAATAATGGAAGCTAGACTAAGGACAGAGGTCAGCATTTGTGAACAACAGTTTGGTTTCATGCCAAGAAAGAGCACCACAGATGCAGTGTTTGCTTTGAGGATGTTAGAGAAGTACAGAGAAGGTCAGAGGGAGCTGCATTGTGCCTTTGTGGATCTGGAGAAAACATATGACAGGGTGCCGAGAGAAGAACTGTGGTATTGTATAAGGAAGTCTGGAGTGGCAGAGAAGTATGTTAGAGTGGTGCAGGACATGTATGAGAGAAGTAAAACAGTGGAGAGATGTGCTGTCGGTGTGACAGAAGAGTTCAAGGTGGAGGTGGGACTGCATCAAGGGTCAGCTCTGAGTCCCTTCTTGTTTGCTATGGTGATCGACAGGCTGACAGACGAGGTTAGATAAGAATCTCCATGGACGATGAGGTTTGCAGATAACATTGTGATCTGCAGTGAGAGCAGAGAACAAGTGGAGGAAAATCTAGAGAGGTGGAGGTATGCCCTGGAATGGAGGGGAATGAAGGTGAGCCTCAGTAAGACAGAATACATGTGTGTGAACAACAAGGACCCAAGAGGAACGGTGAGGTTACAGGGAGCAGAGATAAAGAAGGTGGAGAATTTTAAGTACTTAGGCTCAACAATCCAGAGCAATGGAGGGTGTGGAAAAGAGGTGAAGAAGCGCGTGCAGGCAGGTTGGAATGGATGGAGAAAAGTGTCCGGTGAGATGTGTGATAGGAGGGTATCGGGAAGAATGAAAGGAAAAGTGTACAAGACGGTGATGAGGCCAGTGATGTTGTATGGTTTAGAAACAGTGGCCCTGGGGAAAAGACAAAAGGCAGAGCTGGAGGTAGCAGAGGTGAAAATGTTGAGGTTCTCTTTGGGAGTAACGAAGATGGATAGGATCAGAAATGAATACATCAGAGGGACAGCACATGTTAGAGATTTTGGAGACAAAGTCAGAGAGGCTAGATTGAGATGGTTTGCTGTGGCGACCCCTGAAGGGAAAAGCCGAAAGGAAAAGAAGATATATACTAGTGTGTGTGTGTGTGTATATATATATATATATATATTTAAAATTGTATTGTTTTATGTGGCAATTCTCATTCAGTTGTGTGTGTGTGTTCATCATCATCTGTGTTGATTTGTGAACAGAATTAATACTTTTTTTAAGCACATCTCTCCTGACAGATGTATACTCTTCAGGTTTCCATATAGAGAACACACATCCAGATCATTCCCATATCAACATTCTGGTGTTTTTCCTTCAGGAAAGGACTGTTGGGATAAGGACCATACAAAAGGGAAAGGTTTCAGCATTGGTGTCTCCTCAGCACAGCTACAGAGACCTGACCATGAACACAACCATCAGTCAAAAAGGAAACTTGGAACCAAATTATCAGAGCTTACACACTGTTCTTGAGCTCCAGCACACACAGACAGAACCGAGCCCCAACCGACCCAGGAAGCTGGAAGCTGTGAGTCCCTCTCAAACTATGAGACGTTCTGAGGCAAGGGTATAGTTTATTACTTCAGTGCCATGGTGCACCTTTAAAGATTAAAATTTAGAACCTGTGGGGGTCCTGTGTAGATCCTTTTAAGAAGATTGAGAGTGTTTGATTATCCAGTGAATTTGGATTGATACAGGGTATTTCAGGTTGATGTGGGTTGTTGTGGGTGGATATGGGTTGATGTGAGGTCATTTAGGTTGTTGTGGATGGGTGTGGACAGATGTGAAATTTAAAGGTTTTGTGTGTGTGTGTGTGTGTGTGTGTGTGTGTGTGTGTGTGTGTGTGTGTGTAGGAAGGTGTGAAGATGGAGAGAAAACGGCAGGCTGTGATGGAGCAGGTGATGGTAGATCAGCTCTCCAGGTGAGAGTCTTTTCCTAAATAAATCGAAGAAGACACTTCAGTGATGCTGGCGAGTCTTGAATTCTGATGTAAATAAGAACTGATGTTGGAACCTGAAAGTGTAAACACAACTTGGTCACTACTGTAATGTGGTTTTTGCTCAGAGCTGTCATCAGCGACCCGGAACAAAACTCAGCAAACTCAATAAACACATTGGCTCGTCACAAGAGGACTTTACACCACACCATGTAAGAGACACATACACAAACACACTTTATTCCTCGATCAGAAAAGTGGAATAAAAATCAAGTGCTCAGACTCCACCTACATCGTCCACGACATAAGATGTTTGAGTTTAATCTTAAAAGATTTTATATTTATGAACAATCACTTCATGTGATATGTAAAATTGTAATATTTATTTTGCTTTACTGAGTAATAATAAAATAAAAACTAAACTACACTGTCAAAAATTGTGGAATTTCTAAAAAAAATTTGAAAATATAAAAAGATACTGTATTCATTTACTGTATATTATTTATTTTTTAAATTTCTGATTACTTTTAACTGAGCAACCTGCGAATCCCTTTACTCCTCTCTCTCTCTCTCTCTCTCTCTCGCTCTCGCTCGCTCTCTCTCTCTCTCTGTATGTATGTATGTATGTGTGTATGTGTGTGTGTGTGTGTGTGTGTGTGTGTGTGTGTGTGTGTGTGTGCAGGGTGAAAACTCCAAAATCTTTAACAGAGAAGCTTCTGTCCTATAAACTCTGCTTTAATGCCAGAATGATATCACGGTATGTGAACAGAACTGATTTATTAAGGATACACATTTTCTGTAATTTCTTTAAAAGCTCTGAATCTGAAATTCGGCGCGTAATGCCACCGTCTCTGCGCCGAGGAACCTACAGGTTCTAGAGTATAAACCCTAGAAAGTACGTCAGTAAAAAAGGTCGAGTTAACCCTTAAAGAGTCTTTTTTTTAAGATTGTGTGTGTGGGTGTGTGTGGCAGATGTGGGCGTGAAGCATGTCGAGAGCTGATTGGCTTCTACTTCACATGTGATCAGACACTGACGGTGTATGAGTATCGCAGTTTTGGGCGGAATAGGTGAGAACTGTTCACAGGACTTCAGTGTGTTTATAACACAGACATGGAACGAGGCACTGAATTAATTATTCGGTTTGATTTTTAGATAATGATCAACTTTCCTACAGTACTTAAAAAAAATTATGAAACAATTCTTCATCATCTGACATAAAAATATTACTTTTCTAAAAAAACGTTCTTTTGCTTCAATTTTTAATGACCAAAAGTAATTATCAGCTTCTTCCACTTAATTTTGGGTCAAGTCACAGGGGAAGAAGCTTAAGCAGCTCCATAGCGCTTTTTCCAGTTTTTCCGGGGGGATATTGAGGCATTCCCAGACCAACCGAAAGACATAATCCCATAGTTCTAGATTGGCCCCGGGGTCTCTTCGTGGTTGGACATACCCAAAACAACATACCAGGGAGGCGATCCACTTCAGCGGGCTCCTCTCAATGCAGAGGAGTAGTGGTTCTATTCTAAGCTCATCCTGGATGGCTGAGCTGCTCAGCTTTTTGCTGAGGGAGAGCCCCGTCACCTAGCGAAGGAAGCGCATTTCTGCTGTTTGTATCCACAATCTTGTTCTTTCGGTCACTATCCTAAGCTCGTGACCACAGGTGAGGGTTGGAACATAGATCGACTGGTAAATTGAGAGCTTTGCCTTGCGGCTCACTCCCTCTTCAGTATGACAGACTGGTACAGGCTTCGCTTTACAACAGAGGCTGCAGCAGTCCAGCTGTCGATCTCCCACTTCATCCTTCCCTCACTCGTGAATAAGACCCCTAGATACCCAAACTTCTACACTTAAGGCAGGACCTCATTCCAGACACGGAGGATGCATTCCACCCTTTTCTAGGTGAGAACCATGGTCTTGGACTTGAAGGTGCTGATTCCCATCCCTGGCGTTTCGCACTCAGCTGCGAATTGCTCCAGTGAGAGCTGGAGGTCCTTTATTGATGAAGCCAAAAGGACAACATCATCCACAAAAGCAGAGATGAGATCCGATAGCCACCAATCCAGAACCCTTCAACGCCTCATCTGCGCCTAGAAATTCTGTCCATAAAAATTATGAACAGAATCCGTGACAAGGGACAGCCTCGGCGGACTTCAACCCTCACAGGATATGAATTTGACTTGTTGTTAACAAAGTGGCCCAAACTCTGACTCCGGTGATACAGAAACCGAATGGCCCGTAGCAAGAGGTCCGTTACACCGTACTCCCGGAGCACGCACCACAAGATAGCCTGAGGGACACGGTCGAAAGCCTTCTCTAAATCCATAAGACATATGGAACAGTCTGGGCAAACTCCCACGCCCCCTCCTGTAGAGGATCCTGTCGAGTGTATAGAGTTGGTCGAGAGTGCTGCAACCAGGATGAAAACCACATTGTTCCTCCTGAATCTGAGATCCAACCAGCTCCTCTCCCGCACCCCTACATAGACTTTCTCAGATAGGCTTAGAAGTGGGATTCCATGATAATTGGAACACACCCTCTGATCCCCATTTTCAAAAGGGGACTACCAACCTGGTTTGTCCTGAGGTACGCCCCCTGATGACCACGCGATGTTGCTGAGACGTGTCAACCAAGACAGTCCTACAACTCTGAGTTATTCAGGGCAAATCTCATCCACCCCAGAGCCCAATCAAGGATCTTTTTGACTACCTTAGTGACCTCAGCTACAGTGATGAATGGACCACCACCCAACCCCCAGGGTCTTCCTCCACGGAGGGCGTGCTGGTGAGATTGAGGAGCTCCTTGAAGTATTCCTTCCACCTCCCAACAACATCCCCAATCGAGGTGAGCAGCTACTTACTTCCACTGTAAGCAATATTTGTGGAGAATTGCTTCCCCCTCCTGAGGCATCAAATGCTGGTCCAGAACCTTTTTGAGGCCAACCGATAATCGCTTATAAACCGATACAGTAGGCCCTTGATTATTCGCAGTTTTGCACTCATAGTTTGACTATTCGCGGACTGCCAAGCAACTGACACATCACTCAAATTCAGCCAATGGCTGTCCTCCTTCCTGCTGATTGGTTGAGATGATGTAACACCCCTTTTTCCTCATTCGCGCACAAGTTGTCAATGAGCCTCTTTTTTTAGTGTGTTTTAAGTACCAGTTTCACGCTATGATTCCACTTAAACGCTGTGTGTCTTCTCCGGCTAAGCGATAGAAAATGTTGGATGTTTCTTCTGAAGAAATAAGACTTTCTCCTGAAGAAACGACAGTTTCCTCTGAAGTGCCTGAAGAGTAATAATCATCTGAACTGTTGTATTAAAGTCTTTTTCAATTATTATTCCAGTACAGTATCTAAGTTAATGTTTAGAATGTTTGTGTGTGAGATTTTATGTTCTGTAGCATGTTTAACAAACAATACCAAAAAGATCAACTTTTATTACACTTCATGTCCTTTTGCATTGAACGTGATGTCTCCACGATGGCGCTGCCTCGAGGGTGGTGTCACGGAGTTCTCAGGGTCAGATTGTTTCTTTGTTCGTTTTAATTTGTGTTATTTGTTGTTTTGTTTGTTCATGTTTTGCACTATGCTCGTCTATGACCGGTTGACCCTACCACAGCTACTAGATTGGAGTCTTCGGGCGTGTACAACTGAGCACTCTCAACTCCTATCCTGAGCTAATATTGTATACTGTGGTAGCTCAATGCTAGCCGCCCCCCGGCTAACAATAAGCCCAGTATACTTATATATACTATACTTATCTATGTGGTTATTACAGGTGTGCTAACTGACCTGTCTGTGGTTATTACAGGTATATAACTGACCTGTGTGTAGTTATTACAGGTGTATTAAAGGATCTGCATGTGGTTATTACAGGTGTTTTTAGTTGGTCTGTGTGTGGTTATTACAGGTGTATTAACTGACTTATGTGAGTGTTTATTCCGGTTGTATTTACGGATCTGTATGTGATTATTGCAGGTGTACTGCTCTCCCATTTATTGCACGTGGGGTTTATAGGACTCGTGGGAGGCCGTATTGTCTCTCTGACCTCTTACAGGTAACAAAACTCTCCGGCTATATATACACACCCACATACACATGCACTAAAATTGCTGTTTAACACCTGCCTCTATTATTCAGGGTACAAATCTGCGCTTCACTACGGACGGCCTCCACATTCCAGAGAACCTGAGACAGCGGCCGTATCTGACTCTCAGAGTTACTGAGGTGGATGAAGAGGCCAAGAGTTCATTACTGTATATATACACACACACACACACACACACTTTCTCTCTCTCTTTCTCACTCTCTATCTCTCACTCACTCTCTCACTCACACACACACACACACACACACACACACACACACTCACTCAGCTTACTTCTCTCTGACAGACTGCACTTTGGAGAAACTGAACATTATCTTTCTGAGGAGGAAATTAATGATCAGAAAACTCTGAAGACAATTCAAGGTTAATGCTTATCTATTGCATCTCACACTCTCTCACACTCTCGCTCACATTCATGCTCTCACCCTCACTGTCATACTCTCTCACACACTTACACTCACTCTGTCTTACTCCATCACTCTCTTACACGTATTCTCTTACTCTCACACTTACACTCACTCACTCACAATCACACTCTCTCACACATATTCACTCACTGTCTTACACTCACACACACTCACATTTACACTCTCTTACACAATTACACTCACCCTCTTACTCTCTCTCACACACAATTACACTCACCCTCTTACACTCACACACAGACTCTCTCAGACACTTTCACTCTCTCATGTAATTTCACTTTCTAACACAATTATAGTCACTCTCTCTCTCTCTCTCTCTCTCTCTCTTCACACACACACACACATACACTCATCTTCTCTCTCACAATTACACTCATTCACTCTCCCACACAATTACACTCATTCACTCTCTCTCTGTCACACACACACACACACACACACACACACACACACATTCACTCTCTCACACAATTACACTTTCACTCTCTCACACACTTGTCTTGGGGCCGGTGGCGTAATGGTTAGGGTTCTGCGCTCATGATCAGGAGGTTGTTAGTTCGAATCCCACTGAGACCCTCACTGTGCTAAGACCCTTGGGCAAGGTTTCAACCACAAGTGTGCCTCTGTTCACCCAGCAGTATAAATGGGTACCAGTAAAAATATACTGGGAGGGTAACCTGCGATGGACTAGCGTCCCATCCAGGGGGAGTTGAACTCCTCGTCGCTTCACGCTACGGAAACCAGGAATAAGCACCGGCCTGATGAGCCACGAGGCTCGGGTGTAAAAACCAACAGACTTTATCTCTCACACACTTACACTCATTCACTCTCTCTCACACACACACACACACACACACACACACTCATTCACTCTCGCACTCTTACACTAATTCACTCTCTCACAATTACTCTCATTCACTTTCTCACACTATTACTGAACACTCACTCTCTCACTCTCTAACACTCTCTCATACTCTGTCACACTCTACACTCTCCCATCCTCTCATTCTCACTCGCTCACACTCTTCAGTCTTTCCTCTGCTCCCTCTGTACAATTTAATCACCATTACATTCACTAGGAAAACCCTGGGTTATTAATTGCACACCTTCATGAAGAGTAAACAGCAGTATTAATGTTAAGATGTAAAATCTCCGGTGTAGAGATGGTGCAGTAGTGTAGTAAATAGTAATCCTGCTCCTTTACACTTTCCTGACGGCTTTGTGGTATCCGTACATCATCAGAGATGCACAAATACCCCAAATTCCTCCCTCAGATAGTCTGGGTCCATCTCTGAAATGATAGAATAAACACATCTTCAGCTTCATTTATACACAAACACCTTTAAAGAAAAAAAAAATTATCTATTTTTTATGAATGAATAAATACATTTACTGATCAGATTCTTTCCCGGATTCTTTCTAGAATCTGTCCATAAAAGGTTGAAGGGTCACGCTATCCGATCTCTGATTGGTTTAGGGAGGAGGCTGCAGAGTTTAGATCCGTGGCAGAATGGCATTGTGGGTAAGGAGCAGCTCAGTGACAGACTGATGGAGGACCTGTGTCTCAGTAAACAGGTGCACTTGTCGCTCATCTCCATTTAACATGATGAACATATGCAGAACTTTGATTTTGATCATTAATAAATAAATAAAGTTGCACTTGGAAAATTACACCAAAATCGATAGAAACCCTGAAGTTTATCATTTATAATTCAGACTCAAAAACAGTGAATGGAAGAAAAAACTGTCACAGAACATCACTGAACCCAAAACAGAACTAATTTCAACACAGAAACACCCAGGAAAAGCACAGAGGTGTGTGTATGTGTGTGTGTGTGTGTGTGTGTGTGTGCTAGTCATATTTGAGGTTGTGTAGCTGTGTGCAGGAGGTGGAGGTGCTGTGGAGGATCATGGGATTGCAGAGAGATTCCATGGTGGATTACGCTGCGACGATGTGCACCGTGACTGGAGATATGAGCGAGAGCAGAAAAGCTATTTTTTTTAAGGTGACTGGGTTCAACACTCACGAACACAGACTTTATTAGTTTAATACTAGATAGGAATATCAGATGGATGTTTGAGCTTTTCTGTTTCCCTCTTTTCAGGTTTATATTAAACTCGACCCGAATAAAACAGGTTCAATTTCTCTAACGGACATTAATAAATTTTACTGTGTCCATCATTCTCATCATCAGCAGCAGGCCACAGAGCGCGGTGAGAGCATACTCTGCTACATTTCACTTTTATTATTACTTTTAATAATTACAGTTATTAGAATTATGGAGAATATTTAACGAAATTTTTGGTTGCTTTGGTGCCCTGTATTGCGTGAGACTTGACTGTACAGTAATGAACTGCAGCAGTGACTGAGTAGAATTTTATTCAAATTTTCATTTGATTTTTGAAAATTTTTATGATGTGGTATGTTTGTCACTCATATGCAGTTTATATTTACACAGTTATTTGCACACAGATGGTTAATAGTCAGACTTTAAGTATCAGGTTTGATTCATGTCATGGCAATATTATCGAAGAATAAATAATAAAATCATTTAGGTTCAGGTCGTATTGTGAACGAGAACATTACGGAGTAACTGATCAGCACACAGGTCTTTCAATCTTTTTGAAGAATCTTTTAAATATTTAATTGTTTTCAGGAGCAGAAATAGACTTCCTGACCTATGTACGGGATACAGAGAGGGACACTAAACACGTGACTTATGCTGAGTTTCACGACTTTTATGAGGGACTAAGCATCGAAATCCCTGATGATCAGATTTACATCAACATCCTGAAGAACATCTGGAATATCTGAGTGTGTGTGTGTGTGTGTGTGTGTGTGTGTGTGTTAGTAGTATATTAACTTGAGAAAACTCCACAAAGCAAATGACTCTTAATTGTATTTTTCTTAAATCGACTGACATTCATTCATTCATTTTCTGAAGCACTTAATCCTAATTTGGGTCATGGAGAGGCTGGCGCCCATCTCGGCCGACTCTGGGCGAGGGCAGAGTACACAGACAGTGAAAGGCATGGCTGGCCTTTGATAACCCAGTTAGTTACATGGGGGGATTTGACAGTGACAAGTCGGTGATGGTGGGGTTTGGACTCCCAACTTTGGGATCAGTAATCCAGAACCATACCACTGGACCACCAATGAGATTTTTATTTAAAAAAAAAACATGTTGACGTAAAGGTACACAGGATTTATTTATACTGTACTTTATTTTTACATAAGCACAAATTTTCTAAATTATAAATAGAAATATAAAACGGATTTATTTCACAGCTGTTTAAAAGCATTCAGTACATTATATTATAATATATTTGAACATGTTTTTGTTAAAGTTTGGCTGTTTTACTGAAAACCAAGAAAAGTTATTAAATGTTTGAACTTGGTATGATGTAATGTAGAAGTATAAAATTCATTAATGTTTTTTTAAATAATTAAAATGATTAGTGTCTGATTGTTGTAGGATAAATACTTATGGGATGTTAATTATGTCAGCATGCGATTGGATTCTGATTATTAAACTTGTAGTTGACGTGTTAAGTAATTAACTAATGATTTGGTTGCAATAAGAGGATGTGTCAGAGCCAGAAGAATTGCAAGACGGCCAAAAATTGGGATCTGGGTGACGTGCTAGTAAACCTCTCCACAGATGATACCCACTAGGGGCTTCTACATAGCATAAAGATTCAGAGCCCAGAAGAAAACAACACGTTCGTACACAGGTCCTCGCCTGAGGGCCAACGAGGCCTTTCTCGAAACATAACAATTCTCAAGGTCCGTGGTGCAGCCGCAAAATCAGAAATAACTTATTCAGTCAAAGTTCAAGAATCAACAAAGTGTCTAGCAGTACCGGCGCAACAAGTGTGACCTTCAAATGAGCATTCAGAGACACCTCACCTCTCTAAAGCAAAGGCTTTCATAGCTTTGAATAGCTCTATTAACCTTCAAGCGACCGCGTAGGGTCATATATATAACCCCGGGCATATATACTCGGGTGCCATTTTTCTAATTTTAATCGGAAACAAAGTTTCTATTTGTCCTGCATTTGGTGATAGAATTTTGTCAGGATCGGCCAATCCGTGTGGCGAGTATAATCCAATCTTGTGCAGGGTCACTTATGACCTCAGGAAGATCTATAAGATTTTCACATTATATCTTCAGACGGTATTGATGGTGCTTCATTCTGACAGTTACATGTTTCGGATAGTTCAGCCATAGAATTATTTTTTGTATTACCATACCTAAATTATTCTACCACATTGTAATACATATTTTATGCAATGTAACTTTACTTTTTATGATTTGTTTTCATTTTTGATTCAAAGAAAAAAATGCAAAGAAATAAAATGTAACATGCATATTACAAGATGTAACAGACAACAAGGGTTGTGTAAATAAATATAATATTGTTCTATCATCGTTTGTTTTTTTGTTGTTGTTTTTTTTGCAAAAATATATCAAATTCCATACCCTATTATATAAGATGATGGACATGGATATTAGCGAGTGAAATAAATATAAAGAACCCTGAAACAATCATTTATATAGAAATATTCCTATGTAAAGTCAATGGGGTCACAAATGACCCCACTCGGTTATATTAGTCGCCAAAATATCTTGGTCGCTTGAGGGTTAAAATGTTTGCCACAATTATTTCTTCGCCCTGGACAAGAAGCAGTCCCGTGATTGTTTTCATCTAGTTTTCCTCTGATGTTGAGACTTCATATGCCAGAGAAGGACTCGGGTGAGGACCTGTGTACGAATGTATTGTTTTATTCTGTGCTCTAACTCCGTTACGTAGAAGCTCCTGTTAGGGATGTTTAATTCCAGCTGAAACTTTCTCCAAGATAGTTTTTTTGGGGAAAAAAGACTTTCATAAAAAAGAAAAAAAAACCCATGTATGTAAAAATTGAAGCCTCTGTAATTCCTACATCAGTCAATAAAAGTTTTTTGTGCCCAATATGGACAGAAAATAGATTCAAAGTCCTCACAAGTCCTTGCTGTCCACGAGGTTATTTTAGAGTCAGCGACCATTTGATAATCCGTTAGCAGAACCCCTACAATGCGTATGGTTGTGGTTCTGTGCTTCATCCGGACTTTCCTCCTCTTCCTCATCACTCCTTTCATCACCTTTCATCTGGAATGAGACCGGTTTTGATGCTATTTTATACAGTAATTTATACACCATAATTTAAATTTTGGTCACACTTACTTGACCAAAGACGAGTTTGATGACCATGCGCACTATGAGTGATGCCCAGAACATGTGCAGCAGCAGCAGGATGACCAGCATGCCGTTAAAGAAATAATATCCAAAAAATGGCTGAAACTGTTCCAGAGGATAAACCCAGGTACAGTGGATCAACCTGCAACACAGGCCGAATTTACACACTTCTCACCAAATTCATTCACATCCATCAGCATCCTGTTTCTCACCAGAAAGGAAAGATGATCAGCCTGGTCACCATGAAGACCAGTGTGAACAGGACGAAGATGGTGTTGCAGGTATGCATCCATCCGGCGTAATTAAACATCTTTCCCAACTCAAAGAGAGAGAAAGGACAATTAACCATCATTGCTTTACAAACAGTTTCACTTACTGATTCAACAACATTCTTTACAGGGAAATAAAACCTGTGTACAAGACTTGAGCACCTATGTGGAACTTTTCTGGGCGTTATCTTTAAATATACAGGGACATGGTTGCAAGTTTTCCGTCATGTGCTGGAAGCTCCGGGTTTTCAAGACTGAATTTAATCATTTTTCCAAATCGTGTAAATCCGTTGAGATTTCTTTTGGGGGCGAAGCGTAGGGCTTGAATAGCACTAATAACACTAAAAAAACTTGAATTTGCAATTCAAGCAATCATGTTGATAACATGTGCGCGAAGGAGAAATAAAAGTGGCGTATGTACACCTCATCTGCAACCAATTAACAGCGGGGAGAAACAAGCTCTCAGCCACTGGCTAAATTTGAACACGTACCAGTAATGTTGTGGTGATGCATCTATATAATTTTACGGCGCTGCCCCTAATGAGATTTCCTTTCGGCTTGTTCCCTTAATCAGGGGTTGCCACAGCAAATATGAAAAAAGTTATGAAATTATTTTTTTCATATAATTTTTTGAAAACCGACGTATAATCGAGAACGACTTAACTCGAAACGACTTAAGTATATACATTTTTTTTAATGTTCAGAAAGAGGTCAGTTGGTAGTTGTATTGTTTGACAAAGTGTCTTGTAATTTATATAAAATCATTACTTTGCATCAATACATGAGTTTGCAGATTCTATATTACTGTAAATGTTGTTAAAAGATTGCATGAAAGACAACCATTTTAACTTGTGATTTAAATTTTCGTACCCCCCTTTAAACCCCGCCCTGGCATGGTTACGCCATGCCCCAGACCTTTCAGGTTTTTCAAAATTTCCAACTTGCACCCGTGCAGGGATCCCTCACTTTGCGTGGTTAATGGGGACCGAGGAAACAACCCCCCGATTTCTGCGAAGTAGAATCGACCCCTCTGACTGATGTATATGTGTACATAATATTAATAAATACATATTCAACATACATCATAAATACATATTAAATACATATATAAATGCTTATAATAATAATTAAACATTAAAAAATAATGCATAAGATGTAAATAAAATACAAAATACACAGACATGTGCGCCCACACACATACACACATAGAAGTGCACCTCACATAAAAATGTAAGTCATTTTGTTGGAGGAATTTGGTATGTTTTTTTGTTTGTTTTTGTTTGTTTGGGGGTATTTTGCATAATTGGCCCACGATGCACTGAAGCCACAGAAACTGAAGCACGAAGTAGTGAGGGATCCCTGTAGTGCATTGCAAAAGTATTCGCCCACTTGGCATGTTTTATGTTTTGTTGCCTTACAACCTGGAATTAAAATGGATTGTTTGAAGTTTTGCATCAGTTCATTGGCAGAACATACCTCCATCTTTGCAGATGTGATTTTTTTTTTTTTACTGTGAAGCAAACAACAAATGGGACAAAATAACAAGACTTCAGCTTGCATTAGTCATCACCTCTCTATACCTGTACACCATCACTACAATGAAACATGGTGGGTAGTGGTGACATCATGCTGTGGTGATGTTTTTCAGCAGCGGGGACTGGGAAACTGATCAGAGTCAATGTAAAATAGATATACATTGATATTCTTGAGTGATACCCATTTCACTCTGCCTGTGGTGTGAGACCGAGATGAATGTTCACCTTCCAGCAGGACAATGACCCAAAGTATACAGTACTGCTAAAGTAACATTCTTGTGGTTTAAGGGGAAACATTTAAATGTATTGGGATTGCCTAGTCAAAGCCCAGACCTCAATTCAATTGAGATTCTGTGGTCAGAGTAAAATTGCTATTCACAAGTGGAAACCATCCAACTTGAGGAGCTGTTTTGCAATGAGGAATGGGCAAAAATCCCAGTGGCAAGATGTGGTAAGCTCACAGAGACTTATCTAAAGTGAGCTGTAGCCATAATTACTGTAAAGGTGGCTCTACAAAGTATGGGTGATGGCTCGCAGCTCTGTGCTCCACCAGATCCCGCTTTAGTTTGATTTCTGTGCTTCTCCGCATCTCTATTACAGTAACTACGATTCCCCCGTTTCATCTATGAAAACTTTTGCGCTTTATTGTTCACAGGGAAGGCACTAGAGCACAGGCACTAGAGCACTAGAAACACGGAAATCAAACTAAAGCAAGATCTGGTGGAGCACAGAGCTGAGAGCCAGAGAGATCAAATTGGACAATCTTCTAGCACCGGGAAGATCTCTGCTAGTCTTTATAGCCCATGATTAAATGGAGTTAGGTGTATGTGTTTAGCACTCTACTAGTGTGTGAGAACCACGCCCCACTCCAACGCGCATTTCAACCCGCAACTCTTCTGAGAGCGACCATAACTCACTAAAATTAAAACCACAGAAAAGTTGAAGAGTCTATCACAACACAGACCATAACATAGTGTACTGTATTCAATAATTTTTTCACTTAATTTGCAGACCTATGGTATGAGTTACGGTACTGTTAACTTCTGTTCAAAAGACGACGGAACGGATTAAGATCATTTACATTATTTGTAATGGGAAAAGCGGTTTGGGAATCCAAAAAATCGGAATCCGAATGGCCGTCTGGCACAGATTATATTCAAGTACCGAGCCTCTACTGTAGTTTTGTTGGGGGGTTTGGGTTGTTTTTGTTTTTGTTTGTTTTTGGTGTTTTTGCATAATTGGCATTGTTTTGCGGAATTTTCCTTAGCTTTCCCCCTATTTTTCTTTATTTTTTGATGAATATTTTTGAAAATCCCGCGATGCACTGAAGTCGCAGGAACTGAAGCGTAAAGTTTGTGTGTATGTGTGTGTGTGTGTGTGTGTGGTTCCTAACTGTGATACCTCTAAAAGAACATCAGCAGCATCGTGGACCAGCATGACCAGAGTCCCAATTCGGATATAGTTTGCACACCAGGAGAAGGAGAGAAGTGTTAAAGTGGCCCAGTGATGAACCAACTGCTCTTTAAAATCCTACACAGACACGTGATACATGATTTCAGATAAAAACAGGAAGACATTCATCACATTCTTTTGCTGTTACTTTCCTATGCAACGAATACAGTAGGCCCTCATTATTCACGGGGGTTTGGTTCCAGCCCCTCCCACGAATGAAGATAATCTGTGAGTTCTGTACCCTTAAGTAAAACCCCATGTATCATATGACATGCGCGAATGATCACTCGAAGTAAAATACTATGTACCTATTACATGCACTAAAATATGCTTCTTAAACACATTCTATAGACAGTCCTACTCATTAATACAGAATTAATGTAGTAAAATGTAGTAATGATGAAGAAAAACTTATTTTTTTACTGTAATATTTATTGATAATAAAATATAACCATTATAAGATTTTATATATAAAAGATTATTTCCCTTTAAATATACAGCACTGTCGTTTTCAAAAAATGCCCACTAGAGAGCGGCATTGCATTACTTACGTCGCATTGCATTATATTTACATGTGGATACCAATGAAATGAGGAGGATACTTCGCGCTTGAATAAACATGCTACAGAACATAGAATCTCACATACAAACATTCTAAACGTTAACTTAAGTACAGTACTGTACTTATCCATCAACTTATTCTTAGTATCCAGAATACTAAGGCATGTTCCATTCTGATGATTACCTTGTTTCATACAAAATTCACCTTCTTAGCACTTCCACAAAAACTCCATGCTACACTAGCTCTGATTGCCTTTTCATTTTTCTTTATGTAGTGGACTGTACTGTCATTCACTTTATAATGGCACCCTACTGCAGCAAAACGTTTTTCTTCCTGAATCATATCAAGCAGTTCTACTTTTTCATGTAGCGTCATTACCTTTTTCTGGCACTTCCACCTTACCAGAAGCCTGAGAAGGTGCGCAGCGTTTGGGTGGCATGACGGAGCTTAACTGTAATTAAAAACATCCACTAAAAAGCACAAAGTGAGTGCGAATGAGGAAAAAAACCAATCAGCAGGAGGGAGAACAGCCATTGGCTGAATTTGAATGACGTGACAGTTGCTTGGCATCCGCGAATATGCGGGGAGGGCGCATAGTCAAGGGTCTACTGTAACAGTTTCCACAACCACATACTGTACATGAATACTTTCTCAGACACATACATATACAGTGGTACCTCAACTTATCAAATTAATCTGTTCCGAGGGCAAGCTCATAAGTCAAAACATTCGTTAGATAAAACAAAAATTACCATTGGAAATAACGGAAAACCAATTAATCCGTTCGAACCCACTCCCAAACTCATATAACCTGCCACAAACATGTATATTTGACCTAATATATTAAAGATAAACATGTAAAAATAATAAATATTTCACAATACATATACATTAACATTAATAATAATTAATAATAATAAAACGAGAATAAGGAATAAGTCACTGCGTGAAGTTGTCAGGTGGGCGAAGATGTGTGGGCAGGCATGAGGTGGTGTACGGAAAAAGCACCATAGGGAACACAGCGAGAGAGCCACTGCCACCTACTGTAGAGGATGTGCAATTACACTTTCCCCGCTGGCATTTTTGTTCATTTCAGTTCATTTTCTGTAACCGCTTAATCCTAATTAGGGTCGCGGTGAGGCTGGCGCCCATCCCAGCCAACTTCGGGCGAGGGCAGAGTACACCCTGGACAGCTCGCCAGGCCATCGCAGGGCAGAAACACGCCGACGGCTTTGCAGCCTACTCTTGTCGAAAGTCAGCAATGGTTCTTTTACATGCCTCTCACCATAGACCAGTGAGAGACATGGCCGGCCTTTGATAACCCAGTTAGCTGCACTGGGGAGGACAGTGACAACCTTGTGGAGAGTGGGACTTGATCCCCCAACCTTTGGATCAGTGATCCAGTGCCCTATACCACTAGACCACCACTGCCCTCTCTAGCATTTTTGCACATGTACAAAATTCTCCTCCTCCTCCTCCCTCTGTTAAGCACCACCTCATGCCTGCCCACGTGATATCTTCGCCCACGTGACATCTTCGAGCAGTCCATGGTCTGAATGGTTCGCTGATTTCTTGTTTATTTGGTTTTATCATTATGTATTGTTATTAATGTTAATGTATATCTATTATTAAATATTTATTGTTGTTCCATGTTTATCTTTAATATATTAGGTCAAATATACACGATTGTGGCAGGTTATATTAGTTTGGGAGGGGGTTGGAACAGATTAATTGTAATTGGTTTTCTGTTATTTCCTATGGGAATAATTGTCAGGGGGTCGTGAAATGTTTTTTTTCCTTTCTTTCTATAGGAGCGTCACAAAAAATAATTGAGAAGCACTGCACAAGACGTTGTTGGAGTGCGGAGGAATATACGTGGAAGAATACAAGGCTAATCGGCCGGAAAAGCCATTTCCCCAGCGGAACTCATAAATCAAAACATTGCTCGTTGGTTACGGCAGTCAAAATGAAAATAAAGAGGATGAAGATGCAAGAATATGAAAATAAAATATAATTCAACACTTCTCTGACAAATCTCCTCTTATACAACTTTTATTTACAATCAGTCGCTAAACACAACCAAACCAGGAAGTTCAACCAAACTCATTAATAATAATAATAATAATAATAATAATAATAATAATAATAATAATAATACTTATAATAATAATAATAATTATTATTATAGTTTTTTAAAAGTCAGGTCAGTAAAAAGATGAAAATATAAACATATTTAAAAAATATTTATAAACTTATATGCTTTCAAACTTCTCCAAAAAGTAATTCAAATCATTCTTCAAAAGGTTCTTGGTATGCTTCATGGGCATTCACATCTCTACAAGGTGCTGTACAGTTGAAAGTGTTTGTGATCAGGAATTAAAGTACTACACAAAACCTTTTGAGTTTAAACAGGAAAGAAAAACCACAGTTACACTAACAGGTTAGATAAGCATGGGCTATAAATACAGTTAGTGCGCGCGCGCGTGTGTGTGTGTGGGTGTGTGTGTGTGTGTGTGTGTGTGTGTGTGTATGTGAGAGAGAGAGAGAGAGAGAGCGAGAGAGAGGGCGTTAGAATGAACTCTAACCTTACGTTTAACGTCAATGGCCACACTTAATAACAGCGAGCTGTAAAAACTCATCTCAATCAGGTAATACCAGTACTGAGAGTCCAGCAGAGTCTGTAAACACACACACACACACACACACACACACACACACACACACACACACACAAAGCCTCACCCATAAATAAATATTTTATGTAAATAGTATAATATCGATACATACACATTCTTATTTGCATTAAAGATTAAGTATGAACACAGTACAGTATTGTATTTATTATAACTGAGCATCAGGGGGTGACAACAACGTTCCTATGTTTACACATTTTCCCTGCGCATACACGGATGTGTGTGTTTGCGTGGTTGTGTGCTGGTGCTGTGATGGCCTGGCATGCTGTACAGGGTGCACCCACTTTGCCCAGATTCAACTGATGGGTTCCACCCTCTTGGCGACCCCAAATAAGGTTAAGTGTTTTGACAATGAATGAGCGAGTGAGTGAGTCGCTGGGTTCTACGGTTCCTAAAGGTTTGATCAGTTAAGTACGGTCTGATGCTCTCTGGGTCTCTACAAGTTTCTGTCCAAGAAACTATAAAACACACACCTGCTTGGGAAACCCCGCCCACACCTCACGTAAATCATAAAACCATGGTTTCTGGAAGAGAAAAAAAAAGTTTATTCATCAGTTCAGTTCATTTTCTGTAACCACTTAATTTTAATTAAGGTCGCAGGGAGGCTGGCGCCCATCCCAGCCTACTCCGGGCGAGGGCAGACTATACCCTGGACAGCTTGCCAGGCCATCGCAGGGCGGAAACACGCTGATGGCTTTGCAGCTACTCTTGTCAAAAGTCAGCATTGGTTCTTTTACATGAACCTCTCACCATAAACAGTGAGAGACGTGGCCGGCCTTTGATAACCCAGTGAGCTGCACTGGGGGGTGACAGCGACAACCTTGCGGAGAGTAGGACTCGAACCACCAACCTTAGGATCAGCGATCCAGCGACCTATACCACTAGGCCAACACTGCCATAATGTTTATTCAGATAATAGTTACACACTTAAAATTAAGTGAATAAAGTAAAAAATAAATAAATCAAAGAGCACAAACTAACAAAATAAATAGAGAAGATAAAAACAAGTGATGAACTAGAGAGTAAATAGATAATAGAGAGGTACTCGAGTAGAATTGAACAGTTCAACAAATGGATGGAGTAACAGGTAGATGTATACTTTCTTTGTATGGGATGTATATGGACTTTTCGACAGTAATGTGTTTATTTCCCAGAATTTTTCTTGAAGTCAGTGAATACTCACGTCATGTAAAGCCACGACACCGCCGAAGAATGCACAGAAATAAAACATAAACCTCCAGCTGCACAGAAACATTTCACACTTGAATAAAAGCATTTTATTTATATACAAAAAGGTGTAGGTGTGTAGAGAGTTCAGGGGATGAAGACAGGCGGAGTCAGGTGAATTTGTGGGTTCAAGGACATTTGCTCACAGGACAAATGCTCACAACCTTTTGAAAAAACAGACATTTGCTCAGAACATAACCCTAACCATAAACCTTAAGCCTAACCCTAAACCCGAAACCCTAACCCTAAACCGTAACCCTAACCCTAAACCCTAACCCGAAAACGTAACCCTAACCCTAAATCGTAACCCTAACCCTAACCTCTAACCCTAAACCCTAACCCGAACCTTAAACCGTAACCCTAACCCTAAACCCTAACCTTAAACCCTAACCTAAACCCTAACCTTAAACCGTAACCATAACCCTAAACCCTAACCTTAAACCCTAACCTCTAACCCTAAACCCTAACCTTAAATCCTAACCTCTAACCCTAAACCCTAACCCTAACCTTAAATCCTAACCTCTAACCCTAAACCTAACCTAAACCTAACCTTAAACCGCAACCCTAACCTAAACCCTAACCTTAAATCCTAACCTCTAACCCTAAACCCTGACCCTAAACCGTAACCCTAACCTAAACCTAACCTAAACCGTAACCCTAACCTAAACCCTAGCCTTAAACCCTAACCTCTAACCCTAAACCCTAACCTTAAACCGTAACCTAACCTAAACCTAACCTTAAACCTAACCTAAACCCTAACCTTAAACCGTAACCCTAACCTTAAATCCTAACCTCTAACCCTAAACCCTAACCCTAACCTTAAACATAACCCTAACCCTAAACTCTAACCTTAAATTCTAACCTCTAACCCTAAACCCTAACCCTAAACCCTAACCTTAAACCGTAACCCTAACCCTAAACCCTAACCCTAAACCCTAACCTTAAACCCTAACCCAAAACCTGAACCCTAATCCTAATGTATAAGTTAATTTCTCATTATGTATTTCTAAGAATAAATAATTTTTAGAACACATTGGGATCTTTCTGTATTATGCATGTATTAGAACAAAGAAAAAAAAAGATGTGAGCAAATGTCCGGGTTTTTTTTCCCATTAAGGTTGTGAGCATTTGTCTTGTGAGCAAATGTCCGCGCACTGAATTTGTGGAGTCTGATCCATCTACAGTTATGTTTTATTCATCAAGTTGATTGAGTCATGAATATCTATTATAAAAAATTACATCACTTCCACACCTGGCTTCTCGAAACTTCTTCAGAACGCCGGGCCTGTCCTGATTCCTCCGCCTGCGAAACCACTGTTGAACCTGACGCTCTGACCAACTCAACTTTTTACTGAGCCTTCTTACATCAAGCTACACACACACACACACACACACACACACACACACACACACACAC
>CM045728.1:99831814-99864314 GCA_024760905.1 Plotosus lineatus
CTGAGTGAGTGTTCTGCCATACCGGGTCCTCTATGCGGGGGAGGAAGAGTCTGACACCGGGACTTCCTTCTGGTAGCTGGATCCTGGACTGGAGGTCCTTTTGCAACGCTCCCCATCAGTTCAGGTTTGGATGGAGGTCTTGGTAATACTGATGTATTAACTGAGAGTTCTTGTCGGGATGGAGGGCGTGGCAATACTGCTGATTGGTGGAATGACAGCTCTGGTTTGGAGGGAGACTCTGTCACAGTTTTTTGTCTGCTCATTAGTTCCTGTTTGGATGAAGAGTGCAGCAGTTCTTCTGAGCAGAGATGTGTTTCAAAGGAATGAAAAGATGGTGAAGATAAGTCAGGACCAAAAAGCTCTGGTTTAGAAGATGGTTTGCTGGAATGATTTCTAGATTGAGCTTGAAAAGGTACAGCAAGAGGTTTTAAGAGCTTGTTGGTAACTTGAGGAAAGCTCTGGTTGAAATATGCAAAGCTGGTAGAATGGCTGGTTTTTCTCGGGCTGTCTCCAGGTTGATCTCTGTGTCTAGGTGGAAGGGTTTGGCAATGGATCCTGGACCTGGAAACTCGAGGTGGAGGTCTAGTTACATCAAGCTCTTGGTAGTCGAATGTATCGACTGATTTTACTTGACTCTGAGGATCTGGTGTGGTGATTGAACGGCAGACTTTTTCGAGGATAATTGGCCCACTGATGCTAGATTCGGGTTCCTCTCCAGGAATGTTCTCCTGGTTTGTAGGCTGTAGTTTGTTCTCCATCGGCTGCCTTTGTATGAGACTCCAGTCTGGCCTCATCTCTAAGGTCTCCTCATCTGAGGTGTTGAATGTTATGTTGATATCAACAGGGCATTGTGATTGTCTTTGCTGTTTCTCCACTTCCTCACTGAGGAGAAGATCCAGTAACAGGGCTTTTTCACGCTTCATACAGTCCTTCAGAGAACGAGGAACATCAGGAATCAACCATGCCACCAGCATACTGAGGAACATTGCCAGGTTCTAAAACACCCACAAATGTAAAAAGACAAGAAGAAATATTTGTTTTAAAGGTCTAGTTTACAAAATGTCTCTTCTTTAAAAGAGAACCTTCTGTTACAAACGGTGAAAAAACATTAACTGTAAAATAAAAAAAAACCTTTCTTCCAAGAATGCAGTGAGATGAAATAAAGATATCTTGTAGCTGATTCTTATTCCACTGCACAGTTCCACTGACCTGAAAAAAGATGACAAAGGCAAGCCTGGCAGCAAGCACGGACCAGTACTGCTTAGAGAGCTGATATGATTCAGGGGACCAGGGGGGGTCTCGATAATCTTTATACCTGAAAAAAGAAGATACGATTGGCAGATTGGCACTGATGTGATTAAAGAAAGTCTTTGTATGGTTTTGGTTCTATATGTGCACCTGCAGATACGGAGTTCCCGGTCAAAGCGCGTGCTATTTGGAGCGGTACCAGGTTTAAAGTTGCTTGTGTTGAAGTAGGCCAGTGTGTGATCTGTAAAGCCATGCATGGTTCCTGTCTCACTGAACAGATACTGATACACCATCCGTGGAATGAACTCTGATGTGAAGGAAATAACAAATGCCTAAGAGACAGAGAGAGAGAGAGAGACCCAAATGTTCTTGATGAACATCTTATTCTCGATTGATTGCCCTTTAACTCATCTAAAAATTTCCATTAGATTTTCGTGGTGTGGTTATGCAAACTCGTGGATATGGCCGAGGTGATTTGGGGACAGGGTTGGGTTGGGTTTGTGTACATTGAGCTATAAGAGCATTAGTAAGACGGTCATTAGTGAGGACAATGATGTGGGGATGTCGAGGAGGTCTGGGATTCAATGGGTTGAGGTCAGGACTTTGATACAACTCCGTGATTTGTGTACAAGGACATTGTGGTGCTCGAGCAGTATTTGTGGCCTCTGAGTTCCACTAACGGGCAAGTGAAATGTTCCGGCTACAGTGAGATTTTGTGTCTCTTTGTGGCAGCAGTTACAGGCAACACATACGGGTGTGATGGCTGAAATGCACAAATTCGTCCCCCTTTATCTTAAAATAACAAAACTCATTCACCAGTCAAATCATTTAATCTATAGGGATGTGGGGAAAGCACAGCATATCTCAACCAACACTGACCAAAGCTGAGGAATATCCTGAACAACTCGGCAGTCCATTTCAAATCACATTTAGGTTTTAAACATCGATCCATGATGCTACGCTACTCAAAGCTTGATTAGCGTCTTTATAAGCAGCTTGTGGTTGTTGTTTCTTCGTGCCTAGTCTGCATCATCAGCAGGTATCTCAGGGTCTTTAGCGTTTTGCCCCAAAACCTGTACGCTTCACCTGAGTGGGGCAGCAAAGACAAAAGACTGTCTTCACCTGCAGGCTGGCTTCTGATTGATTGTAGAGGTCTTCTAACATGCATCCACACACTACTCTCCTGGCTTGTAATTAACTGTGGTCCAATTCTCTCTCCTCTTGATCCACAGCCACCTTGAGCATGTCTCTGCTGAAGCAGCTATGGTCTTTATCGCCTTCTTTGTGGCGGTAGGGGTAAGACCTATCTTGTGCAGGAAGTCTCTTGTAGATGTTGCAACAAAACCCCTGCATCCAACCTCTATTGGCATCAGGCTTGCTTTCCACCCTTTCATGCAAGCTTCATCTACCAAGTCCTGGTATTTTGCGGCTTTCAGTTCGTGTGAGATGTCAAGTCTATCCTCCCAGGGAACTGTAAGCTCGATTATGTGGATGGCTTTCGTTTCTCGAGATAATAGCAGCATATCTGGGCGCACCTGAGTAACTGCTATATCTTCTGGAAATTTCAACTTCCTCTGCACATCCACAAGAAGCTGCCAGTCGGAGGCTGGAGACAGGACTGAGCCTCTAGTTGCGGGCTTGCTCGGCTTGGTCTTCATCTCTCCTTCTTTCAGGAATTGGATGGGTTTTCCTGTATCCTGAATATTTTGATGGTTGACTTCCAGTCTGTGCTGGTCCACCACTATGGCAATCTCTCTTAAGACAGTGTCATACATTCACACCTCGGGGCAAATAGGAACAGCCAATGAATCTAATATACATGTCATTGAACTCTGAGAGGAAACCACAGGAAACCCACATAAGCATGGGGAGAACATACAGACTGCCCTCACCAAGCCAGAGACTTGAACTCAGGACCTTCTTGTTGTGAGGCTGATGTGACACCACCCTTAATTTATAATTAACAGGAAGCCACTCGTTATATGTTTATAACATGAAAAAGTTAAATTGCTTACATACATTTGTGATAACAGCAAACTTGCTGATGCCACTCAGGATGTTGTACCATATTCCTATGAAATAAAGAGAGGTCAATCCACACTTGGGCACATCGCAAGAGTAATGTAACACTCAAAAGAAAAAAACCTAGATTTAAGCCCAGTATAAGTGATATTGGCTGTGAATGTCTAGTGGATAGGGTGCAGGATCGCTGATCCTAAGGTTAGGGGTTCGAGTCCCCACAGGGTTGTCACCATCTCCCCCCAGTGCAGCTAACTGGGTTATCAAAGGCGGGGTATGTCTCTCACTGTCTATGGTGAGAGGCATATAAAAGAACCATTGCTGACTTTCGTAAAGAGTAGGCTGCAAAGCCGTCAGCGTGTTTCTGTCCCTTGATAAAAGGGTTGTGACAGGAAGGGCATCCGACGTAAAAACCTTTGCCAAATCAAACGTGCGAATCAGACAATTCGCTGTGGCGACTCTCGAGAACGTGAAAAAGCCGAAAGAAAGAAAGAAAGAAAATCCGTAGTGTACTTATCCAACACGAACGAGAATTCAGATTATAAAAATAAATGATCAAAGATCACATAAGAAAGCAATAAGTGCTGCAATTAATTGTTATGGCAGCAGGAAACAAAACGCAAATGCTTACCATATAAGGCAGTACCATATCAGCTGTATATGATATGTAAGATAAAAACAGCATAGATATTAGAATACAGTCGGTCCCCTTCTTACGAAATGAATCCGTTCCAGCACCTTTTTCGGAGCCTGGAGTTTTCGTAAGTAGAGGCACATTTTACATGTAAAAGGCATGATTCATTCCAATGCTCCAAAGACTACCCTTTAAAAATTATAAAAGCATAGCTTTCAAGGTACTTACTTCGTGTTGACCATGTCTTCTTAGCAGAGTTATAATCTTACAATGACCATGGCACCGGGAATCACTTTCACTCGGAATTACACGTGTGTGTGTGTGTGTGTGTGTGTGTGTGTGTGTGTGTGTGTGTGTGTGTGTGTGTGTGTGCGCGTGCACGTGTGTGTGTGCGCGTGCACGTGTGTGTGTGCTCGCGTGTGTTGATCCTGTCTTCTTAGCAGAGTTATAATCTTACAATGACCATGGCACCAGGAATCACTTTCACTGGGAATCACACATGTGTGTGTGTGTGTGTGTGTGTGTGTGTGTGTGTGTGTGTGTGTGCGTGTGTGTGTGCGCGCATGTCTGTCTGTGCATGTGTGCGTGCGTGTGTGTTGACCATGTCTTCTTAGCAGAGTTATAATCTTGCAAATGTTTATGCAAGGTTAAAAGCCTGAGATTAAAAAGCACTTGGAATGACACACAAACATGAACACAGTTCAAACAAACTTGAACAAAGTTTGGAATGACAGCGTCATCCCTCCTAGCCAATGGAAGACCAGCGGGGCGGGATGCTGAGAGCTAGCCAATGGGAGGGAGCTGCATCATCCCTCCTAGCCAATGGGAGGCCAGCGGAGCGGGATATTGGAAGACAGCCAATGAGAGACAAACTCGCGCATTGTTTGAATGGCGTGTTTTAATGTTTAAATGGTGCTTTTGGTGCTTTTCGTAAAAAGAAATTGTTTCGTATACAGAGGACAAAAATTTAGGAAAATGTTTGGCGTATACTGGATTTTTTGTATTCAGGGGTTTTCATAAGAAGGGGGCCAAGTGTACAGTGGTACGTCACCTAACGAAATTAATCCAATCCAGAGCCTTTTTCGTAACCTGGATTTTTCGTAAGTCGGACCGCATTTTACAAGTAAAACGCATGATTTGTTCCAAGGCCCCAAATACTCAGGTCAGGTCAGGTATGAGGGCATGCGCCAGGACGACACTTCGCTGCGTCCACCAGCCGCCTCCATTCATCCGGCCGTCTCCTGGCGATCGACTAGGCCTGCGCAGGGCCCACACCCCCCCCGGCAGGGCAGCCCTCAGCTGCGACAACCACGTCACATGCGGCCGTCCCTGCAATCGGCTCCAGCCCCTAGGATCCCGAACGGACAGGATCCGGTGTGCTGGGTCCGAAGGCGGAAAACGCACCAAGTGCCGTAGTAGCGCGGATCAAGCAGGTTACTCTTACCATCCCCGCATCCCCGAGCACCTTCCGGTTGGTAACAAAGTCCCGCCAGCGGTATCCGAAGATGCAGTGAAGGGAAGTCGTAACAAAGGAGTCCAGTCGTCGTCTAAGCTCAACCATGAGGGTCCATGTCTCGCTCGAGTAGAGCAAGACAGGGAGCACAAGGGAGCGAAAGACTCAGGCTTTTGTCCACCTGCTCAGATACCTCGACCGCCACACGGTCCTGTCCAGCGAGCTCATCGCCCTGTAGGCTAGGCCAAGTCAACAATTGATCTCGGCCCTGCAATCAGTGGAACGATGAAGCATGCTGCCAAGGTAAGTGAAAGACTCCACGATCTCTACTCTTTCACGACCCACAGCGATCGAGTCAACAGCAGCATCCAAGAGGTCACTGAAAGCCTGGATCTTAGTTTTGATCCAGGAGACTCGCAAACCAAGCAGTTCTGCCTCCTCACCCAGCGAACAGAGTCTCCGTCAGGACATGCACCATCTCTATGAAGATCACTGCGTCATAGGCAAAATCCAGATCAGTAATCCAAACCTCACCAAACGACACACCGAAGGCCGATCCACCCGATACCGCCGCAATGATCCAGTCCATTGCAGCACTGAAGAGAGTGGGTGCCAGGACACACCCCTGCCTCACTCCGGTCTCGACCGAAAAGAAGTCAGAGGTGGAGCCCCCACACCTCACAGCACTCTCTGTCCCAGAATACAGCGACGATATTAGCCGGACCAGCACGTAGACAAAGTATGCCCCAGAGGGCCTCCCTATCCACCGAGTCGAACGCCTTGCAAAAGTCTATATCGGCGGCAAGGAACCCCCTATCAAACTCCCGCAAGTTCTCAGATAGGATGCGGAGTGCCAGGATGCGGTCAACAGTAGACCTCTTTGGTGTAAACCCAGACTGTTCAGGGCGCTGGCGCGCTAGAAGCTGCTGTCGGATCCTGTCCAGTAGAATCCGTGCGAAGATCTTGCCCGGAACTGAGAGGAGAGTAACCCCCCCGGTAGCTGTTGCATTCTCGGGTATCACCCTTCCCCTTCCAGATCGGGACAACGATGCCCCATTTCCAGTCAGTTGGGCTAACACCAGTGCTCCACACGGAGCACACGAGAACGAACAGCCACCTGAGGACGGCCTCACCTCCCGCCTTAAGCATTTCCATGTGGACACCACAAACTCCCGCAGATTTGCCATCCGCCAAGTGCCACACTGCCCTCCGAGTTTCCTCAAGAGTTGGCGGGTCGCAGCCTGGGGGAGGGTCGGCAACAAGAGTTTCAGCATCCCCGATGGCCAGGCTCCAGGAGGGAGGGTCAGCACGATACAACTCCTCAAAGTACTCAGTCCAACGAGTCCTCACTTCTGATTCCTTGGTAAGGACACTACCATCTGCAGCTTTCACCGTCTGGCATCGCGATTTGGACCGAGAGGAACGGAGGCTCTGCAACGCCCTGTAAGCCGGGCGAGAGTCACATGAATTCAAGTGGCCCTCGACAGTCTCACAGAGATCGCAGACCACAGACTCCCGATCTCTTCGCACCGTCTGGCATCGCGATTTGGACTGAGAGGAACGGAGGCTCTGCAACGCCCTGTAAGCCGGGCGAGAGTCACATGACTTCAAGTTTCACGTGAATTCGCAGACCACAGACTCCCGATCTCTTCGCACCGCCTTAACGGCTTCGCGCTTCAGGTCCCTGGCCAGTCCAGCTCTGCCGTCGAGTCAAGCCTGTCTCGCTCTCTTGATGACGTCAATGGTCTCAGAGGAGATGGCCATTCCCGGTCGTCTGGGTGACCCCGGTATGCAGCCTCAGGTCACCTCCAGGATGAGGTCTCTGAAGCCAGCCCAGAGATCCTCCGTGCCTGCACCTGCGTCCAGATCCTCCAGGGATTCCCCAAACTTACTGGCGAATTCCGAAGCCACATCAGGGTCACTGAGTCAGCTCACATCAAGTTGCATTTGACGAGCCGGGGCTTTCTCAGGGCACCTGAATCGGATCTTCAGAGTCGCCACCAGAAGCCCGTGATCTCCCAAGAAGAGCTGGGCACTTCTGAAGACACGGCAGTTCTGGACCAGCCGCCAGCGACTGCCTACGAGAATATGGTTAATCTCCTTCCTAGTGATGCTGTCGCTGGAGTACAAGTCCAGCATCACGGATCCGATCTCTGGAACCACGAGCCAGCAATACTTAAGCCCTCGACTTTTTGTGAAGTCGAGGAGCATTAAAGCGCTTTCATCGCGGCGCCCAGAGCAGTTAGGACCAACACATGCTTCGTAGCCATCCCGTTTAGGGCCAGTGGTCGCATGGAAGTCCCCCAGTACAATCAGGGTGTCCCTTCCTGGAACCCCCGACACCACTGAGTTGGGCTGGTGGTACATTTCCTTCATGGATCGATCATTCACCCCGGTCGGAGCATACACTGCGATGATAGAGAGCGTCCCCACTGTCTGAGCCACCCTCAATCTCATAATACGCTTGTTGACCGGGACCACCTCCGATACAAGGGAGCCAATCGATCAGCGACCGCGATGGCCACTTCCTGAGTGTGAAGACCGTCGGCCCGACCAGACCTGTCTTGCTGGATCCAGTCCTCCGCACCTCAGAGAGGGCCACAATGCAGACGCCAAGCAGACTAAGCTCCCTTGATACCAGAGGCAAGTGAGTGTCGTCCCGCAGGGAAGTCTCGTTCCATCCGCCGACCTGGACTGACCGCCTCAGATTCAACTGACCGAAAGCAGCTGGTGTCCGACACCATTTTACCGTATCACGCCCGACCTGGTTGCTCCAGGATTTCACCCCTATCATGGAGTGGGGGTCCCAGAGGCTTTGCCCCACCCCTCATACGACGCCGCCTGAGGCAGTTGGGGTTTGGCGCATTTCGTAAGGAGAACTTATTTCGTGTACAGAGACAAAAAATTTTGGAAAATGTTTATCGTAACCTGGATTTTTCGTTTGTTGAGACTATCGTAAGGTGAGGTACCACTGTACAGTCGGCCCTCTACTTACGAAAATCTCTGAATACGAAAAATCCAGGTGACAAAATACATTTTCCCAAATTTTCGTCCTCTTTTTACGAACACAACCGCTTTTTACGAAAAGTGCCAAACGCGCCTTTCAAAAATTCAAACACTGCGCGAGTTGCTCTCTCATTGGCTGTCTCCCAACATCCTGCCCCGCTGGCCTCCCATTGGCCAGGAGGGAGCTGAACTGTACCCATACATCCTATACCCAGACTTCCTGATTGTCACACGCGTGAAGTAGAGTTGAACAGGAATGTTGGCTCGTGAGGTGTTTTTTTAGATTGATCATTGCAGCGTTATATTTTGTTATCCATCATGGACCTGGAAAATACAGAAAAGCGGAAATACAGTGACGGAGGCGATTATTTCGGAACAATATTGAAGCAGAAGAAGGCATGAAAAGCAGAGTGCTCCATGGGACAAGACCTCCGATCTCACAAGGAAGCAAGTTAATATTGAATCAGGACCTCTGATCTTTCAAACAAGTACTGTAATTCCACTTTAAATACAATGTCTCAAATGCTCTGTTGGCTGCGCGCTGCGTGTGGACGGAGCCCGCATTCGGCAAAACACCAGAGAGAGAAAGTTTTGTGTGTGTGTGTGTGTGTGTGTGTGTGTGTGTGTGTGTGTGTGTGTGTGTGTGTGTGTGTGTGTGTGAGTGAGACAGAGAGCGAGAGAGAGAGAGAGAGAGAGAGAGAGAGAGAGAGAGAGAGAGAGAGAGAGAGAGACAGTGTGCGTGTGTGTGTATGTGTGTCTATGTGTGTATGTGTGTGTGTGTGTGTGTGTGTGTGTGTGCTTCTGTGTGTGTGTGTGTGTGTGCGTGTGTGTGTGTGCGTTGATAAAAAATGTTTAACAATGGTTTAATTAATAAATATGTTAATAAAATGGTTTAATATATTAATAAAATGTTTAAATGGTTTAACAAATAATTTTCTTTTACTTTTAACACATATTTCATACAAAATTGGTGTACTTTTATCATTTTTAAAGGGTTTATGGGGTAGTTTTAGGAGCCTTGGAACAAACCACATGTTTTACATGTAAAATGCACCTCTACTTACGAAAACTCCAGGTTACGAAAAAGGCTCTGGAACGGATTAATTTCGTAAGCAGAGGACCGAATGTATAGTCATAAAGTAGAAATCAGGTCAGTGGTGGCGTGGTGGTAAATGGCACTGGATCGCTGATCATAAGATTGGGGGTTCGAGTCTCACTCTCCACAAGGTTGTCACAAGAGTAGCTGCATAGCCATCAGCGTGTTTCTGTCTCTTGCTAAAAGGGTTGTGTCAGGAAGGGCATCCGATGTAAAAAAATAAATAAAAAAATTGCCAAATCAAACATGCGATTATTCGCCGTGGCGACCCCTGAGAAAAAGGAACAGCCGAAAGAAAAAGAAGAAGTCATAAAGTAGAAATCAATTCATACCGATCTCCTTTGCGCAGACAGCATCAGGGCGCCGGATTTCAGAGACAAATTTCGCAGCATCAAGACGAATCTCAATGACGTTATTGAGCAGAGCGAAGACAGGAGCCAGCGGGAATGAGGCCACGAAGAGCGTAACAAACCCATATTGGATTACTGCAGTGAGGAGAGAGATATAATCAGTACTATTATGGTCTTAAAACAGAAAACCAAACAGCAACCACAACCAAACCGTGTCCTTATTAAACAGCGGGTTTATTAAACATGAGGGAGGTAATGTGAGGGTGAAAACAGCTGCATCGGTGCATTCCAGAGGCGATTAAATCTAGACCAGATCCACTCACTCATTTCCATGTACTCTGGGCTCAGACCCTCATAAGGTTCCAGTTCATAATCTAAATCCCAGCGATGCCGCGGCCGATTCAGATCCTTCTCCGTCTTCTTCTTCTCCCCTCCTTCCTTCTTCTCTTTATATTTACGATACATTTTCTTCAGCTTTCTGAAGAGGGACAGAAAATAATAAATATATTGTAAACTGAGAATTAACAATGTCTGCCTGCCAGTTCATTCAAACGGCAGATAGACCTTGTTAATTCTTGGTTGATGATATTGCAGTCATTCTCAGCACATTCCTTTAAATTACACACATGTTGTGTGTGTGTGTTTGTGTGTGTGTGTGTGTGTGTGTGTGTGTGTGTGTGTGTGTGTGTGTGTGTGTGTGTAAAACTCACGGGATGGCAACTTCGAATACATTGTTCTGGATGAGTTGTTTCCCTAACATGATCATACCCAGCTGAATACACACTTCAATAAGGCAACCTGCTGGAGCACACTGAGACACACACACACAAACACACACACACACATTCATCATACAAGTTCATGTAGACCACAGTGCAGGCAGAGTGCAGTGCATATCAGATTCTGATTCTTACCTCCTCCATTCGGAAATTAAAGACATACACGTAGTCACCTGGATGACCCGCAAACCTGTAATCAGCCATCAGAGTGTCATTTTATAACTGAAAGACTTTATATTGCTCAGTAAAGCGGGTGAGTTTCACACCTGTGGAGGTGTAAGTGCTGCTTATAAAAAAGTCAACCTAACCTGCCCTTAAAAAAGGCAACGTAGAAAACAGGTGCGAAAGCATTCATGCTCTTCAGCAGAAACGTTTTCAGAATCAGGTGTTCCTCGAACGCCGCTTCAGTCTTCGGAATTTCTGCAATCCCACAAAACCACACTGCGTTATTATCATGCCTCCGTGTCATTTCTTTCTGCCTAGCTTTCTCTAACACTGAACATAACCTGGAGTTAAAGAAACATCACACACACTGACCGAGCTCTGTGATCCAAGCTGCCACGGCGCCGTAGATCTCATCTAGCACCAGCACCACCAGCAGGTTGATGATGACAGCTGTAGTTGTCACGGTAACACGCACATTGGCCTTAGCCTCATGGTCCGGGTTCATTGACATCACTGCGAAAACAATGATGCGGTACAGAATGACACCTGACACCGCTGACAGCGTGACCACCACCTACACACACAGAGCGAGAGAGAGAGAGAGAGAGATTGAGAGAGAGAGAGATTGAGAGAGAGAGGGAGGGAGAGAGAGAGAGTGAGAGAGTGAGAGAGAGCGAGAGAGAGAGAGAGAGAGAGAGAGAGTGAGACAGAGAGAGAGTGAGAGAGAGAGAGAGAGAGAGAGAGAGAGAGAGTGAGAGAGTGAGAGAGAGAGGGGGAGAGAGAGAGAGAGAGAGAGATAGAGAGAGAGAGCGAGAGAGAGAGAGAGAGAGAGAGAGAGAGAGAGAGAGAGAGGGAGGAGGGACAAAGTGTAGTGATAAATTCCTGTTGATATATTTAAAATTTTACATATTATAAAACTTATTTCTTAATAAGAAACATCACTGTTACTGACCATGAGCAGGATGGAGGAGATGTTGATACAGTATCCCGGCAGTCGGTCTCTCAGTGTGAGCGATTCTGAAGCAAACTATAAAAATATCACAAAATATTTTGTTGTACTTTATAAGATATTCACATTATAAAACTGCACAAACTGGAGAGTATTTTAAATTTTGAGTGATGGTTATGAAGAAGTATTATAATTGGAAATATTATTATGTTTGTCAAAAACATATCTAACATGCTAATATACTATCACTCGGATTCATACAGCATCATGCCATAAAAATCATAAAGACTCAATTATGGGTGAAATCTATCTAGTGCCTGAGTCGTAGGACGACCATTGGCGACCCGCCACCACTACGCCACCGAGCCGATGGGTGAAATAAATAAGCCCAAATACAGTACAGGTGCCAGATTTCTTCCAGGATCTTCTCCAGACCACCAGAGGGTGCTGAGTATAACATTCAGAATAACTTCCTTAGTTGTATTTACTACTTCCTAGTGTTTTAAAAAGGCACATGGCCTGGTGTCTCATTATGTTTTTTATAGTGTGTGTGTGTGTGTGAGAGAGAGAGAGAGAGTGAGAGAGAGAGAGAGGGTATTGGGGATTCATGTCATTATCCTGTTGCTGTCCACTAAATCCACTGAATGCAAACACATGAGTGATATTCAGCATGTGTCTGTGATTAGACAATTTTAAATCCTCCACTGACTTTAATCCCACATGACCACATGCTGTGTGAGGTCTAATCTGCTTTGTGTGTGCACGTGTGTGTGTGTGTGTGTGTGTGTGTGTGTGTGTGTGTTAATTTGAGTAAGTGCAACTATGTGTCCTGGCTCTCACATTTTGATACATCTCATAGTAAAAATGAGAGCTATTGCCCATGAGTTCACTCTCAGTTTCATGAGCGGTTTCTCATTAGACTTTTAGTTAAAACATCTATCTTTTATTTTAAGTTTTAGATTTTATAATGATAGTTCTAGGGACAGAATGTGCAACAGGAATGTTGAATAGAAGCAACACAAGTAATATTAACAGAAGTCAATTCCGGCAAGAGTCCTAAACAGAGCCATTTTTGCAACCTAAGAGCTTTTGTTGGGTGTGTGTGTGTGTGTGTGGGGGGGGTGTTGAGTGGTGAAGTGGTGGGGTTGAGGAGATGGGTGGTGAATTGGTGGGGGGTGGGGTATTGGGGTGGGGTGGTGAAAGGGTGAGGAGATGAGTAGGTGAAGAAGTAAGGTGGGACGATGAGGAACTGAGGTGGAATGATGAGGGTATTCAAGTTGGTAAAGGTGGAGAAGAGGTGAGATTGTGGTGGGTTGAGTACACAGTGCATCCCAAAATGTCATCCTCATAAACTCCACCCACTCCCTCATATAAGCTGATTATCTCTCTCTCTCTCTCTCTCTCTCTCTCTCGCTCTCTCATCTAGTAACACTCAGTGTGTTTGATAGTGAAACACACACATTCTCTCTTTCTCTCTATATATATTAATTTTTCTCTCACCACTGGTTGTCCTGCTTTTGCAGATAGCAACTTCTTTGTACCAATGTCACATGTCCTCTCTTCCAACTGCAAAACAGGAGGGTTTAATCACACACACATCTGTTACTCCCAGTGTTTTATTATACCTCTTTAGACGCAGAGTATCCCTTTCCTCCCAGTCACACCACATGTATACTGCATTATCATCATCATCATCATCACCATCATCATCATCATCATCATCATCATCATATTCCACTTAATCCGGGGTCAGGTCATGGGGGCAGCAGCCTAAGCAGTGAGGTTAGACGTCCCTCGCCCCAGCCACTTCCTCCAGCTCTTCCAGGGAACACTGAGGCGTTGCATTCTCAGCAGATGGCTGAGCCACCTCAACTGGCTCCTCTCAATGTGGAGGAGCAGCAGTTCTACTCCAAGCTCCTCCCAGATATCTGAGATTCTCACCCTATCTCCAAGGGTGAGCAGTGCCAAGGAAGCCCATTTCAGCTGCTTGTATCTGTGTTCTTGGTCTTTGGTCACTAGCTAGTGACCATAGGTGAGGGTTGGAACGTAGATCAAGTGGTAAATTGATAACTTTGCCTTCCAGCTCAGCTCCCTCTTCACTACGATGGACCAGTACAAGCTCCACTTTCAAGCAGAGGCTGCAGCGATCCATCTGTCGATATCCCGTTTCTTTCGTTCCTCACTCGTGAACAAGTTCCCGAGATACTTGAACACCTCCATTTGGGGCAGGACCTCATTCCAGACCCAGAGATTGCATCCCACCCTTTTCCGGCTTAGAACCATAACCTTGGGCTTGGAGGTGCTGATTCTCATGCCAGCTGCTTTGCACTCGGCTGCGAATCACTTCAATGAGAGCTGGAGGTCCTGGATTGATGAAGCTAAAAGGACAACATCATTCGCAAAAAGCAGACAAGATCCTATATCCACCAATCCAGAACCCCTCAACGCCGCGGCTGCACCTAGAAATACTGACTATAAAAATCATGAACAGAATCGGTGACAAGGACAGCTTTGGTGGACTCCAACCCTCACCAGAAACAACTTTGACCTGTTTGTATCACAAGAGCTTGGTCCACATTGATAACGAGACCGAATGGCCCCGTATCAACAGGTCTGGTACACCGTACTCCTGAAGCACGTCCCACAAGATAGTCCGAGGGACACGGTCAAAAGGTTTCTCTAAATACACAAAACACATGTGGACAGACTGAGCAAACTTCCATGCCCCCTCCAGGAACTTGTAGAGCATATAGAGCTGGTTGAGAGTGCCACGGCCAGGACGAAAACCACATTGTTCCTCCTGAAGCCGAGGTTCGACCATCGGTTGGATCCTTCTCTCCAATACCCCTGCATAGACTTTCCCGAGTAGACTGAGGACTGTAATTCCTTGCTAATTGGAACACTCCCTCCAGATCTTTTTTTAAAAAGGGGGACTACCACCCCTGTTTGCCAATCCAGAGGTACAGCCTCCGAAAACCATGCAATGTTGCAACACCCATGTGGCCAGTGACAGTATGACATATATACCGTTCAGTTCATTTTCTGTAACCTCTTCATCCTAATTAGGGTCGCGGGGAGTCTGGTGCCCATCCCAGCCAACTCAGGGCGAGGGCAGAGTACACCCTGGACAGCTCACCAGGCCATCGCAGGGCGGAAACACGCTGACGGCTTTGCAGCCTACTCTTGTCGAAAGCCAGCAATGGTTCTTTTACATGCCCCACACCATAGACAGTGAGAGACATGGCCGGCCTTTGATAACCCAGTTAGCTGCACTGGGGGGACAGTGACAACCTTGTGGAGAGTGGGACTCGAACCCCCAACCTTTGGATCAGCGATCTGGCGCCTTATACCACTAGACCACCACATATATACTGATCATAACTAATTACATCTCTACCTCATCCTTCTTTTTATTTTCATTCTTTTTCAGTTTCTTCTTAAGGAGAAAATCTTCATAAGCTGGACGGAGCTCATCCTGAGAAAATAAATAAAATAAAGTACAGATAAAGTAGTTTTTTTAATGGAAAAATTCTCATTCCTTTATCTTTTTTTATGAATTTAGATACACAAGTCTTGAAAAAAGCTATTTAATATTAATAACTAAATAGCTATACATTAATCACTAATTCAATTCTTCATGTGGAGGAAACAGGAACTCAGTCAGAAAGCACATACAATTCAAACAGCAAATAAATTACGTATCAGATAATATGATCCTTACTTCAGCTCTGTCCTTTATTTCAGCATTTCAAAATGAATTACCACACACACACACACACACACACACACACACACACACTTTTTAATGTATAGTACTTCAAAATCACAAGTTGTAAAAAATGTTTAAACTCTTCTACATTTTGTAAATTATTACTTTTAGTGTGTAAAGTTGCTCTGCGACAATGTCAATTCTAAAAGCGCTATACAGTACAAATTAAAGTGAATTTGAGTAAGACTCTTTATCTAGTGAAATACTGTGATTGTGATTATTTAAACCTTCACCTCCTCATTTTCAATACCAGACAGATCCCAGCTGTGTTGAAGACATCGCTGTCTTCTCTTCCAGTGTTCCAGAAACACAGCCCCTACACACACACACACACACACACACACACACACACAGGGAGTGAGTGAGAGAGAGAGAGAGAGAGAGAGAGAGAGAGAGAGAGAGAGAGAGAGAGAGATACACCCAAAAGCAAACTTTTCTAAGCTTCTAGAAGAAAACAGAAAATCTTTAAAAATAGGGAATTTTAAAGAAGAAAAAAACAAATTGATAAGAACTCAGAGTTCATCTCTGTAGCTCATGAGTTTGTGTGTTTGAGTGTTTTAAGGGTGCGCAAATTTTTGCACACGGTGCATAACTGTATTAATAAGAGAACAGCAACACAGTGGTGTAGTAGATGATATATTCATCTTACAGCAAGAAGGTCCTGGATTTGAGTCCTTGGCTAAAGCAAAGGTGTTTCTGTCGGGTGTTTGCATATTCTCCACGTTCTGATGTGGGTTTCCTCCATGTACCAGTTTCCACCCACAGTTCAAAGATATACATATTCGGCTAAATGTTTGTTTCAAATTGCCCCAAGGTTAGTGCTTCTCAATTATTTTCTGTGGCGCCCCCTTAAGGAAGAAAAAAAACATTTCACCCCCCCCCCCCCCCCACGAACGACTATAAATAGTATTACGTATTTGTCTATAAAATTGTTACTCATAGACCGCTGCATGACATTGTATCTTTATTAACATTAAAAATTAAAAAAAGAAAGAAATATCGTTCAACTTACAATAAAGAAAAGCTTCATTAACACTGTAACTTTAATCTGTAACAGAAAATATTTAAACTGCACCAATGTGCCTGAAATAAAAAAATACCATAGTTATTTAAACTCATTCAACTTATTTATGTCTTAATATCTCCGTCTCTCGTCACCTTTCTCTTCGTTCCTGTTAGAAATTTTTCTGTTGTTTCTTGAAGGGTTGTTTACTGCACTTCATATCGTTTGCTCGTGCGAAAAACCGCTACACCATAGCATGACAATGAGAGTGCCACTCCCAACTACTGGAATGGAGGTGCAATTACACTTAATTCTCGTACACTATTCCAGAAAAGCATATTTCCCAGGGTCATACGAGCCCCCCTCCCTGGCATCATACTGTACCCCCCAAGGGGGGCGCGCCCCACTATTTGAGAAACAAATAGTGTATCCACATCCATCCACAGCTTAAAATATATCCAGACTTATACATTTATCTACATATTCACACATATACACACATATGCAGAAGAGTGCATGATATGTCAGTGGCGCATGTAGCTTTTTAATCATAAAGTGCATGGGGGTAAAATATTACATGATATTTGAGACCTGCTCTAAACATGAGTCTTGCACTGTCCAGGAAGATGGTCTGAATGAAGGTTATTTAATGAGTGTGTGATGGTGATGTTGCATGTTTAACAGCTTGTGGGTGAAGGCTGTTCTTAAGTCTGTTAGATTTTGTTTTTAGTGGATATAAGGGGGTGTTCAGAGTCAGTGGGATCCCTGATAATTCCACTGGATCTACTCCAAAGTCTGTAACTGTTAATTTCACTGAAATAGGGTCGTGTAGCTCCAATTACCCATTCTGCCATTTTCACCACCCGCTGAAATGCATTCCTGTGTTTTGCAGTACAACTGCTGAACCATGCTGTACAATGTAGAGGGCAGAGTGCACATTTTGTTTGGATCTCCTGAAGTCCATATCATCGCCTTGGTCTTGGCTGTCACACCATCGTCGCAGATGCCAGACTTTGTTACTGTAGACTGACTCGTCATTATCTGTTATCAGGTCTATAACGTTGGTTTCATGGGTGAATTTGACAATTGTGTTCCCGGTATGAGTGGGAGAACATTTGTTTGTGAAGAGCAAGAAGAGAAGAGGGCTTAAAACACACCCCTGTGGGTTTCCAGTATTCAGGATGAGAATGGAGGAGATGTGGTCTCCTATGCTGATGTTCTGAAGTCTGTTGATAAGGATGTCCAGTATCCATGTGCATAGTGAGCTCCCTAGGCCCAGACTGCCCAAATCCAGAATCAATTTATGTGGTAGGACTGTACTGTATTAAAAGTGTAGCTTGAGTCTACAAACAACATTTTTCATAGAGGTTATTGCTGTGGGAGGGCTGTGTAGAGGGCTATATCAATGGCATCCTCTGTTGACCTGTTTGCTCTGTATACAAACTGACATGGATTGAGATCAGTGGGGATGGCAGCCTTAATGTAAGACATAACGAGTCTCTCGAAATATTTGGTGATTATGGAGGTTAGGGCAGCTGGTCAGTAGTTGTTCAGGCACCTTGCTGTGCTCTTCGTGGGCACTGGAATGATGGAGGCTGTCTTGAGGCAGGTGGGAACCATACATTGCAGTAGCGAGAGTTTAAAGATGGTGGTAGAAACCCCTGCTAGTTGAGCTTTCCTCGTACTGACTCTATGCAAGGTGGCTCTGATCTGGTGTCACTGCAGCTGAATGGGGTTGTTGCCCCCTCTGGAAGAGCAGGGCAGATGTACACCTCTCTGTTGTGTTGGTCAAAGTAAGAAAAGAACTGGTTCAGGGTGACGAGTGGGGTGCTGCCGAGGTGTCCGCTGATGTGTGCATGTCCCTGAAGCCAGTGAGTGTCCCCTTCCACATATTACTTTCTTTTGTTGTTCTCATCAAAGTGGTCCTTGATGAGATGTGTATACTTGCACTGAGCTTTTTGATCCCTTTTCGCAGGGCCATCTTTGCAAGTCTGCTGGCCACTTGACTTGAAGGCATCATCTTGTGTTCTAAGCAGGGTGTGCACCTCACCGTTAAACCATGAGTTTCTGGTTCGGGAACACTTGAACACTCCCTGTTGTGGTCACATTCTTTGTGTAGTAGATATAGGAGAGCACAGCTGATGTGTGAATCTCCAGGTCATTCTCTTCTGCAAACATTTCTCAGTCTGCAGGGTCAAAACAATCCTGTAGATCTGCAGTGGCTTCCTCAGTCAGCACTTGGACTGCTTTAACTACTGGTCTCTGGCTATAAATTTTAGGGTTATAAGCAGGAATCAGAGACAGAGAGAGGTGACTTGAGAGCCCAAAATGTGGCAGAGGGATAGTTTTATACTCATCCTAGATGTTGATGTAGACCTGCTCCAGTGTGTTTTTTCTCTTGTCTGAAAACACATTTTTTGTAGAATCTGGGTAGGACAGATGAATCTTCTTCTTTCTTCTTCTTCTTTTACTTTCGGCTGCTCCCTTCAGGGGTCGCCACAGCAAATCATCCGCCTCCACCTCACCCTGTCCTCCGCATCTTCTTTTCTGACTCCAACGACCTTCATGTCTTCCTTCACCACATCCATAAATCTCTTCTTCGGTCTTCCTCGAGGCCTTCTGCCTGGTAGTTCCAACCTCAGCATCCTACTGCCAATATACTCACTATCCCTCCTCTGTACATGTCCAAACCATCTCAATCTAGCCTCTCTGACTTTATCTCCAAAACATCTTACGTGGGCTGTCCCTCTGATATACTAATTTCTGATCCTATCCATCCTCGTTACTCCCAGGGAGAACCTCAACATTTTCATCTCCGCTACCTCCAGCTCTGCCTCCTGCCTTTTCCTCAGCGCCACTGTTTCTAAGCCATACAACATCGCTGGCCTCACCACCATCTTGTACACTTTTCCCTTCATTCTTGCTGACACTCTCCTATCGCACATCACACTGGATACTTTTCTCCAACCATTCCAGCCTGCCTGCACACGCTTCTTCACCTCTTTTCCACACTCTCCATTGCTCTGGATTGTTGAGCCTAAGTACTTAAAATCCTCCACCTTCGTTATCTCTGCTCCCTGTAACATCACCGTTCCTCCTGGGTCCTTCTCATTCACACACGTGTATTCTGATTTTCTGAGGCTAACCTTCATTCCTCTCCTTTCCAGGGCATACCTCCACCTCTCTAGATTTTCCTGCACTTGTTCTCTGCTCTCACTACAGATCACGATGTCATCTGCAAACATCATAGTCCATGGAGATTCTTGTCTCACCTCGTCTGTCAGCCTGTCCATCACCATAGCAAACAAGAAGGGGCTCGGAGCTGACCCTTGATGCAGTCCCACCTCCACCTTGAATTCGTCGGTCACACCGACAGCACACCTCACCACTGTCTTACATCTCTCATACATGTCCTGCACCACTCTAACATACTTCTCTGCCACTCCAGACTTCCTCATGCAATACCACAGTTCTTCTCTTGGCACCCTGTCATATGCTTTTTCCAGATCCACAAAGGCACAATGTAGCTCCCTCTGACCTTCTCTGTACTTCTCTATTAACATCCTCAAGGCAAACATTGCATCTGTGGTGCTCTTTCTTGGCATGAAACCAAACTGTTGTTCACAAATGCTGACCTCTGCCCTTAGTCTAGCTTCCACTATTCTTTCCCATAACTTCATCGTATGGCTCATCAACTTTATCCCTCTGTAGTTGCTGCAACTCTGCACGTCTCCCTTGTTCTTAAAAATGGGCACCAGCACACTTCTCCTCCACTCCTCCGGCATCTGCTCACTCTCTAGTACCTTGTTGAATGTTCTTGTCAGAAAATCTACTGCTACCTCTCCTAGACACTTCCATACCTCCACAGGTATATCATCAGGACCAACTGCCTTTCCATTCTTCATCCTCTTCAATGCCCTTCTCACTTCACCCTTACTGATCTTTGCTACATCCTGCTCCTCAATGGTTACCTCTTCTATTCTTTTTCTCTCTCATTTTCCTCATTCATCAGCTCTTCAAAGTAGTCTTTCCATCTTCCCAGCACACTTCTGTCATTAGTCAATACAGTTCCCTCTCTGTCCTTTATCAATCTAACTTGCTGCACGTCCTTCCCATCTCTAGTTCTCTGCTGTGCCAACCTGTATAGATCATTTTCTCCCTCTTTACTGTCCAACTTATCATACAAGTCATCATACGCCCTCTGTTTGGCCTTAGCCACTGCTACTTTCGCCTTACGCTGTGTCTCCCTGTACTCCTGTTTACTCTCTTCGGTCCTTTCAATGTCCCACTTCTTCTTGGCTAACCTCTTCCTTTGTACACACTCCTGCACTTCCTCATTCCACCACCAAGTCTCCTTATCTACTTTCCTTCCAGAGGACACACCAAGTACTCTCCTACCTGTGTCCCTGATCACATTTGCTGTGGTTGTCCAGTCATTTGGAAGCACTTCCTGGCCACCCAAAGCCTGTTTCAACTCCTCCTTGAAGACAACATGACACTCTTCCTTTTTCAGCTTCCACCACTTTGTCTTCTGCTCTGCCTTTGCCTTTTTCACCTTTCTCACCATCAGAGTCATCCTGCACACCACCATCCTATGCTGTTTGGCAACACTCACCCACGATGACTTTGCAGTCACTGACTTCCTTCAAATTACATCGCCTACACAAGATGTAGTCTACCTGTGTGCTCCTACCTCCGCTTTTATAAGTCACCCTATGCTCCTGTTTCTTCTCAAAGAAAGTATTCACCACAGCCATTTCCATCCTTTTTGCAAAATCTATCAACATCTGTCCTTCTGCGTTCCTGTCCTGGATACCAAACCTGCCCATCACTTCCTCGTCCCCTCTGTTGCCTGCACCAACATGTCCATTGAAGTCTGCACCAATGACCACTCTTTCACCTCTGGTGGTACTCTGCATCACTTCATCTAAGTCACTCCAGAATCTTTCCTTCTCTTCTAGCTCACATCCTGCCTGTGGGGCATAAGCACTAACAACATTGAGCATTACACCTTCAATTTCTAACTTGAGACTCATCACTCTGTCTGACACTCTTTTCACTTTTAGAACATTCCTGACAAACTCCTCCTTCAAGATGACTCCGACTCCATTTCTCTTCCCATCCACACCGTGATAAAATAGCTTAAACCCTGCTCCTAAGCTTTTAGCTTTGATACCTTTCCACCTGGTCTCCTGAACACACAGTATGTCCACCTTCCTCCTCTGCATCATGTCAACCAGCTCTCTACCTTTTCTGTGCATAGTTCCAACATTCAAAGTCCCCACTCTCAGTCCTAGACTCATGCCTTTCCTCTTCTCTCTCTGCCTACGGACACGCCTCCCACCTCTCCTTCTTCGACATCTTCGACCAACAGTAGTCCAATTTCCATCAGCACCCTGTTGATTGACAGCACTGATGGCGGTCGTTGTTAACCCGGGCCTCGACCGATCCGGTATGGAGGTAATACTTTTGATTTGCATCATAAATAATTGCCATTGGTTTTACGTCGGATGCCCTTCCTGACACAACCCTCTGCATTTCTCCGGGCTTGGGACCGGGTAGGACAGATGAATGTCGTTCATTAATAATTAATCATAATTAGGTTTATAAGGAGGCTGGCACCCATCTCAGCCAACTCTGAGGAAGGGAAGAGCAAACCCCTGCACAGCTGCTAAGCCATTGCAGGGTAGAAAAGCGCTGACAGCTATGCAGCCTACTCTTAAGGAGTCAACAAAGCTTCTTTACAGCCTCTAATCATAGACAATGAAAGAGATGGCTGGCCTTTGATTACCCAGTTAGCTGCACTGGGGGGACAGCAATGACAACCAGGTGACAGTGGGGCTTTAACCCCCAACCTTCAATCAGTAAACCACCAGACCACCAGTGCCCAGTGAATGAAAGAATGTATCAATAGTGCCATTTGTTAAGCTCTGGTTTTCTCCAACATTGTTTCTGCTGAAATTTCTGATCTCAGTGGACAGTTTTCATAAAACCTCAGATGTCGTACTAGAGCACATGTGATTTTCAGGTGACGGTGATTGCGACCTACAGGTAAGTTCTCTGAATTTTTATTTTGGTTTATTCATGCAATCATGACCCGGAATGTCTATTAGGATGGAACCTCATGGTGATGTTCAAAAAAGGTGAAGAGATAAGCGTACATACCCCAGAGGGACATGAAGATGGAGAAGGCAACGGTGGCATGGTTGTCGAACAGGTAGCTGGCTCGGGCTGTGTTGCACATGCTGCTCAACTGCCAATAATCACACACTTCATCACACAGAGGACACATGGTGAAGTTCAGATGCTTATCACACATCTCCTGACTGAGAGAGAGAGAGGGAGAGAGAGAGAGAGCAAGAAATAGAGAGTAAGTTAAGAGAAAAAGAGAGTGAGAGATGATGAGGGAGAGAGAAAGAATAAGACAGAGACCGACAGCACGAGAGAGAGAGAGAGAGAGAGAGAGAGAGAGAGAGAGAGAGAGAGAGAGAGAGAGAGAGAATAAATAAATCCCTGTGTGGTTTTCGTAAGTATACGGACATTTTGCATCCCTTTTCCACCAAGGCAGTTCGAGGGCTGATGGCTAATTTCAAAGCAGTTCCCTGTGTACCACCAGCCAAAGCACTACATCAGCAAAATGATACATCACTGAGGTAGCATTTTATATCAGGAGCTGATGAAAATTATAACTCTCATTTGTAAAACGGAGCCAGAGTACCACCTGTTCCTCAGGAATGCGAAAAGAAGACAATCGATATTCTGTGAATTGATGTTATTGTGGTTGACATTCTATGTAGTGATGTAATGCAGGGGTGCTCACACTTTTCCAGCACGCGAGCTACTTATAGAATGACCAAGTCACAAAGATCTACCCACTACAAAAATGCAAAACATATATTTATTTTAAAGTATGAACTTTTTTTGTAACTACCTGAGTTAACTTTGATGATGTGCACTGAATTGAGTCAGCCAGGGATGCATGGTTTGGACAGTAGCTGCTGACAGCCAGCCTCAAGCACACTTCCAAACACACTTCGAAAATGACATCGTGAAAAAAAAGTCCGCCTCCCATTCCGAAAAAAGTCCGCCTCCTATTCCGTATGAAAGTGATACTTTGTCTTCTTTGCTACAGCATCCATACTCATGTTTGATAAGCTTTCTTTACTTTTGGAGACAACGTCAGAGAGGATAGATTGAGATGGTTTGGACATGTACAGAGGAGGGATAGTGAGTATATTGGTAATAGGTTGCTGAGGCTGGAACTACCAGGCAGAAGGCCTAGAGGAAGACCAAAGAGACGATTCATGGATGTGGTGAAGGAGGACATGAAGGTCGTTGGTGTAAGAGAAGAAGATGCAAAGGATAGGGTGAGATGGAGGCAGATGATTCGCTGTGGCGACCCCTGAAGGGAAAAGCCGAAAGGAAAAGAAGAAGAAGACGTTAAGAAAAAAGCGAGGGCTTATAATAGGAGGGAACTCGCTGACTAGCTTGTTTTGCTGTATAAGTGCTGTTGTTTGCAGATGCGCGGTGAGCTAAAGGTCAGAAAAATACTTCTATACGTCTATTTTTTTAACGTCATGTTATTTACCAATAATACCTTCGCGATCAACCAATATCACCTTCGAGATCGACTGGTTGCTCGCGATCAACGTATTGAGCATCCCTGATGTAATGCCATGGCTCTCCAGTCTTTGGAACACTAAACCAGTTCTTATAAGATTTGAATGCTGAAGCTCTAGAACTTGCTTATGGTGGAAAGGAGGAAGCAAGGAATCAAAGGACTGCAAAGACAGCATGAATACCTGGGTACGTTCGTATCAACAGTCATCCAGCCATACAGGAACACGACAATCCCCATGGCTGAGGCAGGAATGAGCAGCTGGGTATAAACTCCCAGCCAGGCGAAGTACAGACCAATCTTTTCTCCAAAATACCTCCTCCATATGAGCACACACACACACAGACACACACACACACACACACAAATACATTGAGAAACGTTTGGAATACACACTTGTCCCGCTAATGAAAACCAAATCGCTCCTCAATCAGAAATCAGAATCAGAATCAGCATACTTTATTGATCCCCGAGGAAAATGTGTGCACACAGTTGCTCCATACACATAAGAGTGAGACAGAGTTAAAATTTTGATAACAATCATTTAAGAAAATGACAAATTTTATATATATATATATATATATATATATATATATATATATATGATTTTGTGAGTAGATCCTTCCGTAGGAGAGTGCTCAATACTTTTTGGTAGAGCAAATAACAAAAATAAAAGGACAGGACAAAGACTTTCTATTGAAACTCCATTTATCACTACAGATCTGTTTCGATTGGTGGTGAAACCATCCTCTCTCTTCAGGTGATTATAGAATTCTATAATCACCTGAAGAGAGAGGATGGTTTCACCACCCCTCGAAACAGATCTGTAGTGATAAATGGAGTTTCAATAGAAAGTCTTTGTCCTGTCCTTTTATTTATATATATATATATATATATATATATATATATATATATATATATATATATATATATATATATGTAAGTCTGAAAGTAGAAGTCACTAATATCTATATAAACAGGTAGAGAGTGAGTGGTGTCAGTGAGTGATATGTACATTATTATTAATATGATAAACAGTAGAATGTAAACGTGAAACAGTGGATGTTGTTGCTATATGGAGGAGTTTGTACAGTTTAATGGCTGCAGGTAGGAATGATTTCCTGTGTTGTTCAGTGGTGCATTTAGGTATTTAGCTGGTATCAGTTTCTCAATAAACGGTTCTTTTGACTAAGTAACAGGTTGTGAAGTGGGTGGGAGGTATTATTCAATATTATTGTCTTTATTTTGTATAACATTTGCCTCGCCGACACCGCCGTCAGAAAGTCCAGTTCCATCAATGTGACTGGCCTTGTGGATCAGTTTGTTCAATCTGTTTGTGTCTATGACCCCAAGCCTGTTGTCCCAGTATGCAATTATATTCAATTCAATTTTATTTGTATAGCGCTTTGTACAATTGACACTGTTGCAAAGCAGCTTTACACATTAAAGTAGAGGCTTACAAATTCTAAAAGAATCTAAACATTTCCTATAACCCCGACACATCCCAACTGGGCAAGCCCACAGTGACAGTGGCAAGGAAAAACTCCCTCAGTAGATTTGAGGAAGAAACTTTGAGAGGAACCAAACCCAAAACCATAAGGATACAAACCATTCATTCATTCATTTTTTGAACCGTTTAATCCTAATTAGGGTTGTGGGGAGACTGGTGCCCATTTCAGTCAGCTCTGGGTGAGGGCTGGGTACACCCTGGACAGCTCGCCAGGCCATCGCAAGGCTAACACTCACACAACCATTCATACTCACACTCATGGACAATATGGAACAGCCAATTACTGTGCATGGTTTTGGATTGTTGCAGGAAACCCACACAAGCACAGGGAGAACATGCAAACTCCACACAGAAACACCCAGGATCTTCTTGCTGTGAGGCAGATGTGCTAATCACTACGCCACAATGCCGCCTGGATATCAACCATATACGAAAAATTCATTACAGTCAAAATGTAGTACGGTTGGTTATACAACAACTGTAAGTCATAAATAATTGTGAGGAAGAGAGACAATATCACCAGCAGTCATGGTCACACTCTATTGGTGCACATCTGAGTCTACTTAGATCTTCATTAACAAGAAGGACAGGAAGAAAACTTCCAAGGTGAGGACTCCAATCAGCATCAGCACACCCGGACAGACCACATGACACAACAACATAGAGGATAATACTGGCCACAATAGACACATAGAATATCCTGAGTAGTGTCTGAGAAATGTTAAATGACCTTAACCACCTCAAACATTTAGAGGGCTCTGGCCATTCTTGTGAAGTGTTGTACTCTTCTTAGCCTAGTTCGGTTTATTTTTAATATGAATCCCAAGGTGTTTGCAATACTCCACCTTTCCACAATGACGAACTCAATGGTATCTCGTAAAATCCACAATCAGTTCCTTGGTCTTTGTCACATTAAGCTGCAGATGATTCTGCTCACACCATGTGATGAAGCAATCCACTGCAGCTTGACACTCCATTACATCACCATATGCATCTGACTACAGCAATGCAGCCGTGGGGGGGGGGGGGGGCACAAACAAGTGCCCGCCGTCACGCTGGTCCCAAGCCCGGATAAATGCAGAAAGTTGCGACAGGAAGGGCATCTGGCATAAAACTTTTGCCAGAACACAAAATGCAAACCGGAAAGACAAATTTCATACCGGATCGGTCGAGGCCCGGGTTAACAACAACCACCATCAGTGCTGCTAACCAACAGGGTGCTGGTGGAAATTGGACTACTGTTGGTCGAAGAAGGAGAGGCGGGAGGCGTGTCCGTAGGCAGAGAGAGAAGAGGAAAAGCATGAGCTTAGGACTGAGAGTAGGGACTTTTGAATGTTGGAACTATGAAAGGAAAAGGTAGAGAGCTGGCGGACATGATGCAGAGGAGGAAGGTGGACATACTTTGTGTTCAGGAGACCAGGTGGAAAGGTAGCAAGGCTAGAAGCTTAGGAGCAGGGTTTAAGCTGTTTTTTCATGGTGTGGATGGGAAGAGGAATGGAGTAGGAGTCATCTTGAAGGAGGGGATAGTCAGGAATATTCTAGAAGTGAAAAGAGTGTCAGACAGAGTGATGAGTCTCAAGTTGGAAATTGAAGGTGTGATGTTCAATGCTGTTAGTGCTTATGCCCCACAGGCAGGATGTGAGCTAGAAGAGAAGGAGAGATTCTGTTAGAGAGAAGTATGTTAGAGTGGTGCAGGACATGTATGAGAGATGTAAGACAGTGGTGAGGTGTGCTGTCGGTGTGACAGAAGAGTTCAAGGTGGAGGTGGGACTGCATCAAGGGTCAGCTCTGAGCCCCTTCTTGTTTGCTATGGTGATGGACAGGCTGACAGATGAGGTTCAACAAAAATCTCCATGGACTATGATGTTTGCAGATGACATTGTGATCTGTAGTGAGAGCAGAGAACAAGCGGAGGAAAATCTAGAGAGGTGGAGGTATGCCCTGGAAAGGAGAGGAATGAAGGTTTGTCTCAGTAAGACAGAATACATGTGTGTGAATGAGAAGGACCCAAGAGGAACGGTGAGGTTACAGGGAGCAGAAATAAGGAAGGTAGAGGATTTTAACTATTTAGGCTCAACAATCCAGAGCAATGGAGAGTGTGGAAAAGAGGTGAAGAAGCATGTGCAGGCAGGTTGGAATGGTTGGAGAAAAGTATCTGGTGTGATGTGCGATAGGAAGGTATCGGCAAGAATGAAGGGAAAACTGTACAAGACGGTGGTGAGGTCAGCGATGTTGTATGGTTTAGAAACAGTGGCCCTGGGGAAAAGACAGGCGGCTGAGCTGGAGGTAGCAGAGATGAAAATGTTGAGGTTCTCTTTGGGAGTAACGAGGATGGATAGGATCAGGAATGAGTACATCAGAGGGACAGCCCATGTTAGAGGTTTTGGAGACAAAGACAGAGAGGCTAGCTTGAGATGGTTTGGACATGTACAGAGGAGGGGTAGTGAGTATATTGGTAGTAGGATGACGAGGTTGGAGCTACCAGGCAGAAGGTCTAGAGGAAGACCAAAGAGAAGATTTATGGATGTGGTGAAGGAGGACATGAAGGTAGTTGGAGTAAGAGTAGAAGACACAGAGGATCGGGTGAGATGGAGGCGGATGGTTTGCTGTGGCGACCCCTGAAGGGAAAAGCCGAAAGGAAAAGAAGAAGAAGATGCATCTGACTTCAGCAGAGTCATCAGAAAACTTCCGAAGATGACAGGTCTCTGACAAGTTGCTTAAGTCAGATGAGTATAGGGTAACGAGGAAAGGGGAGAGGACATTCTCTCGTGGTGCTCTGGTGTTACTGACAACCATGTTTGACACTCAGTGTTGCAGGTGAGGTAGTCCAGAATCCAGGAAACAAGAGAGGTTTCCACCTGCATTGATGTCAGTTTCTTCACCAGGAGGGTTGGTCTGATGGTGATGGATGAACTGGGAAATTAACAAAAACCATAACCCTCACAGGGCTCGCCCGTTGATCCAGGTAGGTGTAGACATGAGTAAGCGGGTAGATGATGGTGTCCTCAACTCCGAGATGAGGCTGGTAGGCAAACTGAATAGTGTCCATATGTTGCCTAACAATGGATTGGGGTTGATCCCAGTATTAGTCTCTTGTGAAGTGGTGGCTCTTGTGCATATTGCTCGGTGGCAGTGTTGTGCAGTATTGTGCACTGTACACTAGAGTTCAAAACGAACAAATGGCCTCACTTTGACTGTCTAGAACAGGGGTCCCCAAACTTTTTCCTGCGAGGGTCACATAACGTTTCCCTTCTCTGATGGGGGGCCGAGGTCAGTTTGTAACAGAAAAAGTGTGACGATCGCAGGGCTGCATAAACACAAACATTTATTGTTTTCCAGTAAGCCACGCATAACCAAATATTAGTAACCCTTTCCGGGACATTCACAGAAAAAAGTCAAGAAATCAATAATAATACTTAAAAAAAAAAAAAAAAACACTGGTGGCTATCAGTTGAGCAACCCGAAAGCTGCCCGAACAGATGACTGGTTCAGCCGAGCTTGGCGTACAAATGTATTCTCCTGAGCTAACAGTCCAGTTTTTAGCTTTGAGAGTCTGTCTACTCGTATTTGGCCTTGAAAGTGATCAGACTCATCTTTGTGACGGGATTCAGAGTGTCGGCGCAGATTGTATTCTTTGAATATGGCCACCGCCTCTTGACAGATGATACAAACAACCTTTCCTTTGCATTGAACAAAAAAATAACCGTTGTCCATTGCAGGTTAAATATCCTGCATTCTGATTAAAATTTTCTCTTCCATAACCTTTTCACCATTATTCCATTCTATTTGACAGGAGAGAGTCTAGGATTTTTGTTTCTGGGGGGAGTCAGATAGGGGACAGATGGCAGAAGGGTGGAATAGAATGTCATGTTCTAGGTGTGTATTAGTCTTGATCGTGTGGCTAGACTAAAAAAAAAAATCATAATGCATCTCTGGTATTGTTCAGAGGACCGGGCCAAATGTAGGGCGGGCCGTATCTGGCCCGTGGGCAGTAGTTTGGGGACCACTGGTCTAGAAGTTTCTGCCCTACGTAAGTAGGAAGCACGTGTTTTTCTGGAAGCTTCTGGAAGGATCCTGGTATTTCGAAGACTACAAAAGGAGGAGGAACACTGGACAAGGAAAGAGTTTTTGACATGACTGCTACCAAAGATGTTGTTGGACTCTTCTGAACTCCTGGACCACTTGGCACTGGATCACCACTGGAAAATATCTTCAGTATGGACATTGCACTAGATTTCACAGGACTCACATTGGATTTTACCTGCTCTGGATTTTCTTAAATCCCCTACCACTGAGGAAGTCGGTGCCTTGAGCACATCTGATTTGTTGCAAATCTCCAATTATTTCGAACTTGAAGCAAAACCTGCGATGAGGAAATTTCAAATTTTGATGGAAATTGAGTCTCAAGTTCAAAAATCAGTCCACAGGTTCCCCAAATGCTTGTGTGTCTATCAAGCCTAAGCCTTTCTTTCCAGGTGGTTCTGAGAGTGTTGTTTGTGAGAACAATATTTCAGGATCTGTGGTTCCAAAGGAGTATAGTATTTACCTTTCATTTCTTCTGGCTCTGCTTCAATTATGGGAGATAATTCTACCCGAAGGCCCGTTACTATATTGAGGGATACTAGAGCTCTTCAATCTCTGATTTTGAAGGATGTGAATTTTTCTGTCAGTCTTCAGCTAATTTCGATATTTTTCTCCAGGGTATAAGTGGCAGGTCTCTTGCTCCTCTCTATTTTGTCAATTTGACTTCAGACCTGATTTCTGGTGAGGTTAAAGTGGGTGTTCTCGATGTTCTCCCAGTTCCGGGTGTTGATTTGTTGATCAGTAATGATCTTATGGGGGGGGGGGGGTATAGTTGGAGCTGATGCACTCTCTAAAGCATGGGTCACCAGCATGGTGCCCACGAGCACCAGGTCGCCCGCAGGTCAACATGAGGCGCCCACGGGCCTGTTCACTGCTATTTTTAGAACAGGCTCTTGGCTCCATAGTGCCACTCTCCATTGGGCTGCATCTATTTTTTTTTTTTTTTTTTGCTATTATTTTAACCAAATCAATATCTTCATATAGATGAATAGTATTAATAATTACATATAATTAAAGGTTAACAGCAAATCTGTTATTTCAGAAGTGTGAAACGTGAGTTTTTTCATCATTTGTTTCTTTCAATACGCAGGATTCCAAGCCTTTTACCGCCTCTAAATTATACTGCAGCTGCTTGGTGACTATCTTTATTGTGAGACCCTTGTTTAAGTTGTGTTTTGTTTAGGTTTAAAGTCTTACTTTGTTCATATGATTAAATTGTATGTTGTGGTTTGTCGTGCTTTGTTGGCTTCATGGGGCAATATTCATATTCCCAAATTCCATACGTGACACTCTCGAGGATCTTCATGACATGTGAAGTCAGTGGCATGGGTCTATAATCCTGGGGGCCACTGGGACTTGAGGTCTATGGTACAGGAACGAGGTACAACAATATCTTCCACTGCTCTGGGACCCATTGTACACTCAGACTCATTGTGAAGCTGTAATCTAAGACTCCACCGAGGTTTATCACAGAGGGACACAGGCTTTACGGACACAGGGTTTCATAAGATGGTTCTACTACTTGAGCTGAACAGTAAAGTCTAGAACCCTTTTGGAAGTAAATCGTCCATCGTTCATTTTCTGTAACTGCTTCATCCTAAATAGGGTCGCGGGGAGGCTGGCACCCATCTCAGCCGACTCCGGGCAAGGGCATAGTACAGAGTACCCTGGACAGCTTACCAGGCCTTGGATGTAAATATGGTTCAATAATTTATTAAAAATAGAGGTCACTATTCTGTCGGGACAATCAGGGTCCTGAACTCATGGGTTCTAAATTTCAGTAAGGAGTTTTGTTCTGTACTGTAAATATTTTCGTACCTGATGAGGTCGACCGGCTGATACTTGAAGAAAACGCCATAATTGGCCCATTCATCATGTAACAACTGAGGAAACACCACACACACAAAATTACACAATCTGAAAGTAAAAAAATAATAACGATAATCTATTTTATCTTATGCGTGAATGCATGTCCTAAACTCCTCCCTCATATATCAGCTGTCCAATTAGAACAGCGTTCCAAGCTCACCTGTCTGTCATTGTGAGGCTCTGCATCCTCGGAGTTAAAGTCTCCCTGCAGAAACCACAGCTCAGCATTTTATATATTACATCTAATTTATTATTATATTAGTAAATTATAACTTACATCATGTAACGGAAACGCAGCATCGTAAACACCTTTAGCAAGTAACGACGAGAGTCCTGGTGTGTAAAAATTGAATTATAACAGAAAGAATTACATTTATATATATATATATATATATATATATATATATATATATATATATATATATATATATATATATACACACACATCACTGTATATATATATGTATATTACATCACTTCCTTTTATTTTTTTCTTAAAAACTCATTCATTCATTCGCCAACTGCACTCTAATCAATCACTGGGCATAACACACACACACACACACACATGCACACGGGCACACACGCACACGGGCGCACACACACGCGCACATACACACACACACACACATTCACAATCTAGGGAAAATATCCAGTTACTGTACAGTACTTCTCAATTATTTTCTGCCCAAAAAAAAAAAAAAAATTCAAGCTTGCGAGCAACTATAAATAGTATTATTTGTCTATAAATTGTTAATAAGTACATGTCTGCATAACACTGTATCTTTATTAACATTAAAAGCAAAAAAGAAAGGAATATAGTTCAATTTACAATAAAGAAAAACTTCATTAACATTATTTTTAATCTGTAACAGAAAAGATTTAAAGTGCACCAATGTGCCTGAAATAAAAAAATATACAACTCATTCAACTTATTTAAGGCTTAATA
>CM045728.1:99869314-99876814 GCA_024760905.1 Plotosus lineatus
GTTCCGATCACAAGTTTAACGGCGCTGCTCCTCGCGTTAATTCAGCGCGCGCGCGGCATCAAGGTTTACGCTCAGCCTCAACTTTGTAATGGAGACTGAGAGGGGCACAACCGACTCAAAACCGTCCACACACACACACACACACACACACACAGAGAGAGAGAGAGAGAGAGAGAGAGAGAGAGAGAGAGATTCACACTGCGTGTATGTTAATTATGTCATCAATATTACACTGCTCCGTGTCACACAACACACCCGGATGTTACATGGTTCTTATATCCCATTCCCCCTATTGAAGGATTGCTCATTCATATCACACTCACACACACACACACACACAAAAAAAGTTCAAATAATCTTGAAAATTAAATTTAAAACAGTGGCAAAGCTGAAGGATTGGCATGGTGGCGACCATCCGCATGTCAGGATTGGCCACTCCAGTATTATATTATTTATTAATTTCCAATAACCTACTGCCTATCCATCAGGATAACAGGAGCCAATCCCCACTGATTTCAAAGTAGGAGGGACCATGAGCAGGTCACTAATCTATTACATACCTCATACAGACGCAAATGCAGCCATGAGGTGGGGGGGGGGGGGGGGGGCACTAACCAGTGTCTCGCCCCCTCATGCCGGTCCCAAGCCCGGAGAAATGCAGAGGGTTGTGTCAGGAAGGGCATCCGACGTAAAACCAATGCCAAACTTTTATGATGCAAATCAGAAGTATTACCCCCATACTGGATCGGTCGAGGCCCGGGTTAACAACGACCGCCATCAGTGCTGTCAATCAACAGGGTGCTGATGGAAATTGGACTATTGTTGGTCGAAGACGTCGAAGAAGGAGAGGTGGGAGGCGTGTCCGTAGGCAGAGAGAGAAGAGGAAAGGCATGAGTCTAGGACTGAGAGTGGGGACTTTGAATGTTGGAACTATGCAAAGAAAAGGGAGAGAGCTGGCTGACATGATGCAGAGGAGGAAGGTGGACATACTGTGTGTTCAGGAGACCAGGTGGAAAGATAGCAAAGCTAAAAGCTTAGGAGCAGGGTTTAAGCTAATTTATCATGGTGTGGATGGGAAGAGAAATGGAGTAGGAGTCATCTTGAAGGAGGGGATGGTCAGGAATATTCTAGAAGTGAAAAGAGTGTCAGACAGAGTGATGAGTCTCAAGTTGGAAATTGAAGGTGTGATGTTCAATGCTGTTAGTGCTTATGCCCCACAGGCAGGATGTGAGCTAGAAGAGAAGGAGAGATTCTGGAGTGAGTTAGATGAAGTGATGCAGAGTACCCCCAGAGGTGAAAGAGTGGTCATTGGTGCAGACTTCAATGGACATGTTGGTGCAGGCAACAGAGGGGACGAGGAAGTGATGGGCAGGTTTGGTATCCAGGACAGGAACGCAGAAGGACAGATGTTGATAGATTTTGCAAAAAGGATGGAAATGGCTGTGGTGAATACTTTCTTCCAGAAGAAACAGGAGCATAGGGTGACTTATAAAAGCGGAGGTAGGAGCACACAGGTAGACTACATCTTGTGTAGGTGATGTAATTTGAAGGAAGTCAGTGACTGCAAAGTAGTAGTGGGTGAGAGTGTTGCTAAACAGCATAGGATGGTGGTATGCAGGATGATGCTGATGGTGAGGAAGGTGAAGAAGGCAAAGGCAGAGCAGAAGACAAAGTGGTGGAAGTTGAAAAAGGAAGAGTGTCATGTTGTCTTCAAAGAGGAGTTGAAACAGGCTTTGGGTGGCCAGGAAGTGCTTCCAAATGACTGGACAACCACAGCAAATGTGATCAGGGACACAGGTAGGAGAGTACTTGGTGTGTCCTCTGGAATGAAAGTAGATAAGGAGACTTGGTGGTGGAATGAGGAAGTGCAGGAGTGTGTACAAAGGAAGAGGTTAGCTAAGAAGAAGTGGGACATAGAGAGGACCGAAGAGAGTAAACAGGAGTACAGGGAGACACAGCGTAAGGCGAAAGTAGCAGTGGCTAAGGCCAAACAGAGGCCGTATGATGACTTGTATGATATGCTGGACAGTAAAGAGGGAGAAAATGATCTATACAGGTTGGCACAGCAGAGAAATAGAGATGGGAAGGACGTGCAGCAACTTAGATTGATAACGGACAGAGAGGGAAATGTATTGACTGATGACAGAAGTGTGCTGGGAAGATGGAAAGACTACTTTGAAGAGGATGAAGAATGGAAAGGCAGTTGGTCCTGATGACATACCTGTGGAGGTATGGAAGTGTCTAGGAGAGGTAGCAGTAGATTTTCTGACAAGAACATTCAACAAGGTCCTAGAGAGTGAGCAGATGCCGGAGGAGTGGAGGAGAAGTGTGCTGGTGCCCATTTTTAAGAACAAGGGAGACATGCAGAGTTGCGGCAACTACAGAGGGATAAAGTTGATGAGCCATACGATGAAGTTATGGGAAAGAATAGTGGAAGCTATCCTAAGGGCAGAGGTCAGCATTTGTGAACAACAGTTTGGTTTCATGCCAAGAAAGAGCACCACAGATGCAATGTTTGCTTTGAGGATGTTAATAGAGAAGTACAGAGAAGGTTAGAGGGAGCTACATTGTGCCTTTGTGGATCTGGAAAAAGCATATGACAGGGTGCCAAGAGAAGAACTGTGGTATTGCATGAGGAAGTCTGGAGTGGCAGAGAAGTATGTTAGAGTGGTGCAGGACATGTATGAGAGATGTAAGACAGTGCTGAGGTGTGCTGTCGGTGTGACAGAAGAGTTCAAGGTGGAGGTGGGACTGCATCAAGGCTCAGCTCTGAGCCCCTTCTTGTTTGCTATGGTGATGGACAGGCTGACAGATGAGGTGAGACAAGAATCTCCATGGACTATGATGTTTGCAGATGACATTGTGATCTGTAGTGAGAGCAGAGAACAAGTGCAGGAAAATCTAGAGAGGTGGAGGTATGCCCTGGAAAGGAGAGGAGTTAGCCTCAGAAAATCAGAATACATGTGTGTGAATGAGAAGGACCCAGGAGGAACAGTGATGTTACAGGGAGCAGAGATAACGAAGGTGGAGGATTTTAAGTACTTAGGCTCAACAATCCAGAGCAATGGAGAGTGTGGAAAAGCGGTGAAGAAGCGTGTGCAGGCAGGCTGGAATGGTTGGAGAAAAGTGTCCGGTGTGATGTGCGATAGGAGAGTGTCAGCAAGAATGAAGGGAAAGGTGTACAAGATGGTGGTGAGGCCAGCGATGTTTTATGGTTTAGAAACAGTGGCGCTGAGGAAAAGGCAGGAGGCAGAGCTGGAGGTAGCGGAGATGAAAATGTTGAGGTTCTCTCTGGGAGTAACGAGGATGGATAGGATCAGAAATGAGTATATCAGAGGGACAGCCCATTTAAGATATTTTTTGAGACAAAGTCAGAGAGGCTAGATTGAGATGGTTTGGACATGTACAGAGGAGGGATAGTGAGTATATTGGCAGTAGGATGCTGAAGTTGGAACTACCAGGCAGAAGCCTCGAGGAAGACCAAAGAAGAGATTTATGGATGTGGTGAAGGAAGACATGAAGGTTGTTGGAGTCAGAAAAGAAGATGCAGAGGACAGGGTGAGATGGAGGCGGATGATTTGCTGTGGCGACCCCTGAAGGGAGCAGCTGAAAGTAAAAGAAGAATATACAGACGCAAGCAACCGTTCACACTCACACCCGGGGAATTTAGAGGAGATTTTTCACCTAATGTCGCTTCAGACTGTATTGTTGTTGTCGTTGTTGTTGTTGTACTCTATAAGATTAGATGTGTGAGTCAAATTTCCTTTTCCTTACTTTTTCCATTTTAAACACTGACTTTCTAGAATCTGAGGGTGGAGCTTTGTACAAACTCAGTTTATGAGGTCACCTGAACCAATTACATTTTTCTATGTTAATTATGAATGAATTGTAAAAATGTCATTTAAAACATTAAGTCATATTCATGCTAAAGGAACTAAGTGTTAGTGACGTAGAGATGGTGGTTGCCATACAAACATGGACTGGTTTACTCTCTGTTAATATGGGCAATGTTACACCGTGAGAGAAATCAGGAGGGCACAAGTGTGTTTGTATTTATTTACATGTTCATGCATATTCATACATTGTTGAATTTTAATGAAAGAAAAGTGTAAAGATGGGCTTCTGAGATTTTTAATCATTTTTAGCACAAAAAATGTAATGATTTTAATGGTTGAAAATGTCATGATAAAAAGACACACACACACACACACACACACACACACACACACAAACACACAAACACACAAAGGATAATATTGATAACTTAGTTTATTGGTTAAATGTTGATCATGAGAGCAAGATTGCTTTTAATAATGAGATATCGAGTGAGATATGGTTACAGTGATGGTGTTGTGCATTATGAGTGGCTGCAGGGTATTTATACATGTGTGTGTGTGTGTGTGTGTGTGTGTGTGTATCCTTAGTCAGCAGTACAAACATGACTCTCACAATCACAACCAGTAACAGTGAAGACTTGATGGTGTGTTTTTGTGCCGTTCAGACAGTGCAGAGAAACACTCAGTGGTAAAGTTCCTGCAGCAGAACAGCACACACACTGGTTCTCCACACGTTTCTTCTCTGCAGAATACACAGACCTGCTGCTGCACCGTCCCTGGAAGTGTTTATATGCATGTGTTTCAGCAAAAGAAGTGCCATTTCAAATTTAAGTGTACATATTTCTATGAAAACTGATTTATATAAACATGCTCAGAGGTTTTTTGATTTGAAGTTTTTCTCACCTCACAGTAACTCAGCTCCAGTTTCTCTTCCGACTGACAATCGTCAATCTTGATATAATCCAACACTCCTACTCTCCTCCTGCACTCAGGCTCCGTACCTACACACACACACACACACACACACACACACACACACACACACATGCACACACACACGCACACACACGCGCACACACACGCGCACACACACGCACACACACGCGCGCACACGCGCACACGCGCACACACATACACACATACACACACACACATCAGTTTTAATAAATCAGTGCCAGTACCAGTGATACGAATGTTTAACTCTTACTGCCTAGGAAGTAAACAGTAAAAATTGTGACGTCTCCAAACATGATGTTTGCATCTGATCTTCTACTCACACATTTCACAGCAGCTCTGTCCAATCTGGCTGATTTTACCCTGCACACATGACAAAGTCATCTCTTGCAGCTCTCTTTATTCACATTACACCATAAAAACAAAGTTCACTAAACAATTTATAATCTCTGTAAGCGAACTGAAGAGGATGAGAGATTTACTGCAGTTACTGTTTCCTGTAGCCATGCTCCTCAGTAACCATAACAACAGTGTCTCACTGATGCCAGGAGGCCGTGGTGTGATGCAGGGGTGAGGGGTGGGGGGAACATGCTTTTCTGGAATAATGTACGAGAATTAAGTGTAATTTCACCTCCACTCCACTAGTTGGCAGTGGTGCTCTCATGAGAAAACAATATGAAGTGCAGTAAACAACCCCTCAAGAAACAACACGGTAAAAATTTCTATTTCTAACAGGAACGAAGAAAAAGGTGGAGAGAGATGGAGATATTAAGACATAAATACAGTGAGTCATCAACTTACGACCGCTTTTGGTTCCGCAGACCGGTTGTAAATCGATCGACTTTCCATCCAAATACACTTTTGCCAAACAAAAACAGATGAATAAATCCCGCGCATTTAAATCTATACATCTATTCCACGTCACTGTGGCGCGAAGCGGAGTGCCAATCCTTTCTGTACTCCACTGTGTGGGCGGGTCCGATAGCTTCAAACTCTAATTTTATTGGATTATAACAACACTCACAGACTGCGCGTGTTGTTTTTGAGTAAAGAGATAAATTTCCCTCGTTTTGATCGGCTCATTTCCACGAAGCCAGTCACAGCTGGCAAGCAAACACAAATGGACAGACATGGAAAAACTTCAACCCGCAGACCAGCTGATTGCCAAATCTTGGGACGCGCTTCCTGTCACATAAACACTGCAGCATGGGAGTCCAATAAAATTACAGTTTCAAGGTATCGGACCCGCCCACACAGAAAGGATTGGCTCTCTGTTTCGCGCCACAGTGACGTGGCATTGAAAGTAGATGAATAGATTTGCTCCGAGCAGTTAGAAAGTGAAGCTGCATCATCTCCTGCTTGGCCTTTTAAGATGCAGGCGCTGCTGACAGCGCAAACAACTGTCGTACGCAACACTCGCACTGCACTGCTATGAATCATGCTTCACCACTTTTGCGGTCGTAAAGTGGTGAAGCATGATTTTGTATATATATATATATATATACAGTATTTTTATGTTTTAATGAATAAAATTAATAAAATGGACAAACAAGATCAATAACAGATTCCTGCTGCAGAGGAAATTAAATCCTGAATTAATGAGAAAATAAAAATCCGGTAATATTTTATATTGATAAGACATGGATTTGTTTCATTTTGTATTTATGTATTCATGGATATATGTTTTTAATTATTTTAAACTGAAGACTTTACAAGGTGTTAAAAATATAACACTCATTCTGGTAAGGCTCATGAAAACTACTCCAGGGTATAATATGTGTCCAGTGGCTGTACATCTGTTAATCTTCTTCTTTTCCTTTCGGCTTTTCCCTTCAGGGGTCGCCACAGCGAATCATCTGCCTCCATCTCACCCTATCCTTTGCATCTTCTTCTCTTACACCAATTACCTTCATGTCCTCCTTCACCACATCTATCAATCTCCTCTTTGGTCTTCCTCTCGGCCTTCTGCCTGGTAGTTCCAACCTCAGCATCCTATGACCAATATATTCACTATCCCTCCTCTGTACATGTCCAAACCATCTCAATCTAGCCTCTCTGACTTTGTCTCCAAAACCTCTTACATGTGCTGTCCCTCTGATGTACTCATTCCTGATCCTATCCATCCTCGTTCTCCCCAAGAGAACCCTAACATGTTCATCTCTGCTACCTCCAGCTCTTCCTCCTGTCTTTTCCCCAGAGCCACCGTTTCTAAACCATACAACATCGCTGGCCTCAACACCGTCTTGAACACTTTTCCTTTCATTCTTGCCGATACCTTCCTATCACACATCACACCAGACACTTTTCTCCAACCATTCCAACCAGCCTGCACACGCTTCTTCACCCCTTTTCCACACTCTCCATTGCTCTGGATTGTTGAGCCTAAGTACTTAAATTCCTCCACCTTCTTTATCTCTGCTCCCTGTAACCTCACCCACCGTTCCTCTTGGGTCCTTTTCGTTCACATACATGTATTCTGTCTTACTGAGACTAATCTTCATTCCCCTCCTTTCCAGGGCATACCTTCATCTCTCTAGACCTTGCTGCACTTGTTCTCTGCTCTCACTACAGATCACAATGTCATCTGCAAACATCATAGTCCATGGGGAATCTTGTCTAACCTCGTCTGTCAACCTGTCCATCCCCATAGCAAACAAGAAGGGGCTCAGAGCTGACCCTTGATGCAGTCCCACCTCCACCTTGAACTCTT
>CM045728.1:99881814-99899314 GCA_024760905.1 Plotosus lineatus
GTATATATGCCAGCCAGATGGGGATACAGATAGATAGGAAGATATATAGAGAAACAGACTGATGAAGAAGCAGACAGAGACAGTGAGACAAACACATGGGGATACAGACACAGATACAGACAGACAGATTGGGGGGGGCAGACAGAAAAAAGACAGATGGGTAGAAAGACAGTGAGACAGGCACACAGGAAGACAAACAGAAAAAACAGACAGATGGAAAGACAGACAATGAGACAGACAGATTGGAGACAAACGGAGTGACATACAGACATTGGGACAGACAGAAAGTCAGACAGACAGGGATACAGTTATGGATGGCAATGTTCTGACCTTTAGCGTTAGTACAAGGGAGAGCTGTACAGTTTATATGCTGCTGATCTAAACACAAACACAGCAAACACGGATTATCATCTGGAGTCCAACTGCTCATGAACTGTAACACACACACACACACACACACACACAGGGAGAAGGAGAGTGGGGAAACCATTACAGTTTTGCTTTAAGTCTTCCAAAGGAAAGAGAGATATCATGTTTATAGGTACAAGCTTGAGTGAGTGCGTATGAGTGTGTGTGTGTGTGTGTGTGTGTGTGTGTGTGTGTGTATACCGGGTGAATATGTCCAAAGTGATCCACACAGTGACTGCAATCCTCCTGGCTAACACACTCCTCCCCTCGTAATACCATACCATGTGGACAAAAGCAGCCCTCAGTGGGTGTGGTCCAACACTGAGCCCCACCCTTTGTTTCATCTCTTTTCCAGTCCATATCCCCCAGGGGGGACCGAGTGCGTCCACATTGCTCCACACACCCGATTCGACATGCATCGTATTCTTTATTCTTTGTGCAAGTCATGGCTATGTGTACAAACACACACACACACACACACACACACACACACACACACAGAGGGAGAGAGAGAGAAACAGAACGCGATCACGTAGGTGCCTTTATTTTCAATCATGTTAGAAAAAAACATGTATTATTTTAAGGTATATTTTTGACTCACGGCACAGGTCTGGGGTCCTCCAGTGAACACACACCCCCTGCTGTCGACACACACTGCTGTAGGAAGCGAGTAGGTCACACACCATGGCGGGGTGACACGCCACCCTCTTACACATAGTTATGTACTGCTGTGGTGGAACCACATTATGGCACTTGCTAAACACCTCGGAGTTTAACAGTTCACAGCTCTGAGCCACGCCCACCTCACACTCTTCCGGTACACTGTCCACACACTCACCCAGAGCCCAGGATCTCAAGAACTCGTCCGAATTAGTGCTTATGGAACCATCAGGGAGTACCAGGCCTGTCTGATCATCTGAGCAAGAACCTGTCGAAGCGAAAATGACATATCAGCACTGATGAAGAGGAGAAACTAATCCAGAGAGAAAGATTTCATTTTTATTTTTATTTGATTGCTAGTTAATCACCAGCTTAATAAAATAATAACACAATTTCTGAATAAAAAAAAGTCAGTTTTTGTCTTCAATCCATACAGGAGTTAATGGGGCGCTCTTACAAGTTTTCTCCAGTAGCCACAAATGTATTATTATAACTTGGCATAGTTATAATGAAATGTCTCCCCCTATTGGGTATCAAATTACCATCTTTGAGAGTATTATAAAATGAGCAGTTTTCAGGATCTATGTATTTATTTTAACATGATCCGATGTCCAGATCACAGACAAAATTTAATGGTTTAACTTGTCAGGGTGTCAGTAGAAGAGAATTGGAGAACACATGTGATACAGGATTACACCAATGAACGGAGCGCTAGACCACAGCATAGCGACACATTTTTAATTAAACACAAAGTTCCATCAAACGCCATTCATCTGACGATGATTTGATTTATAGATGATTTGTCTAAAACTTTGTGTGTGTGTATGTGTGTGTGTGTCTACCACAGAGGCCGGTGGTGCTGTTTGTCATGGTGACATCAAGGGTGATGGTAAACTCATTGCTGTGTGGAGTGAAGCTGAGGCTGAAGCTGTGTGTCTCTGAGCGTAACTGATGAAGCATCGCTCCAATCTGAGAAACAGCTATGCCTCCTCGTCTGAAGGGTACTGGGGTTACCTCACCATCTACTGTCACCTATATGCAGCGCGCACACACACACACACACACACACACACACACACACACACACACACACACACACACACACACAATTGACACTCAGCTATGGATGGATGCCACATGATGAGGATTTGAAACATTACCTTCATATCATCTTGAAGAACCACATGAGTTCCACCTTCTCTCAGTTCCAGGCTCTTCATGCAGATCTGATCCGGTGAATCCCGACATTTAGCTGCATTAAGCACTAACTCCACCCCTCCAGATCGAACCAGTGAATAAGAACAGGCACCTTTCAGTTTCAGAGCCATGCCCCCAAATGACACCACATGACTGGTGGAGCTGCCAATGCACATACCTGCAGCAGATATTGTCTATCAGACTATGCGATATCTTTATTTTTATAAGGTGTGTGTGTGTGTGTGTGTGTGTGTGTGTGTGTGTGTGTGTGTGTGTGTGTGTGTGTGTGTGTGTGTGTGTGTGTGTGTACGTTTGTGTGCACTTACAGGGACAGGCCCAGTTACAGCCACAAGTGTGGTTGACTTTTATTGGGTGGAGGTTGGTTTTGCAGGTCGGTGGTTCCAGCTTCTCACAGTTCACTCTGTGGTTCTGCAATGTCACAACTCCAGACGGGTTACAGAGCAATGTGTGACAACTGTCTGCCAACAGCCACGTCTCTCCAGGCTAACACACACACACACACACACACACACACACACACACACACAGACACATACACACAGACACATACACACATACACACACACACACACACACACACACACACACATGCGCGCACACAGACACATACACACATACACACACACACACACACACACACATGCGCGCACACAGACACATACACACATACACACATACACACACACACACACACACACACTACACAAGACAGACACATACACACATACACACATACACAAACACACACACACACACACACACACACACACACACACACACAATGGTTATTATTTAACTCCTTTACCTTCCACATCTCTTTTACTTCTTCAATAAAACCTCTGCACTGAAACTCTTGATGGTAACTGATATTTTCTGTTAATACGTTCCAGCTGTTATAATAAATGTATTTTTACATGTTCATTTTTAATGATTTCAGGTGTTAGCATGTTAATACGAATAAAGTTCAGAAGGAGAAGGTTTACAAGTTTAAAAGTCTCACCTTCCTCTCTTTTCCATCATCATCCACACATACTCCAGGAGGACCAGCTGAGGAACATTATCATCATAACCATCACCAACCTAATCATCATCGTTATCATTATCATAGTGTGTGTGTGTGTGTGTGTGTGTGTGTGGTATGGCTCACCCCTACAGAGTTTCTCAGTGAATGACTGGTCCAACGTAACCATGGCGAGCAGCTCGTTGGTGCTTCTCAGCTCTATGATCTTCTCTTGTGTGTTTTGTCCAGCAAGCGTGATCAGCTCATTCCTATCGTACTCATTACCCACACTGATGGGGAAAACTGACACACCTAGATCACGCACACACAGATTTTGAATTAATCAATAAACAAATCCTACTTCAATTGAAAACCGAAAACCAAGCTTTATTTCACATACCGGCAGTAAGAGCTTCATTAGCTGGTTCCTGTACAGAGTCCATTGACCTGTCAGTCACGAGCATCACTACCACCTTGGCCACGCCCATCCGGCCCCCACTCGTAGAGGAAATAGAACTCTGAACAGCCAATCGTAATGCAGCACCTAATTAAACCATGAGAACTGTTTACTGGATGAGACAACAACAACCAAAACAACAACAAGAACAACAACAAAACAACAATGACAACAGTAGAACTGAAGCAAAGTGTTTAATCAAATCTAATAACATATGATCCATTTTTATTAATTTTATGATAAAATTACATTGTAATTTTGCATATGTTGCTCTTTTGGGTAAAAAATAAACTTATTTAACTTAAGTCACATGAGCTCAGTGTATTATACATATACTATACTGAGTATTAAATATTTAAATCCAAAATTCAGCAGTCAATATTAATTCTAATTAATTTTTAATAATAATAATAATAATAATAATAATAATAATAAATTTAGAAAGACCTGTTACAATGATTCATTTTCAGCTGCTTAATCTTTGTCTGAAATTTATGAACCAATAAATAATTTAAAAATGTATTAAAAAAAGTAATCATTCATTAAGATATAAAAATAATTATCAAATAATTTTGAGTGAAAACAGTATTGAAATAATTTATAAAATCTTCATATAAAACTTCATTTTCATTATAAAATTATTTGTGGTAAATCCTTTCAATTGAAATGTAGGAGAGATAAACCTCATTACTGAACTTCTGAACTTTTTTGAGTCCTAAAACATTTCATTCTGCCTCTGACTCTGAACTCTTTGTCATGGGTTGTGTTCTGTGGCTTTGGGAAACAGGTACCCGAGTTTGGTGAATGATCCGGTTTGTTCTGAATTTTATCCACCAGCTGAAGAAGGTTTTCTTTGCTCTGTGTGTCTCTCCAGCTCACCGTGGCGATGGGTCTCTCGCCGTACAGCATCACCGCTACCTGAGTGTCGTTATGGCCTGTAAAACAAATACACACCATCACAGGCATGCAAGAAGATACAGAACACGAGGAACATGCCCCAGTGAGGCACAGGATCTTCTTCTTTTCCTCTCTGCTTCTCCCTTCAGGGGGCGCCATAGCAAATAATCTGCCTCCATCTTACCCTATCCTCTACATCTTCTTCTCTTACACCAACGACCTTCATGTCCTCCTTCATCACATCCACAAATCTTCTCTTTGGTCTTCCTCCAGTCCTTCTGCCTGGTAGTTCCAATCTCAGCATCCTACTACCAATATACTCACTATCCCTCCTCTGTACATGTCCAAACCATCTCAATCTAGCCTCTCTGACTTTGTCTCCAAAATGTCTTACATGTGCTGTCCCTCTGATGTGCTCATTCCTGATCCTATCCATCCTCGTTACTCCCAAAGAGAACCTCAACATTTTCATCTCTGCTACCTCCAACTCTGCCTCCTGTCTTTCCCCAGGGCCACTGTTTCTAACCCATACAACATCGTTGGCCTCAAAACCGTCTTGTACACTTTTCCTTTCATTCTTGCCGATACCCTCCTATCACACATCACACGGACACTTTTCTCCAACCATTCCAACCTGCCTGCACACGCTTCTTGACCTCTTTTCCACACTCTCCATTTCTCTGGATTGTTGAGCCTAAGTACTTAAAATCCCCACCTTCCTTATCTCTGCTCCTGTAATCTCACCGTTCCTCTTTGGTCCTTGTCATTCATGCACATGTATTCTGTCTTACTGAGGCTAATCTTCATTCCCCTCCTTTCCAGGGCATACCTCCACCTCTCTAGATTTTCCTGCACTTGTTCTCTGCTCTCACTTCAGATCACAATGTCATCTGCAAACATCATAGTCCATGGGGAATCTTGTCTAACCTCGTCTGTCAGCCTGTCCATCACCATAGCAAACAAGAAGGGGCTGAGAGCTGACCCTTGATGCAGTCCCACCTCCACCTTGAACTCTTTTGTCACACCGACAGCACACCTCACCACTGTCTTACATCTCTCATACATGTAGTGCACCACTCTAACATACTTCTCTGCCACTCCAGACTTCCTCATGCAATACCACAGTTCTTCTCTCGGCACCCTGTCATATACTTTCTCCAGATCCACAAAGGCACAATGCAGCTCCCCCTGACCTTCTCTGTACTTCTCCATTAACATCCTCAAGGCAAACACTGCATCTGTGGTGCTCTTTCTTGGCATGAAACCAAACTGTTGTTCACAAATGCTGACTTCTGCCCTTAGTCTAGCTTCCACTATTCTTTCCCATAACTTCATCGTATGGCTCATCAACTTTATCCCTATAGTTGCCACAACTCTGCACGTCTCCCTTGTTCTTAAAAATGGGCACCAGCACACTTCTCCTCCATTCCTCTGGCATCCTCTCACTCTCTAAGACCTTGTTAAATGTTCTTGTCAGAAAATCTACTGCTACCTCTCTAGACACTTCCATACCTCCACGGTATGTCATCAGGACCAACTGCCTTTCCATTCTTCATCCTCTTCAATGCCCTCCTCACTTCACCCTTACTAATCTTTGCTACTTCCTCGTCCTCAACAATCACCCCTTCTACTCTTTTTTCTCTCATTTTCCTCATTCATCAGCTCTTCAAAGTACTCTTTCCATCTTCCCAGCACACTTCTGTCATCAGTCAATACATTTCCCTCTCTGTCCTTTATCAATCTAACTTGCTGCACATCCTTCCCATCTCTATTTCTCTGCTGTGCCAACCTATATAAATCATTTTCTCCCTCCTTACTGTCCAACCTAGCATACAAGTCATCAAGCGCTCTGTTTGGCCTTTGACACTGCTACCTTGCCTTACGCTGTGTCTCCCTGTACTCCTGTTTACTCTCTTCGGTTTTCTCAATGTCCCACTTCTTCTTAGCTAATCTCTTCCTTTGTACACACTCCTGCACTTCCTCATTCCCACCACCAAGTCTCCTTATCTACTTTCCTTCCAGATGACACACCAAGTATTCTCCTACCTGTCTCCCTGATCACATTAGCTGTAGTTGTCCAGTCATCTGGAAGCACTTCCTGACCACCCAAAGCCTGTTTCAACTCCTCCTTGAAGACAACCTGACACTCTTCCTTTTTCAACTTCCACCACTTTGTCTTCTGCTCTGCCTTTGCCTTCTTCACCTTCCTCACCATCAGCATCATCCTGCACACCACCATCCTATGCTGTTTGGCAACACTCTCACCCACTACTACTTTGCAGTCACTGACTTCCTTCAAATTACATCGCCTGCACAAGATGTAGTCTACCTGTGTGCTCCTACCTCCACTTTTATAAGTCACCCTATGCTCCTCTCTGCAAAATCTACCAACATCTGTCCTTCTGCGTTCCTGTCCTGGATACCAAACCTACCCATCACTTCCTCGTCCCCTCTGTTTCCTGCACCAACATGTCCATTGAAGTCTGCCCCAATGACCACTCTTTCACCTCTGGGGGTACTCTGCATCACTTCATCTAACTCACTTCAGAATCTCTCCTTCTCTTCTCGCTCACATCCTGTCTGTGGGGCATAAGCACTAACAACATTGACCATCACACCTTTAATTTCTAACTTGAGACTCATCACTCTGTCTGACACTCTTTTCACTTCTAGAACATTCCTGGCAAACTCCTCCTTCAAGATGACTCCGACTCCATTTCTCTTCCCATCCACACCGTGATAAAACAGCTTAAACCCTGCTCCTATGCTTCTAGCCTTGCGACCTTTCCACTTGGTCTCCTGAACACACAGTATGTCCACCTTCCTCCTCTGCATCATGTCAGCCAGCTCTCTACCTTTTCATGCCATAGTTCCAACGTTCAAAGTCCCTACTTTCAGTCCTAGACTCATGCCTTTCCTCTTCTCTCTCTGGCAACGGACACGCCTCCCGCCTCTCCTTCTTCGACGTCTTCGACCAACAGTAGTCCAATTTCCATCAGCACCCTGTTGGTTGGCGGCACTGATAGCTGATGTCATTGTTAACCCGGGCCTCGACCGATCCGGTATGTCATTCTTTCTTGTGATTCGCATAGTTTATTTGGCATTTGTTTTACGCCGGATGCCCTTCCTGACGCAACCCTCTGCATTTATCCGGGCTTGGGACCGGCGTGAGGGAGAGACACTGGTTTGTGTCCCCCCCTCACGGCTAGGATGCAGAGTGAAAAAAGATATGTAACCAAAAACAAACACACCTCTCTTTCTACAGTCTTCAAGTCCGTCTGCTTCTTCTTTCTACGCTGATATCCGCACTTATTAATTTTCTATCCAAAATTCATTTTCAAAAATTTTATACTGCAATACCTTAAGAAGGCGTGGCTACACTTGAAATGGTGTAAATAATAGCCTCTGCAATGGGACTGCAGTGGGTGGGCCCACCAAACACAACTTTGTACTTGACTGCGCCTCTCATCTCTAATGTCCAAACTGGCTCCAAATCTGCCAGCATGATGGAGGCGGCAGGATCCCTTAACATCCTGAGGATATTGTTGGGGCGCCTTCATGGCGAGACTTGGGCTGCTTTGGCCTGGCGGAGCCCATTCCTCTCCAGGTCATAGAAACACGCTGACTTCTTTGCAGCCTACTCTTTACAAAAGTTAGCAATGGTTCTTTTACATGAACCTCTCACCATAGACAATGAGAGACATGGCCTGCCTTTGATAACCCAGTTAGCTGCACTGGGGGGACAGTGACAACCCTGTGGGGACTCGAACCCCCAACCTTAGGATCAGTGATCCTGCGCCCTAACCACTAGACATAAACTCAAACCAAAACGATGGACTGAGGAAAGTGCAGGAGTTAAAGGGTGACTCTCTGTATAACATTCAGTAAGAACTGTTTAATGCATTTTTGTGCATATGTTATACTTAAAGTTTTATTGCCATACGGAAAATTTTCAAATAGAATCCGCTCACCAATGTGTGTGTTCCATATAAAGGTTTTCACAAATGTTTTCAAGTCCTCAAACGGAACATTCAAAGAGGCTCGGAGCAAAAATAAGACATCCATAGGCTTGGAGCAGGGCACTGAAACACACACACACACACACACACACACACAAAGTGTTACTTATTTCAAATGACTTATTTATTACTACTTATTTCTCTCTTAAAATTAAAAAAGAAATTTATAATAAAATGGCTCACAAACTTTTGCTTTCTTCCATTTAATCATTTAGTTTTAGTCAGGTTTCTCTGGAAGCATTAACTTTTTAGTACCATGACCAAAATGAATATGTGATTTTGTTTCTGTACTTTTCTCTAAAATATTAAATAATGATGAGTTTACTTTGGACTATAAAGTGAAAAATAAATGTATAGTATATTCAGTTTTGCATCTGAACATTTTTCTTTTGAACAAAAATGATAAAATGAAAGAGTAAAATTGGAGTGGAACTGTTGTTGTATGTGTTCTAACCTGAAGGGGGCAGCGTGGCTCTGGGTGGCAGGACAGGCCTAAAGGGTCCTCTTCGTGTTCTACTGATGTTGACTAACAGCGGTCCCAGTGAGTTCAGTTGCTCAGTACTCTGCAGCATGATTGGAGCATGGGGGAAACTCAGTGGTTTAAGATCCACCTCCCGCACATGTGGACCAATCCCAATAGGGAATATCTGTGTGTGGGTGGAGCTTGGTGGCCTCTGAATTACATCGGTGGGTGGATTTTGGGTTATAAGGAACACCATTTGGTCTGGAGAGCGACTTGGTGTCTCAGTACTGAATGACTCATAGACGGAGCGAATGGCGTGGTTTGTGTTGATCTCCTTGCCTCCTCGGAAGTGGACCTGCTGCAGTTGCTTCAGGATGAGCTCCCGTTGCAGGAGCTCCATTCGATTGATCTCCAGAGTAATCGTGTAGGAATACTGCATCACTGTGACACGGTATTTTTCCTTGTCTTGCTCTTTAAATGAGGCCAAGACATTGACAAGTGCATCTCGAGTGCGGTTGAAGTTATCTTCGCCAACACTATCTGATCCTTCTAGGATGATGGTGATGTCATAGTAGGTCTCAGTGGAAGGAGGTAGAGTATTTCCAGGGCTAAGGATGGTGGGAATAGTAATGGCAGCGAATGGAGGACTGGTGGCAGGCATGGTATTGAGTTGGATGTTTACAGGACTTGTGGTTGTGGTGCTGGTAGGAATCACTGGAGGTTTCTTAGTGCTTGGTTTCTTCGGGGGTTCAGGGTCCAATCCCAAGGTGCAGAGATATTCTGTAATTTGCTCAGCATGGTTCTCTAACTCTGTGATACTGCTCAGGATATACGCTCGACTACTAGGCGTGGCTTTTGTAATATCATTAATCTGCTTCATGTCAACATCAGGCCCAAGAGCGATGGTGAGTATGGTGATGTCCTTCTTCTTCAGTAAGCGTTGAGTTGAACGCATCGCCCGAGGATTTTTACTAGCCGTCAACAAAATTGCAACGCGGCCCGCGTGTTCTCGCTTGTTCTTGTCATAAATGTACACCGACAGATACTTGATGGCTTCATCCATGAAGGCAACATCTCCACCGCTGTAGTGCATATCACGCACTATTTTCTTGAAGAGCCACTTCTGCACCTGCATATCATAACTCTTCACTCCAGAATGGAAGAGCAGCACCGTGGCCCGGGTGTGTGCCGAGCCCATCCGGAAGCGTTCCACCACACTAAGGATGAATTGTTTCACCAAGCCGAAATCTTGCTCATTAATTGATGAAGAGCCATCCACAAGGAAGGCCAGGTCCATTGCACGATCACAGGCATCTTCAGGTACCGGTGTGGAGAAGGGAAGTGGCGTGAGTGTGGTTAAACTAGTAATGGGGCTCAGTGTAGATGTAGGACCAGAGAGAGGACAGGAATCACACGTCAACGTGTTCTTTTCGCAGTGACTGAAATACAAGCATATAGTACCTTAAGCTACAAGATTTTAGAAAAGTGTTTTTTTTTTTTTAGAAAAGAAGTCTGTACGGCAGTACCTTGACTTACAAAATTAATCCGTTCTGAGGGCAAACTCGTAAGTCAAAATGTTCATTAGTTAAAACAAAAATCCCCATAGGAAATAACAGAAAACCAATTAATCCATTCCAACCCCCTCCCAAACTCATATAACCTGACACAAACACATATATTTCACTTAATATATTTAAGATAAACATGTAAAAATAATAAATATTTCATAATAATAATACATGTACATTAACAGTAATATTAATTAATAATAAATAATAATAAAACAAGAATAAACAATAAGTCAACAACTAACCCTTCTGATCATCGACTGCGGCAAAGATGTCACATGGGCACAAAGATGTCACGTGGGCAGGCATGAGGTGGTGCGTAACAGAGAAGGAGGAGGAGGAGGAGGAGGAGAATTTTGTTCATGTGCATGCTATGAATACCAGCAAGTAAGGGCTTGTGGTGAGCTCCCACAAGGCCAGTGCTTATCAAATAGCTGTGTGATGCCAGGGGGGCACGTATGACCCTGGGGAACATGCTTTTTTTTGCCATACCGTACTAGAATTAAGTGTAATTGGCATCCTCTACAGTAGGTGGCAGTGGCACCACTGCCACCTACTGTAGAGGATGAGCAATTACACTAAGTGGCAGTGGCGCTCTCAATAGGAAGTGCAGTTAGCATTATTTATAGTCATGTGCGGGGTACTGGGGGGCGTAAAATGTTTTTTCTTCCTACAGGGGGCATCACAGAAAATAATTGAGAAGCACTGCACAAGGTGTTCTGAGTGCGGAGGAATACACGTGGAAGAATACAAGGCTAATCAGCATGGAAAAGGTAAGTCAAAATTTTGCCTGTTGGATGGGGCAGATTATTGGCGGGATCGAAGCTCGTCTCATGGAAAATTCATTATAAAAGACACTCGTAAGTCAAGGTACCACTGTATAGTATATCCTTCATTTTCAAGTTTAAAGGCAAGTAGTTGAGTTCTGGGATCTACTAGATCAAGACACAATATATGCTGTAGGGGTCCAGAAGAAGGCCAGCCACATTGCAAAAGAGCACACACACACACACACACACACACACACACACACACACAATCTCTCTCTCTCTCTCTCTCTCTCTCTCTCTCTCTCTAACACAGATATCAATTCCTTGTAAAAGGACATTGAATCCACAAACTCTATGACTGTACAGTATTGTACTCACTTCACCTCATTTATATTCTACTCTATTCATATTGCTGCTACTACCGTGTTTCCCTGAAAATAAGACCTAACCACAAAATAAGACCTAGCGTGATTTTACAAGATGATTTTAATATAGGCCCTCCCCTTAAAATAAGCCCTAGTTGAGAGCGTGACGTCACAGGGTCACGTGACTTATGCTTACGTGCCATATTGGACGGCAAGATCCGGACGGCGCTCACTCATTCAACATTGCTAAACATTTTAAAATATCGTGTTGCGCTGTTGGCTGTGCAAATAAACAGAGGAGTAAACCTGTACTTTCATTTTATCGTTTTCCATCTGACCCGGAAAAGCCAAGTGGATCGCAGCGGTAAATCCTACAGAATACAGTAGAATATGCAGCGAACACTTTGTATCAGGTAAATATACATTATTATATTATTATATTTATAAATAAAATATATGAATGTATACAACCATTATAAGCAGTGATAATTGTAATGTATATAGTTCGTGTATGTATGTATAATATATATATGTATGTATATATAATATATCCGTAGTATATATGTTAATGTATATAGTATATAGTTGTATATGTATATATATGTATATAGTAATGTATATCGTATATAGTATATTATATAGTATATAGTTGTAATGTATATAGTTATATTATATAATGTATTTGTGTAGAACACGCGCCTTAGCCGTTATGAGGTGGTACTGGTACTGTACTGTACTGTACTGTAGTCTCTCTTCCCGGTTTCTGGCTCCCATTGTTGCATACAGCTTACAAATCCGGCAACAAAATACTTGTAAGCTTCCACTGATTTGTAAGCTTTTTACTCTTTACCAGTAAATGGAGACGGGCCGCGGACAAAATATGTCCAAAGATCCAAGTAGGCAAAAGCAGGAAGGGAAGAACGGTCGCATTCGAACATATTCCTAAACATTGACTGTGGTATTAGATATGGATCGGCAATCCCCAGCTGCTTTATTTTACTCAGATACCCCGCCCTCTGGTCACCTGTCAGATGATTGACAACGTCTGACAATATTATACTGTCATTGCTTTTGCCTTCGACACTCTCGCATATTTTGCTTTCGCTGTCATTATCAGTTGTTGTTGAAGCCATGCTTAGTGAATCGTGTGTGTGTGTGTGTGTTCTGGATCACGCCTGTCGTCCAAGATGGCACATGAAGGTATTGGGGTCACGTGACTGCAAAACCTCAATTCATTGACCTGCTACTCGCTCAATCTAGGGCTCTAGGTGAAAGCGCCGACTCATCTATTAGGCAGCTTTACCTAAGGTACGCTGTCAAAGTATCAATCCTTGCGCGTTGAGGCTCAGTCGATGATGTCAGCGACTGCTTTAAAATGAGGGCATACACTTGCGTCCATAAAAATAGCTAAAATCGCTCGATTCGGTTCTGGTTAAATATTAAAAAAATAAAGAAATATAACAAAATAAGAATATATAAAGACAAAGATATATTATAAGACATGTAATAGAGAAAAATGGGCCTAGTATCATATTTCAGTATAAAAATTAATTTTAGCCCTGTCTTATTTTCGGGGAAACACGGTATTTATTTATTGATACATTTATTCCATTCCACACGTCTCAATGTACAAATTGTATATCTCAGTGTTCAGTCCTCATTGACAGGTACAGACTTTATATTTCTATTTTATGTTTTTACTTAAAAGTTTACTGTTTGGGGGCAGTGGTGGTCTAGTGGTGTAGGGCGCTGGATCGCTAATCCAAAGGTTGGGGGTTCGAGTCCCACTCTCCACAAGGTTGTCACTGTCCCCCCCAGTGCGGCTAACTGGGTTATCAAAGGCGGGCCATGTCTCTCACTGTCTATGGTGAGAGGTTCATGTAAAAGAACCATTGCTGACTTTCGTAAAGAGTAGCTGCAAAGTCGTCAGCGTGTTTCTGTCCCTTGCTAAAAAGGGTTGTGACAGGAAGGGCATCCGACGTAAAAACCTCTGGCAAATCAAACGTGCGAATCAGATGATTCGCTGAGGCGACTCCCGAGTAAAAGGGAAAAAGCCGAAAGGAAGACAGACAGACTTAAAGTTTACTGTTCAGAATTATTTGTGTTTATATTCTGCTCTTGACAGCGTTTTTTTGCAGTTTATTGTCTCATTTGCATCTTTTTAACTTGTTTGTACTTTTTTCAATGCCGAGAGCCTCATACGAAACTCCATCATGTGTCAACATAATGACAATAAAGTCTCTTAAATCTTGACTCTTGAGTTTAAGTTCAGGAAAAAACTTACCTCAGATATTATTTCTACCAAATCTCATAGGTGGCATAGTTAGCACATCTGCCTCACAACAAGAAGATTCTGGGTTTAAGTCCCAGGCTTGGCAAGAACATTTCTGTGTGGAGTTTGCATGTTCTTCCTGTGCTTGTGTGGGTTTCCCCCAGGTATTTCGGTTTCCTCCCACAGTCAAAAATCACGCATCAGTAGGTTAATTGGCTGTTTGAAATCATCTCTTGGTGTGAGTGTGAATGGTTTTATTCATGTGTTGGCCCTGCAATGGCCTTGCAAGCTGTCCAGAGTTGGCTGAGATGGGCACCAGCTCTCCCATGACCCTAATTAGGATTAAGGGCCTTAGAAAATGAATTAATGAATAAGTCCCCCAGGTTTCCCCAGAGTCAGCTAAGGGAGGCTCCACCCTCCCTGTTACCGTAATAGGATTAAGAGTCTATGTAAATGAATGAATGAAAATTCTCATGAAGATGAAGGTACCATAGGCAAAGTTTCCCACTAATGTAACACTGAAACCCTGAATGAAACCCATGGACTAAAGGACATACCATATCTGACAGAGATGAGGGTCGTCGTGATTGATAATGATCTGCTTTCCATGTGAAATTCGTTCTCCATTGTGCATGCACACCTGACAGTGAGATGGATCCACACACCGCCCCAGAACCTCATCAAAGACCTGACCTGAAGAGGACAAACATCACAACGTGGTGTAGTGGAGTGGCAATGCGGCTGTTTTACAAGGAGAAGTGGCCTCGGGTGGAACCCTGGTTCTGTTTTCTATGTGTCTGTTACCTGGTTGACAGAAAGCATGGCAGCCCTCGACACAGTTGCTGGGGCAGTTTAAAGGTTCTGGATGCTGACACGTTAAGGGACAGGCTTTCGCACAGGCATTAAATCTCCACTCACACTCCACACCTGTGTTCTCATTCAGCTCCTCACAGCTCAGAGCTGAAACATCAGAAATTATACGGATCACACACCAGCGAGCAACACAGTGACAGGTTATCTTTTAGTTTTCGGTCAAATTCAATTACTTTCGTACAAATTAGCAACTCTGACACCAGTGAATCTCGTCTATGGTGACATCACATGCATGCTTCTTCTCTCTTTAAGGAACGAGATCAAATCATGGATGATAGAGATACAGGATGCTACAGGGACTTACTATTGACTCTTGAGGTACAACCTGGTAATTATGAGATGTACCGTCAGTCCTGTATCAGTGCTAGCTGGATGGCATGCTAGTTTCAGTAGATTTCTCGGCAACACAACATAGCAGATGTTTTTAACACAAATTTAAAACTGTTATTTCTTCATAATTTTTTTTCAACTTACAGTAAATAAAGTTTAATAAAGAAAAATTCCTGCTAAGTGTGCAAAACTGAAGCTAATATGGTTAGTATGTTTTGCGACTCTGATTTACAGACATTGTTGTACAATTACTGCAATGACATATGCTGCCCCTTGTGGTTGAAATAGATATAACATCCCAATTTTATCAATATGTTTTTATTCCAGTGGTTTTTTTTAATTTATAAAAAAAAAAGGGTGAGACATTTTTGTGATTAATAATGAAATTGCTGCAGGAACTCAGTAGATTGATTTCATTCACCACAATTACGGGTTTTCCATCTGGTTTAGATTGGAGTATTGGACTCACGGCACAAATCGTTGGACCTCCACTCGACAACTACACCGTGCTGAGCGCACTCGTGAGCATATGCAGCGATGGCATCGCAGAAACAAGCACAGTCTCCAACAGACGAACACGAGCATGTGTCGTGAGTGCAGATCTCCCAGAACGGTTCAGGATCCACCTGAGAGACAGAGAGCCTTGTGTGAAAATGTTCTATTTGGGTCTAAATGTGGAAAACTCTTACTAAATGTGGAACAAAATACCAAAAAATATTACATTTTAATTTTATGTTTTAATTTAAAACATGCTAAGACATTAATCTTAATATAGAAATACAATCTATAAATGTACAGTATTTGGAAGACGCTCTAATCCAGAGCAATTTGCAATTATCATTTGAACCGCTGCCATTCAGATCAGTAACCCATTGCCACTGTCGCCCAACATCACTGTTTATTACAATAAATATTATTTCTTCACCCATTCATTAATTTTCTAAGCTGCATTATCCTAATTTGGTTTGGGAGGGGCAGCGGTGGTCTAGGATTAGGCGCCGGATTGCTGATCCAAAGGTTGGGGGTTCGAGTCCCACTCTCCACAAGGTTGTCACTGTCCCCCCCCTCCAGTGCAGCTAACTGGGTTAACAAAGGCCGGCCATGTCTCTCACTGTCTATGGTGTGAGGCATGTAAAAGAACCATCGCTGACTTTCGACAAGAGTAGGCTGAAAAGCCGTCAGCGTGTTTCCGCCCTGCGATGGCCTGGCGAGCTGTCCTAGGTGTACTCTGCCCTCGCCCTGAGTTGGCTGGGATGGGTACCAGCCTCCCCGCGACCCTAATTAGGATGAAGTGGTTACAGAATGGTTCACGGGGAGGTTGACGCCCATCTCAGCCGACTCTGGGCGAGGACGGGTTACACTTTAAACAGTTCGCCAGGTCATCACAGGGGCAACACACACTCAGCCATTCAGATTCACTCTCACACCTGGAGGTGATTTGGAACAGCCAATCAGCCTACTCTGCATGCCTTTATACCGTAGGAGGAAACTGGAGTACCAGGGAAACCTACAAAAGCATAGGGGGAACTTGCAGGCTCCACACAGAAATGCACAAGCCCGGGAATCGAACCCAGGACCTTCTTACTGTGAGGCAGATGTGCTAACCACTGCACCACCATGAAATTTAAAATTCTAAAACTTTACTTCTGATTGAGAAACAACGACAAGAAGAAGAAGAAGAAAAGAGCAGTGCAAGGTGCTGGATTACTAATCCCAAGGTCTATAATTCAAGATTCACGATCACTGAGTTGTCTCTGCTGTCCCCCCCAGTGAAGCTAACTGGGTTATCAAAGGCCGGCCATGTCTCTCACTGTCTGCGGCAAGAGGCTGTAAAATATGCAAGCGTAGCTGCATAACAGTCAGAATGTTTCTGCCCCATAATGGTCTGGCGAGGTGTCCAGGGTGTACTCTGCCCTCGCCCAGAGATGACTGAGATGAGTGCCAGCCCTCCGAGACCCTAATTAAGATCGAGCAGTTCAGAACATGAATGAATGAATAATAAAAATAATGTGTTTGTACTGTTTGTAATTTGCATACCATAACATAAATGTGTCTGGAAATGTACTTTACTGTGAAATCAGAAGACATGTGTGTGTGTGTGAGAGAGAGAGAGCGATACTAACCACGGCGTTACACTCCCTGAAGGGGGCACTCCTTAGCACACGGCACGACTGTTCCACTGTCACAAGTTTCACTGTGT
>CM045728.1:99906814-99919314 GCA_024760905.1 Plotosus lineatus
ACACAAATGCACACAAACACACACATACACACCAGCACACATACACAGAAACACACAGACACACATACACACCAAAACACACATACACAGAAACATACAAACACAAAGACACACAAACACACCAACACAAATACACACAAACACACCAACACACACATACATACAAACACACAAATGCACACAAACACACACATGCACACCAGCACACATACACAGAAACACACAGACACACATACACACCAAAACACACATACACAGAAACATACAAACACAAAGACACACAAACACACACATACATACAAACACACAAATGCACACAAACACACACATACACACCAGCACACTTACACAGAAACACACAGACACACATACCCACCGAAACACACATACACGGAATCATACAAACACAAAGACACACAAACACACCAACACAAATACACACAAACACACACAAACACACCAACACACATACACAGAAACACACAGACACACAACCACACAGAAACACACACACAAATACACACAAACACACACATACACACCAAAACACACATACACAGAAACATACAAACACAAAGACACACAAACACACCACCATACAAACACACACAAACACACCAACACACACATACATACAAACACACAAATACACACACAAACACACCAACACACATACACAGAAACACACAGACACACAACCACACAGAAACACACACACACACACACACACACACACACACACACACACACACACACACACACACACACGAACACAAACACACACACACACGCACACACACAGAAACACAAAACAAACTTTTAAAGAATAATCATCTGAGACTAAATATGCAACAATTGTTGTGTTTCTGTGTGTGTGTGTGTGTGTGTGTGTGTGTGTGTGTGTGTGTGTGTGTGTGTGTGTGTGTGAGCATGTGTGTGTGTGTGTATTACCTGGACATTCTTCATTGGTACACTCCCATGATCCATGACGACACACACTGCAAATGAAAGCAGAATGCACGGATGATGTGAAAGTGTCCCCTACACTCGCATGCGATTATATTTCCACAAAGAATTCAAATAAACAAATGATTTAATAAATTGATTAATTAATTCAGTTTACATATAAACATATCCGATTAAATGTCTGTCTTCCTTTAATTTACATAATTTATTCAAAGAGCAAATATTGTTCAACTCTCAATATAATGCTTTCTCAGTACAGTATTTATGTTTTCATAAAATAAGAATTTATTAAAATAAATAACCACAATAACTGTAACAGGAGAATGTGTTTACTGAAATTAAATTTAAAAATCAATATAACAAACAAACAAACATAATAAATAAATAAAAATACCAATTAAAATTTCTTTTCAATGGCTTATTTATTTGTTTGTTTGTTTACTTGGTTGCATGTTTGTTTGCTTGTATACTGTACTTGATATTTATTCTTACAAATATGATTATTTTGGATGAACCATAAATACTTCATTGAGTACTAGAGTGACGCTCATTAAAATATTCATTCATTCATTTCATTTTCTGAACCGCTTAATCCTAATTTGTGGTCGCGGGGAGTCTGGCGCCCATCTCAGCCAACTCGAGGTGAGTGTGGGGTACACCCTGGACAGCTCGCCAGGCCATCGCAGGGCCACACTCACACAAAGATTCATACTCCGAACACACCTAGGAGCGATTTGGAACAGCCAATTAACAAAAACAATGCATGTTTTTGGACTGTGGGAGGAAACCAGAGAACCCGGAGGAAACCCACACAAGCACGGGGAGACCATGCAAACGCCACATGAAAAACACGCAACTATAAATAAAATTCTCCAATCAATGAAACTATACAAAGTTTTAGCTCAGTATATTTATTTATATTTTATTATATTTTTCATTTTAAAAATGAACATTAAAGGAGGTAAAAGTGATATTTAACAAAAAAGTAAAATAAATTAATACTGATAAATTTTTCCTTATAATTTTTTTCTTGAAATTGTAATAAATGAAATATTTGTACCAAATCATTCATTCATTTTCTGAACCCCTTAATCCTAATTAGGGTCGTATGGAGTCTGGCATCCATCTCGGCCAACTCTGCGCGAGGGCAGAGTACACCCTGGACAGCTTGGCCTTAACAGGCCTTGATAACCCAGTTAGCAGCACTCGGACAGCTGTTGACAGTCGGGCTTGAACCGCCAACCTTGGGATTGGTAATCCAGCACTTTACTACCGGGACATATTTATAGATATATTTTAATATAATTCCATATTTTACTAGTAAATACTGTTTAAATATATTAACCTTTAACCTTGATATGTATGGCACTCCTAAAGATTAACTAATATTAATATTACTCTGTGTGTGTGTGTGTGTGTGTGTGTGTGTGTGTGTGTGTGTGTGTGTGTGTGTGTGTGTGTGTGTACAAACATACATACATACCATGTGTTACAGTCCTGTGAGACAGTGGATCCAGGAGAGAAGCGTTTTCCTGTGTGCTGACATGAACACTGAGAAACATCTATGCAGTGCTCTCCATCCAGGACCTTTCCCGCTACACACACACACACACACACACACACACACACACACACACACACACACACACACACACACATGCACACAAAGAAAATACTTATCGAGCATTAATATATACAAAATCATCAATACACAATCTCAAACCAGTGTAAGGGCAGTACAGTATTTTAAATGACTCCACCCCTTACCTGAACAGGTGCAGCCATCAACACATTCATCCCTACAGAGTTCATGGATATTGAGGCTCCGACATGAAGTGGAACATGGCTGAGCACATTCAGTATACTGCATTCCTATTGGACACTTTGGGGCTGCATGCACGCACACACGCCCACACACAAACACACACACACACACACACACACACACACACACACACACACACACACACACACACACACACACACACACACACACACACACACACACACACACACACACACACACACACACACACACTGTTATATTGCGGTTGGACAGGTGCGTCTGCCTCTTTTTCGTGTGTGTGTGTGTGTGTGTGTGTGTGTGTGTGTGTGTTTCACAGGTCAGGGCGTAGGAACTCCTTGCTTAATCACCACCCATCATGCATTAAAGAAAAAGGAAGTACCGGCGACTGACCCAGCAATCCTTTGCCGTCGAAGCAACAGGTCTTTCTGCTAAGAGGATTCTACATTGTGCAGTGTGGCATCGACATCGTAGACACAACCCATACAGTTTTTTTTCCTATTCTTTTTCCCCCCCCTTTTTTCCCATTTTATCCCTAATTTAGTTGTACGTACATGTATCCAATTCCCACTGGCAAAAGCATGCACCCGCCCCATCCGTTACATGCAATGCTATCCACCTGCCTCTTTTCAAACTGTGGCGCATGTGTATTTTGGGGTCAGCCTGACAGACACTGAGGGAAAGCACGATCCGCCCCCTCATGTGAATGAGCTGAACACCCATGATTGGCTGGTAATCGCTTTGAGTGACAGGGAAGTGAACATATGCCATCCTTCCCTCCCATGAGAGCTGTGCCAATTAGCTTCCATGGACTCCTTGCCATGGATGGCTGTGGCATTAACCTGGACTCAACCTTGCAGTCTCTGGGTTACTAAACAGTTTTCATGGATATGATATTTACAGATAATTCGAGTGATGCAACTGTGTACCGGTCAACCAACGCGCCACCCCATGGCAGTGATAAGAAATAAGTGAAGAAAATACATTTACACAAGTTACCCAACTTTGTATAGCAAAGTCAGTGGTCCTTTGTCTGAAAGAACTTTCAATCTAGCAACCTGGAACATGCGAACTTCCAATGATAGCGATAACTCAGTAAGACCTGAACGTCCCACGGCTATTATCTGTAATGAACTTGAAAGAGCCGAAATAGATATTTGTGCTCTGACTGAAGTGAGAAGGCCGAACCCAGGCAATGTAGTAGAGAAAAGACATAGTGTAATCTTTTGGAGCCGTGGTCACGATAGAAATACGGGTGTGAACTTTCTGTGTCCAACAAACTAAAAAACATTGTCCTTCATCCCATAAATGATGGACTTATGATGTCTCGAATTGATTAACTCAATGGCAACTTCAGTTCAGTTAATTTTCTGTAACCGCTTAATCCTAATTGGGGTCGTGGGGAGGCTGGCGCCCATCCCAGCCGACTCTGGGCGAGGGCAGAGTACACCCTGGACAGCTCACCAGGCCATCGCAGGGCAGAAACACGCTGACGGCTTTGCAGCAACTCCTGTTGAAAGTCAGCAATGGTTCTTTTACATGAACCTCTCACCACAGACAGTGAGAGACATGGCCGGCCTTTGATAAGCCAGTTAGCTGCACTGGGGGGGGACAGTGACAACCTTGTGGAGAGTGGGACTCAAACCCCCAACCTTAGGATCGGTGATCCAGCGCCCTATACCACGAGGCCACCACTGCAATGGCAACTTTTTATCACTTATTACTGCATATGTTCCAACTATGCAAAGAACAGCTGAAGAGAAAGTGCTTTTCTATGAAAATCTTGGTGCGTGCCAAAGAGGAGACAAAGACGATGATATTATTATCTTATAAGATTTCAGCACCCACATTGGCCACATGGATTTATATGTGCTCAAGGCTTTGGCACCAATTAGAGCATACTGTATACTAGTTAACAGCAAAGCCAGGAGCCTTGTTAAGATCACAAAAGCTGCTTTGCTTACCATGGACTACTGATTGCAAGTGTAAAATCTCAGTGGTAAAGAAGAGCAGCAGCATCAAACCAGCTGAGAAAGTTGATATAACTATGACTAAAGATAGGATAGAAACACTGCAATGCTCCAGGAGAAGTTAACTGATGCTGCAATTGCAATTGCAGCAGTTGAAAAGTGTTCTATTTGATTCTGCAAAGAATGTTTTTGGAAAGAGGACAAGAAAAAAAAAATCATGACTGCTTTGATGAACATGATCATGGCCTTCAGAGGGACTTTATCCACTTCTTAATACCACCGCTATCACGTAACAATTATATAAACCATCAATAATATACAAAAACACGACATAATAAGGCGTAAGGCATGGCATTGCAAATCGAGGCATTTCACACATTTCTGCTAGTAACTCTGAGCATCCCCCAGTGCAGCCAACTGGGTTATCAAAGGCCGGCAAGTCTGTCACGGTCTGTGGTAAAAGAACCATTGCTGACTTTCGTCAAGAGTAGGCTGCATCGCCATCGGGATGTTTCTGTCCTATATTGGCCTGTTGCGCTGTTCAGGGTGTACTTTACCCTTGCGCCCCAGTCGGCTGAGATGGGCGCTAGCCTCCCCATGACCCTAATCAGGATTAAGCGGTTCAGAAAATGAATGAATGAAAAACTCTGAGCATTACATAACTTTCTCTAGCGTTTACCGGTGGAAGCTGATGGTAAATCTGGTGCCTGGCCGAAGGTAACAAGCTTAAACCTCAGTTTCTTGCCCTCTCCTTACGAAGTCTAGCTTTTCTGGAAAAGTCTGTCTTGAAAATGGATTTTCACGAATATCCAACACCAAGTCAATTTCATGATGGTCATAAAAAATTCTAACTTAAATGTATCATGTGCAGATCACTACAGACTGTTCACCTTATTTTGCTCTGACCAACAAATCATAGGACGTAAAAACGCTGACGTTATTGTAGTCCAGCTAGCTGGCCCTGTGAGGCGAATCTGTAATCTGATTGGTTAAAGAAACAGCCCCATTGCTAATACTGATTAAGTGACATAGGCCAGCACTGCTGAGTTTGAAGGCCCTGAGCAGATTAAATTGACATGGCAGCACATAGAAGATGAAATCTATTTGGACAAAAAAATGTAACATCCACATTCACACTGGAAGCAGTGCTACCAAGAGACACACTACAAAACGAAAGAATAGACTGCTGGGAACAAATTAACACAATTTAATGAAACAAATACTCGAATTTAAGTTGTAAATGTAGTGCTTCTCATAGTGTTTAGGCCAGCAGAGGGCAGTGGGCCGGTCTTTTGGACCTGTGATAGGTTTCGGTGTCCCCGCCACCACGGGCCTCAACTGCAACCAGGGCACAGTGAGACACACAGGACACTGTTGGCCATCAACTGCATCCTGACTTGGTCTCTAGCTGTCTCGACTATGTCGTGCCACTGGGCTCAGATAGACCGTGATGAGAGAGTGAGGCTGACGATCTGTGTAACTCTGCCTCACTTAAATCCAAGTCAAGCGCAAGTCATGACTTTACCCATAAAGCACAACCTCAAGCCCTGTGGCAATGGGCGAGCGGCGAAGCAGCAGGTGTGGATACACTGGAAGCTGTAGTCACAGACCTACACACAGATGGCCTAGGCCATATGGTCGTTCTCTACTGGACCGAAGCAGCAGTGAAGTTCGGCAGCCCACTGAGTGACTGAACAGCCCTCTTTAGGATTCATTCTGCTCACCTCCATGGAGGAAGGAGCTAGAAAAGGTACCCTAAACATAGCCTGCTTCACTTCACCCTGGCCAGCAAACCTCGGCTGGCATGGATCCCTAAAAGCGGTTGACCAACAAGAAAGATGAATCAAATTCCTGGAACAAGCTGGCATTCCAGGAATCCACATCCTCTTACAGAAAGCGCAGGTCACATGGGCAGGCCATGTTGTCAGAATGACGGACAGTCGACTACCAAAACAGCTACCGTAGGGAGAGCTTTGTGAATGTAAGCGTTCAGTTGAAGGACAGAAGAACATGTAAGAGGTTCTGGAGACAAAGTCAGAGAGGCTAGATTGAGATGGTTTGGACATGTACAGAGGATGGATAGTGAGTATATTGGTTGTAGGATGCTGAGGCTGGAACTACCAGGCAGAAGGCCTAGAGGAAGACCAAAGAGACGATTCATGGATGTGGTGAAGGAGGACATGAAGGTCGTTGGTGTAAGAGAAGAAGATGCAAAGGATAGGGTGAGATGGAGGCAGATGATTCGCTGTGGCGACCCCTGAAGGGAAAAGCCGAAAGGAAAAGAAGAAGTTGAAGGACAGAAGAAACCCTTTAAAGACTCCCTCAATGCATCCCTCAAGGACATGAACATCAACGTCAGCAATTGGGAGCAGCTTGCTCCCAAACGCTCAACAACGAAGCAAAGTCTTTACAGGTTCCCATGCAGCAAAGAAGTGACAAACTGCAGAGGCGCAGCAGAAACGTAGTGTGTAAAGCTCGAGCTGCTTCCACTTCCATCGCAGCACCCACCCACACATGTCCTGTGTGCGGGCAAGCTTTTCGGGCCAAGATCAGCTTCACTAACCATCTCCGGACCCACAGCCACAGATATGAAGTTATGGTCATCTTCAACCTCGAAGGATGGACAACAGGCCAGCAGAGAAGACTTTGCTGGCCCTGATGGCTCACCACTGGCCCAAGGTCTAGAAGCTCACATAAAGATATATCAATTGATGAATAACTACTTTCATTTAGTGAAGGCACCAAGAAAAGCTAGGTGCAATATTTCAAAACTCTTCTTAATCAACCCAGTCCCTACCATTCAGATATTGTCAATGATATTAAAAAGCTACCAGTTATCGACAATCTCCAACCACAAAGGATCAACTAAATACTGATTGAAATAATACTAGTCTTGGAAAAAGCCCAGGTCCAGTTGGAATACTTGCAGAAATACTTGTGTTTAATGATGATCATTGAACGTCATCTCTCTTGTCACTAGTCAGTTGCTTTTAGAACATTGAAGTATTTCCAGCAGACCTTCATCCAGACCTTCATCACCATGGACAGCCCATGTGACTTCAGTTTGTGTAACAACTATCATTGAATTTCTGTTCTCGGTATCATTGTAAAGGTTTATGCTAACATAATCTTGCAAAGAGTTCACACTCTTGAATTTATGCAGAATCACAATTTGGTTTTCACAAAGGAAGGAGCACAAATGATGACCTCCTTACACTACGTCAAGTCATGAAAAAGAGCAGAGAAGATCAAAAAGACTTGCACATTGTCTTTATTAATTTCACAAGAACTTTTGACTGTGTAAATTGTGAATTGCTTTTCGTCATTTTGGATTTTGGTTCTGCAAAGACAATAAAGATAATCGTAAAGGCAAAAAATGTTACAGTTGATGGGGATCGATCAGAATGTTTTCGTTATGATGCTAGTGTGAAGCAAGGATGTAAACTTGCTCCCACTTTGTATGGTATTTCTGCATTTGTGCTACTTCAGGTCTGTCTGTCTTCCTTTCGGCTTTTTCCCTTTTACTCGGGAGTCGCCACAGCGAATCATCTGATTCGCACGTTTGATTTGGCAGAGGTTTTTACGTCGGATGCCCTTCCTGTCACAACCCTTTTTAGCAAGGGACAGAAACACGCTGACGGCTTTGCAGCTACTCTTTACGAAAGACAGCAATGGTTCTTTTACATGCCTCTCACCATAGACAGTGAGAGACATGGCCCGCCTTTGATAACCCAGTTAGCCGCACTGGGGGGACAGTGACAACCTTGTGGAGAGTGGGTCTTGAACCCCCAACCTTTGGATGAGCGATCCAGCGCCCTATACCACTAGGCCAAATGTGGCGACTCTCGAGTAAAAGGGGAAAAGCCGAAAGGAAGACAGACAGACAGACAATGTTAAACATCCATGAGCAGATCATTTCAAATATTTGGGTAGCTACGTCTCCAAAGACTGTATGATGCGTGAGGAAATCCATGCAAGAATACAAAGTGCCTCCTGTGCCATCTGCCCTCTTGGCCGTCTCAGAAAAAGAGTGTTTGACTGGAGAGAACTGACTTTTAAGACCAAATTCAAAGTGTACGACCAATGCATATTCCCTCTCTTCATATTGCAGTGACACATGCACGGTTCATCAATAACATTTAAAGCCATTCAGAAAAATAAAAAAAAACGTTACCTTAGGTAAATACTTAGGATGAAATGGGACCATTTTGTTCCAAATGAGGAAGTGCTTGACAGAGTAAACGTCTCGGGCATTGAAATCAGATGACTCAAGAATCTCAAGAATCAGTGGTTCTTAACCTGGGTTCGATCGAACCCTAGGGGTTCGGTGAGTCAGTCTCGGGGTTCGACGGAGGTCAAGACACACACCCGACTCATATTCATAACGACGCCCCGCTTAGCCATCACTGGCTGCAGGTGATCACGCTACATTGCTTGGCCAATCTGTGCTGCAGGAAATTTGGTGCACTCAGTTGTCGAACTATGACTGTCATGTGATTTCTTTCTTAATCTTTTAATCCATACTATGTTGAGCAAAAAAAGAAAGTGGTCGGACGAATATGTACAACATGGATTCCCATATATAACGGAACATGATGCTCGTCAGCGTCCTAAGTAGGATCAACCCCACGCTGACTGACGTATACGGACATGTATGTCTTCCTTTCGGCTTTTTCCCTTTTCCTCGGGAGTCGCCACAGCGAATCATCTGATTCGCACGTTTGATTTGGCAGAGGTTTTTATGTCAGATGCCCTTCCTGTCACAACCCTTTTAGCAAGGGAGAGAAACACGCTGACGGCTTTACATGGCCCGCCTTTGATAACCCAGTTAGCCGCACTGGGGGGGACAGTGGCCACCTTGTGGAGAGTGGGACTCGAACCCCCAACCTTTGGATGAGCGATCCAGCGCCCTATACCACTAGACCACCACTGCCCCTAATATACGGACATGTATATGTGTATATAATATCAATAAATACATATTCAACTCTATAAATGCTTAAAATAACAATTAGACATTCAAAAATAATGCACAAGATGTAAATAAAGCATAAATATACACACATAGAGTCACGCGCACACACACACACACACACACACACACACACACACACACATGCACACCTCACATAAAAATGTAAGTAGTTGTGATGTGGGAGTTCATGCATTGTATTGGTTTTGTTCTTTGAACACAGTGATGTTAATGCACGGTTCATTTTGGTGCCCCAATAAAAACATATACCTATGTCTTGAATTGGAAAAAAAAAAAGTCATATTTTATTTTTCAATAAAGAAGGGTTCAGTGAATAAGTATATGAAATTGGTGGGGTTCAATACCACCAACAAGGTTAAGAACCACTGCTCTACTCACTATCATACGAGATTCAACTCACTATTTGGTGAGTTGGAAGGTTCTTGAAAAGAGGATGTCCACTTTTACGCTAAAAGGACACAAGCAAACAGGCTCTGCAAGGTGGTGAAGCTCGAAACGAATGGAGCTGTGTAGTGCATGATCGCAGCAAGTGGAAAGCACTCATACAACTGGTGGGCAAGTTGCACAACCAGAAAAGCAGACGATGAAAAACAATGAAAATGTCACAAATATCAACAGTAATCTATATATTCGTATCTTATTTGCATATTTGTAACTGTATTTATATCCTTCTCAGAAAATAATTGTTGATAGTGTGTTTGTGTGTGTGTGTGTGTGTGTGTGTGTGTGTGTGTGTGTGTGTGTGTGTGTGTATGTTACTCACTGCATTGGTTCTGTGCATGCCAGCCATGCAGGACGAGTCCATGACTGGCGCAAGTGCGTGCATACTCCAGCAGGGCGTGGCACACACACTCATCACTATCGCCACAGTGACACACATCTGACTCACACACCTTCACAAATGCGCCTACATCAACCAGGTGGTTACAGCGCAGGAACACCGCCGAGGTTCGCAGAAGCTCACACTGTGACATCAACTACAAGGTATAAGGTGAAGAGCTGAACTGAAAGCTGAAGATTGAAGCATCCTGATTGACAGAAGGTGGCCAGAATGTGGAGGCTGATATGCAATGACCGACAATTAATGGACAGATAGGAGTCACAGGTAATAATATACAGGAGATGATGGACAGGTGATGACAGGCAAGTGATGACTGACAGGTGAAGATGGACATATGATAAATGGAATTTGATAGCTGAGACGTGATGATGGACGGGTAATTACTGGAAGGCGATGATGAACTGGCAGGTGATTATAGACAGGGGGACTAACAGGTAATGACTGACAGGTAATGTCTGACATGTGATGATGGACAGGTGATGATGGACAGGTCATGTCCTGACCTTTTCTGAGTCTCTGGTGGCATTACAGGTCTGAGACGGTGGTTTCACTCGCTTGCACATTTTTGTTGCTCCATTTAGAGCCCAAGAATTGGCAAAGTCATACGGGTCGACAGTAAGAAAACCTGAACACACACACACACACACACACACACACACACACACACACACACACACACACACACAAAATCGCACATTATTTCCGAGAACATCATGTTCCAACGAGTTTTATTATTTTTAATTCCACAATATTTTACCAGTAATTACAACTTAATTAATTTATTAAAGAAAAAAAATGATCTTTATTTATATATACTGTAGTTACGTTTATATTCCTCTTCTCACACTTGTCCTATTCTTTATTCTCTCTTCAACTTAATACCAAAAAATAAACCTATCATTGCTGGTCATGTGACTGAGAGACTGTAAGGAAATGTAAACTCCTTTGTGATTGATGGCTGCACTATATTCTTCACGGCTGTCATAGAACATTAATGAATTCCTTCTGACAAATTAGAAGGTAGAATTTCGCGGCCCTGCAGGATAAGGTTATTTAAACACGGTTGATAAATGGCGATGGTAAGAGATAGTGAGGAAATTCCATGGAACAGTAAACAATCCCACACACACCCAGAGTCCTGAGGAAGCACAGGGATTTCCAGTGTTTAGTCTATAATACAGCTCCACCCATTTCCTCTCCCATTGACCATGATTTACCTTCTTGTGCCATGAAGTCGTCACTGGGGTCGGAGTTAAAGTTTCCACATAGGCCACAGGTTCGGTTCTGGTGCTGCTTGTTGAGTGTAATCTGGATGTTGTGAGTCAGATCGATAAGAATGGAGAAACCGAACTCTTCGCTCCACAGACGCACACTCCCCAACTCAAAGCCCGCAAACACAGAACTAGAGGCATAGGGCAGCTGGAGCCTTCACACACACACACACACACACACACACACACACACACACACACACACACACACACACACACACACAGACACACACACACACACACACACACACACACACACACACACACACACACACACACACACACACACACACACACACACACACAGACACACACACATATATACACACACACACACACACACACACAAAACACACACAAAACACACACACACATACACACACTCATTTAATTTCACAAGATATTTCACACTGTTAAAATTACTGTCATGAAACTAAAAGTACTTATTTTCCTCTAACACCGTATTCCTGAGTCTTTTTTGTCTTCCACCAGATTAATGAAACACACACACACACACTATCAGTGATGTGTTCTGATTCTTTACCTCTCTCCTTGTTGTGTAAGAACGCCATCTACAGACAAACGCAACTCAAAGATCTCACCAATGAACACACTCACGCCTTTCTTTCTGCCATGTGAGAAATCACCTACACAC
>CM045728.1:99924314-99946814 GCA_024760905.1 Plotosus lineatus
TTTTATCGTAACACTTTGAGCTTTTTTCAGTGCCAAGGGCGCAAAACCACATCCTACACACCACTCGCACACACACTTACACACACACACACACACACACACACACACACACACACACAGACACACATTCCACTCTAACCATAACAAGCGCGCGCGCACACACACGCACACACACACACAGGAGCCGCACACACACAACATTCTGAAACGTGGCTGCAGTACATGTAAACACCGATCTTTTTTCTTGCTGCGTATTTAGGGTGTGTATTAAATGCACTCATGCCCCTATGATGTAATAATATTCATGGTTATGGAGGTTTTAAGTGTATATAAACAGATCTGCCATGTCCTGTGTTTCTGTACAACTCCAATAATGTCTGGAAGGTGCACAGAGAAAATGTAAAGGAGAAAAAACACCCAGAGCTTTAATTAACGATGCGCTGGAGTGATTCAGTTCACTGAGTCGAATCTTTGAACTGACTCTAAGCTTGTGAGTCACTATTGAACATTCAGAACACTGTGTAATAAAGAAAAACAGACCAGGGCAAGAAAATTTTCCACTGCACAGGGGGGTAGGCAGAAGAAAAAACTGCAGGACCACTAAAAATTTTACTGGACTCCCCTTTTTCTGAAATGATTAATTATGTGATGAATCTGTTTATTTTTTCATTCACTTGTTCACCTGTCTATTTGTTTGGTGTACAATAGCTATACATGTAAACCAATTCTCTATCATATACAACTCTTTATTTATTATTCTGCTGATCAAATTAAAACTCAGTGAACAAAGAATATCAATGCAAACAAAAAGATGTAAGCAAGAACTAGATTGAGTCTCTAGATCTGGAGTCTAATTATGTTCTCAAAACTTAAAATAGAAATCAGTAATCTCAAGTAATTATCCAATTATGAACATGTTTAATGAGTCATTTTCTTTAATTTGACCAATATTTTTGGTGTTTGCAATGAAAAATTGAAAAATTGTACTCAGGCCTACATACCTGTCAACCCTAGGCCGTTGGCGATCTTACAAATGGCTACTTATGCCCTTACAAAATAGCAACTAATCTTACGCGTCTTATTATCGCGTGCAATATGAAACAAAAATTAAACTCTATTTTTAATATAATATGAATTTATTGGTAATGTTGTAACATATAACCTGGTGCAATCAAATAAAAGAGTAATATCTTCAGCTGCATGATTAAGAAAATTTAACAGTGATCTTTATTATAACTATATGTAGCACTTTTGGCACTTTCAATCATTTCTTTTGATGGCTTCACTTCATGGCACTTGAGCTCGCAATTAAGTTTGACTTGAATGATGGCGGAAGTGAAAGTGCGGTCACGTGGTCGGAAAGAGCAGACGATAGCAGACGATAAACGCAACGCGCGATTCTCGCGAGAAAACGGCTACAGACCAATTCGGCGTATCGTCTCTTTACCGAAACGGTGACACAAAAAACGGAGTTAAAAAAAAAGACGAAATGATCGAAAAACGTACAGATTTCGGACGTACGGCGTACACATTTAAAAATCAGTGCTCACTTGTACAAATTACGCCAAAACCGTACAACTTGACAGGTATGGGCCTATTACAGTACAGTATTAATATTGACATAGTTAGCTTTAAGTAACATTAAAGTAGTGCAGTAACTCAAACTTTCAAAGTGTGGGTATAGACATTTGTCCTGAAAAGTCCTCTTTGGACGTCAATTCTTTTCATAATCTTTATAAGCTCTGACATTAGTGCTACTTGGTCCAGTGTCACTTTGGTCAGTTTTTTAAGCTTTTACCAAGCCAGTTAACTTTGTCTGCTTTGACCTCGTTAGTTACAGATAAATTGTTGTTATTATTATAATACTCACGAATTAGCGGCAAACCCTGAAGTTTGTGATTCAAGTTTAGCCAATGGCTTAGAGCTTTTAGAGTTTCTCCCTCCTGCTGATTGGTTGCAGATGATGTGTACACCTATTTTTTCTTTCCTTTGCACACATGTCTTTAATATAATAAATTAATAAATGCATGTGTGTGTTTATTTTATTTTATTATATATATATATATATATATATATATATATATATATATATATATATATATATATATATATATATATATATATATATGTATATATATATATGTATATATAAAAAACGGACAGGACAAAGACTTTCTATTGGAACTCCATTTATCACTACAGATCTGTTTCGAGGGGTGGTGAAACCATCCTCTCTCTTCAGGTGATTATAGAAGAATTTAGATTATAGAAGTTATTTGCTCTACCAAAAAGTATTGAGCACTCTCCTACGGAAGGATCTACTCAGAAAAGCCTCTATATATCTTCTTCTTTTCCTTTCGGCTGTTCCCTTCAGGGGTCGCCACAGCAAATGATCTGCCTCCATCTCTCCCTATCCTCTGCATCTTCTACTCTTACTCCAACGACCTTCATGTCCGCCTTCACCGCATCCATAAATCTTCTCTTTGGTCTTCCTCTGGGCCTTTTGCCTGGTAGTTCCAACCTCAGCATTCTACGACCAATATACTCACTATCCCTCCTCTGTACATGTCCAAACCATCTCAATCTAGCCTCTCTGACTTTGTCTCCAAAAATCTAACATGTGCTGTCCCTCTGATGTACTCATTTCTGATCCTATCCATCCTCGTTACTCCCAAAGAGAACCTCAACATTTTCATCTCTGCTACCTCCAACTCTGACTCCTGTCTTTTCCCCAGGGCCACTGTCTCTAAACCATACAACATTGCTGGCCTCATCACCGTCTTGTACACTTTTCCCTTCATTATTGCCGATACTCTCCTATCACACATCACACCGGACACTTTTCTCCATCCATTCCAACCTGCCTGCACGCGCTTCTTCACCTCTTTTCCACACTCTCCATTGCTCTGGATTGTTGAGCCGAAGTACTTAAAATCCTCCACCTTCTTTATCTCTGCCCCCTGTAACCTCAAAGTTCCTCTTGGGTCCTTGTCGTTCACACACATGTATTCTGTCTTACTAAGACTAACCTTCAATCCCCTCCTTTCCAGGGCATACCTCCACCTCTCTAGATTTTCCTCCACTTGGTCTCTGCTCTCACTACAGATCACGATGTCATCTGCAAACATCATAGTCCTTGGAGATTCTTGTCTAACCTCGTCTGTCAGCCTGTCCATCACCATAGCAAACAAGAAGGGGCTAAGAGCTGACCCTTGATGCAGTCCCACCTCCACCTTGAACTCTTCTGTCACACCGACAGCACACCTCACCACTGTCTTACATCTCTCGTACATGTCCTGCACCACTCTAACATACTTCTCTGTCACTCCAGACTTCCTCATACAATACCACAGTTCTTCTCTCGACACCCTGTCATATGCTTTCTCCAGATCCACAAAGGCACAATGCAGCTCCTTCTGACCTTCTCTGTACTTCTCTATTAACATCCTCAAAGCAAACACTGCATCTGTGGTGCTCTTTCTTGGCATGAAACCAAACTGTTGTTCACAAATGCTGACCTCTGCCCTTAGTCTTGCTTCCACTATTCTTTCCCATAGCTTCATTCTATGGCTCATCAACTTTATCCCTCTGTAGTTGCCACAAATCTGTACATCTCCCTTGTTCTTAAAAATGGTCACAAGCACACTTCTCCTCCATTCCTCAAGCATCTGCTCACTTTCTAAGACCTTGTTGAATATTCTTGTCAGAAAATCTACTGCTACCTCCCCTAGACACTTCCATACCTCAACTGGTATGTCATCAGGGCCAACTGCCTTTCCACTCTTCATCCTCTTCAATGCCCTCCTCACTTCTCCCTTACTAATCTTTGCTACTTCCTGCTCCTCAACGGTCACCCCTTCTACTCTTTTTTCTCTCTCATTTTCCTCATTCATCAGCTCTTCAAAGTACTCTTTCCATCTTCCCAGCACACTTCTGTCATCAGTCAATACATTTCCCTCTCTGTCCTTTATCACTCTAACTTGCTGCACGTCTTTCCCATCTCTATTTCTCTGCTGTGCTAACCTGTATAGATCATTTTCTCCCTCCTTACTGTTCAACCTGTCATACAAGTCATCGTACGCCCTCTGTTTGGCCTTTGACACTGCTACCTTTGCCTTACGGTGTGTCTCCCTGTACTCCTGTTTACTCTCTTCGGTCCTCTCAATGTCCCACTTCTTCTTGGCTAACCTCTTCTTTTGTACACACTCCTGCACTTCCTCATTCCACCACCAAGTTTCCTTATCTACTTTCCTTCCAGAGGACACACCAAGTACTCTCCTACCGGTCTCCCTGATCACATTGGCTGTGGTTGTCCAGTCCTCTGGAAGCACTTCCTGACTACCCAAAGCCTGTTTCAACTCCTCCTTGAAGACAACACGACACTCTTCCTTTTTCAGCTTCCACCACTTTGTCTTCTGCTCTGCCTTTGCCTTTTTCACCTTTCTCACCATCAGTGTCATCCTGCACACCACCATCCTATGCTGTTTGGCAACACTCTCACCCACTACTACTTTGCAGTCACTGACTTCCTTCAAATTACATCGCCTACACAAGATGTAGTCTACCTGTGTGCTCTTACCTCCGCTTTCATAAGTCACCCTATGCTTCTGTTTCTTCTTGAAGAAAGTATTCACCACAGCCATTTCCATCCTTTTTGCAAAATCGATCAACATCTGTCCTTCTGTGTTCCTGTCCTGGATACCAAACCTGCCCATCACTTCCTCGTCCCCTCTGTTTCCTTCACCAACATGTCCATTGAAGTCTGCTCCAATGACCATTCTTTCACCTCTGGGGGTACTCTGCATCATTTCATCTAACTCACTCCAGAATCTCTCCTTCTCTTCTAGCTTACATCCTGCCTGTGGGGCATAAGCACTAACAACATTGACCATCACGCCTTCAATTTCTAACTTGAGACTCATCACTCTGTCTGACACTCTTTTCACTTTTAGAACATTCCTGACAAACCCCTCCTTCAAGATGACTCCTACTCCATTTCTCTTCCCATCCACACCATTATAAAACAGTTTAAACCCTGCTCCTAAGCTTCTAGCCTTTCTACCTTTCCACCTTGTCTCCTGAACACACAGTATGTCCACCTTCCTCCTCTGCATCATGTCAGCCAGCTCCCTATCTTTTCCTTGCATAGTTCCAACATTCAAAGTCCCTACTCTCAGTCCTAGGCTCACGCATTTCCTCTTCTCTCTCTGCCTCCGGACACGCCTTCCGCCTCTCCTTCTTCGACCGTCTTCGACCAACAGTAGTCCAATTTCCATCAGCACCCTGTTGGTTGACAGCACTGATGGCGGTCGTTGTTAACCCGGGCCTCGACCGATCCGGTATGAATTCTGTATTGATCATTTGCATTTTTAAATGTGGCAGAAGTTTTACGCCGGATGCCCTTCCTGTCGCAACCCTCTGCATTTATCCGGGCTTGGGACAGGCATAAGGGGGAGAGACACTGGTTAGTGCCCCTTCCCCCCCCCCCGCCTCATGGCTGCATTTGTGTGTGTATATATATATATATATATATATATATATATATATATATGTGTGTGTGTGTGTGTGTGTGTGTGTGTGTGTGTACACTAGTATATATATATATATATATATATATATATATATATATATATATATATATATATATATATATATATATATATATATATATATATACACAAACAGAATAAAGCTCAAATTCCAAATACAGTACAGTAATAGCTTTTATTTCCATACAAAAATGCATTGGGAATACTATTCTATTCTGAACAAAAACATGAAGAAAAATACATAAATTTTCTGTTATTCCTTTCAAGAAATTGAAGAAAAGCGAATACTGTATTGGTCCGGTCCCTTCCGAGTCGTAGGACGACTTAGACTGCTACAAAAAAATCAGTGTCTGCAGTCTTCTTTACAAACTCAAACATTCATTGTATAAACTGAAAAATGAAAGATTTTGCTTCCCTTGAATCACTGAACTAATATTTAACGGACATGAAGGTCGTTGGAGTAAGAGTAGAAGATGCAGAGGATAGGGAGAGATGGAGGCAGATCATTTGCTGTGGCGACCCCTGAAGGGAACAGCCGAAAGGAAAAGAAGAAGATTTAAAGTGTATAAACACTAATTTCGGAGAACTACGATATATCTGTGTTGCATGGAGTCAATCAACTGCTTTCACCTGTGAGCAGGTTGTCCAGCCAAGGATGATTGGACTACATTCCACAGTTCTTTGCATTTCCTGGTTTTGCCTCAGAAACTGTATTTTTGATTTCACCTCAGAAGTTTTCTATTGGATTAAGGTTCGGGGATTGGGCCAGTCGCTCCATAACGTCAGGCTTGTTGGTCTGGAACCAAAATGTTGCCCGTTTTCTGGTGTGTTTGGGGTCGTTGTCTTGTTGGAATACCCATTTCAAGCGCAATTCCTCTTCAGCATAAGACAGCACGACATCTTCAAAACTTTGACAGGTCTTTGAAACCAAAACCTCTTTGTGGAAAAGGAACATGATTGGTTTTCATATTATTTTTTATTTTGATATCCTTGTTTGACCCCACAAGGGAAATTATTGCCTCCACATTTACTTTCTTACTTATTTAATCCTCTTCGTTCCCAGTGGAACATAAGGCCATGATGATTGTCTTCCATCTGGACCTATCCTGTGCTGCCTTTTGTGCTTTCCCCCATGTCAGGTTCATCTCTTCCAGCTCTGATGTTATCGTTCTTCTCCATGTCATCCTCTGCTTCTCTTTCCAGGTGGGGAGCCACTTTGGAAATCCTGTTGTTATCCATTCTGAGTACGTGTCCCAGCCATCTTAAGTGTCGGAGTTTTATCTGATAGTCAATGCTTGTACATTTTGCTTTCTTGTGTATTGTGCATAATTTGAGATTGTTTTTGGGCAGAATATGCCGTAGATGTACCTCAGGCATTTGTTGAAGAAGGTTTTGATTTTCTTCATGTCACTCTGCACCACATGCCAACACTCCGAGCCATATAGTAAGACAGATTTGACGTTGCTGTTGAAGAGCTCTACCTTTGTCTTCTGAGTGTACTGTTTAGACTTCCAGATGGGACGAAGTCTGGCAAGGGCACATCGAGCTTTGGAGAGTCTGGACTTAATATCTTTACTGGTGGAGTTTTCTTTGCTGACAAGGCTTCTTAGGTATGTGAATTCATCAACATTTTAAAGAGGTTGTTCATCAACTTTGACTATTACATCTCTTTCTGCTCCAATGGTCATAATTTTAGTTTTGGAGGCATTGATCTTTAGGCCAGTTTGCTTTCCAAAGCTGTACAGTCGGGTGGTCTTCTCTTGGAGGTGGTTTACATTTGTTGAGAGTGCAGTGATGTCATCTGCAAAATCCAAATCTTCTAGCTGGGAAAAGAGGGTTCATTGTATACCTCTTGGTTTGTCAGATGTTATTTTCCTCATGATCCAGTCCAGTGCAACAAGGAAGAGGATTGGAGAAATGATGCAACCTTGTCTCACACCTGATCTTACTAGGAACCACTCGGAGAGTCTACCATCTATGATCACAGAACATTCATACTTGTTGGAGAACATCTGAATCAGGTTTATGATCTTTGTAGGGATTCCATATGACTGCAAGATCATCCATAAGGTGTCATGGTGCAGGCTGTCAAAAGCTTTTTGGAAGTCTATAAAGTTGATGTACAATGGTGTGTTCCTTTCCACGCATTGTTCAAGGATGTTCTTCAGTGCGAAGATCTGGTCAATACAGCTTCTCCCTCGTCGAAACCCCGCTTGTTCTTCGCGGGGTTTGATGTCAATGCTGTTTTCAATTCTGCTTTGAAGGATATGACAGAAATCTTTAGATGGTACTGCGAGCAGTGTGATGCCTCGCCAGTTATTGCAGTTCTGCAGGTCGCCTTTCTTTGGAAGTTTGGCTATGAGACCTTTTGACCATTCTTCAGGAATGTCTTCCTCCTTCCAGATGATGTTTAACAGCCATGTTAGTACTCTTGTTGAGGTGTTAATTTCAGCCTTTATTATTTCTGCATGAATGGAGTCAAACCCAGCAGTTTTTTCACTTTTTAGTTTCCTGATGTCTTTGTCGACTTCACTTTCAGATAGGGGTTTGGTGTTGATGTGGAGTTCATCTGCTGTTAGTGATGGTGTTATGGTTTCAGTTGGATCTGTTTCTGTTCTGATCTGTTCTCATAACTCTCATCTTTATCTCCTTCATCAGCATCATTAGTTGGTACATAGCACTGTATGATGGTTAGCTTACAGTGCCTAGAGTTAAACCTGGCTCTAATAATTCTGTCCCCAAGGGGCTCCCATTCCAACAAGCTGTCACCATACTTCTGGGATATGATGAGGGCTACTCCACGGATGTGATGGTCTCCGTGTCCTGAGTATAGGATAGTTGAACCATCTCTTGAACCATCTCTCTGCAACCAGTATCAGTCCAGCGGCACTCACTGATACCTAGGATGTCGAGCTTGTATCACCTCATCTCATTTGTGACTTGAGCTGTTTTGGATGTTTCAAACATTGTACATGTGTTCCATGTACCAATTTGCATCTTTGCTTTGGGCTTGAGCAGACTTGATCTCTCACTCCTAACTTCCTGTAGTAGGCTTTCATCAGGGGTGTTCATAAAACCAACATGTTGGTTCAAGTCCACATCAGAGTCCATAGGATGGTTTATCATCATAGTTTACATAACAGGGTTTCTTTTCAAGGAGTAGGTTTGTTAGCCCTACGTCCAACCCCCAACCTGGAGGACCGGGTGCTGTGTTTTGTCTGGTCTCTCATCTGGAACCAATTCGGTATGGTTGAACCTGCCAAAGGACATATCCTTCCCCAACCTAGCCTCTAGAACAGGGATCACCAACGTGGTGCCCGTGGGCACCAGGTAGCCCGCAAGGACACTATAAGTTGCCCGCGGACCTGTTCACTGCTAGTTTTAGGACAGGCCCACAGCTCCATAGCGCCACTCTCCATTGAGCTGCATCTAATTTTTTTGAATATATTTTAAATCAAATCAATATCTTCACATAGATAAATATCATTAATTATTAATGATAACATATAATTAAAGGTAAATTGAGCAAATTTGTAATTTCAGAGGTGTGTTTTGACCTGGTAGCCCTTCGCATTAATTGGTACCCAAGAAGTAGCTCTCGGTTTCAAAAAGGTCGGTGACCCCTGCTCTAGAATCTCTGAGACACACAAACCTCTCCAGCACGACAAGGTAACTGCACAGGGAAAAGGCCTCTGCATTTAACCCATCCAAAATGAGCAGATACTCTCTGAGCAGGGGTCTGCCACACACTGGGATGCCTGAGGAGCAGGAGGTTTGGTACTTTGCTCAAAGTCACTTCAGCCATGAAGGCGGATGTATGGAAGTCGGAGCTCACTTCCCCACCACCACACATTTCCTTTCTGTCCCAAAGCTGCTTCCCGAACCATTGAGCTATGATTGCCCCCATGGGAGGCTCATATTAAACATATTTTTGTTTGTATGTGTGTGTGTGTGTGTGTGTACACGTGTACATGTACATGTATCAGTTTCTGAATCATTGTTGAGGTTTGCATTAGGTTTGTGATATTTTCCAGTCTGGTTCAGAAATGTTTCTGAGAAAACACAGATTATGACTTTAATCTTTTCTGAACATAACTCCAGAGGTGACTCATTCGTTAACTGTAAGGATGTGAGCTCGCATAATAAAAACAATCCAGCCTGTGATTAGTGGCGTGTGATTCTGTTGTATCGTGAGATCTTACCCACAATGCATTTCACACTTAAATAAAGCAACTCCATCCAACAAGAAGGAGCAAATAAGAACTAAAGATTCACTCTCCAGAGAGTCGATTCTGCAGACGCGCACTTTTCTGAAAGGAACCGATTCACCGGCGCGACGAGGTGGGGGGGGGGATGACGTCATTTCGTACCATTGCTCAAGAAACAAAGGAACGGATCCCGTGTTCGCTTCAGTGACCTTAAAGCTAAAAGGTTGATAAAAATTTAACACCAGAATTATTTTTTTAACGCGCACAGAGTAGATCGGACAAATTTACTCGCGGTGTGGCGCTCGCGCGGCTTGTTGGCCACGTGAAGTCGGAGAGGACCGGGAGCGCGTGATCGAGCTGCGCTCTGTTAACACACCGAATCAAATCACCTAGATTTATCACCCAGAGAGAAAGAGAAAGGGAGTGTACGGAGTGATGGCGGCTCTGACCGGAGGAGAGAGGTGCATCAAGTACTTAATATTCGCCTTCAATTTTGTGATCTGGGTAAGTGCACGTGACGCAGGGGATTAACGCACTGGTCTGGACAGGCAGCTGGAGTGCGGGACAGAGGAGCGTGCGTCGGTATGCGGAGATCGTTGCGGGTTTAGTGGAGACTAGTAAACGTGCGCGCGAGGGTCAGTGACTGATATTCCGATAAGTATGATCGACGTGTGTGTGTGTGTGTGTGTGTGTGACTGGAAGCGCAGCATGTTCAGAATTTAGATCACATACAACAGACGCCTGCAAGAGCGTCGAAAGTACAAATCTCCAAAATCTCAGTGCGCGTCTGGGACGTGTGCGCGCGCACGCGCCCTTAAATTCCAGACTAGTTCATCCCTGGCTCTATTTATAGTCCACGATATTCCCGCGTGAGGTGATGCTGATGCTGCTGATGCTGATGCTGATGATGTACAGTATATTATTATCTGTTATGGCATGCACTTAAAAGAGCCTCATGCTGACGTCATTCTAAAACCCGAGGTGCGTGAAATCTCTGACCGTAGTCGTTAATATCGTGTAGAGTATTTAAACCCTGTATTTGTGCAGTGCGTGTTGCATTACTCATACTTTTGATATCTGTATAAAAGTGGCGAATATTTGACCAAAAATTTCCAAAAAATGTCTGCTATGTTTTTCACACTCATTCCATTTCTGGAATTGATGGTATATAAAGGTATCTCTACAGTATGTGGTTCTTCTCCAGCTCATCATTCATCAGCGTTCATTTTCTGTAACCACATAATCCTAATTAGGGTCGCGGGGAGGCTGCCACCCATCCCAGCCGACGCCAGGTGAAAGCACAGTACACCCTGGACAGCTCACCAGGCTATCGCAGGGCAGACAGCTGGGCTAACAGCTTTGTAGCTACTCTTGTCGAAAGTCAGCAATGGTTCTTTTACAGCCTCATACCATAGACAGTGAGAGACATGGTGTGCCTTTGATAACCCAGTTAGTTGCACTGGGTGGGTGGGAGGGCGGGGCGGTGACAACCGTGGAGAGTGGGGGTTGAAGCCCAACCTTAGGATTAGTGATCCAGCACCTTTACCAGCAGGCCAGCACTGCCTGTTCTTCTCCATCTCGTATCCATCAAAGTCAGAAGCACACAGTGGGTTTGAATTCTTTGCATTCGCTGTTATGATAATATCCCTTTACTGGGATAAAGAACCCTTGAGCACTCTTCCAGTATGACGATGTCCCTGTACACAATGCAAGCTTTATGAACACATGATTTGTGATGGTTGCAAGAAAGTGGAAGGAGTCCAGTGACTTGTACAGAGTTCTAATCTCAACACCACTCACTGAACACCTTTGGGATGAACTGGAACACCAACTGAACCCCGGACCTTCTGAACAGCTCCATAGCAATGTGTGACCTCTACACTAATATTCTTGTAACTAAATGAACACAAATACCCAGCACCACTTCCCAAAATCTCAACAACCACACCCTAAAATCAAGTGCAAAGACTTCTCAGAGCAGTGCTGCTTGTAATAACAGAAAACACGGGAGAAGAAATCTGGAATGGGAATGTTCACACGTACGTATGGGTATAATGGTCAAGGGTGCACATATCTTTGGACCAGTGCTTCTCAATTATTTTCTATGGCGCCCCCTCTAGGAAGAAAAAACATTTCACGCCCCGCACCGCCCCGAGAGCGACTATGAATAGTATTATTTGTCTATAAAATGGTTATTAGTACACCTCTGCATAACATTTTATCTTTATTTTCATTAAAAAAAAAGAAAGAAATATAGTTCAACTTACAATAAAGAAAAACTTCATTAACATTGTTTTTTAATCTGTAACAGAAAAGATTTAAAGTGCACCAATGTTTCTTGAAATTAAAAAAAATATACATCCTTATTTAAACTCATTCAACTTATTTATGTCTGAATATCTCCTCTTTCTACCTTTTTCTTCGTTTCTGTTAGAAATTTTTCCTTGTTGTTTCTTGAGGGGTTGTTTACTGAGAGCGTCACTGCTAACTAGTGGAGTGGAGGTGCCATTACAATTAATACTCATACACTATTCCAGACTCCCCCAACATCTTCCCCCCCCCTCCGCATCATCCCACCTCCCTCTATTATAGGAGCACTGCTGTAGAAATTTAGTCTTCTTTTCCTTTCGGCTTTTCCATTCAGGGGTCGCCACAGCGAATCATCTGCCTCCATCTCACCCTATCCTTTGCATCGTCTTCTCTGACGCCAACGACCTTCATGTCCTCCTTCACCACATCCATGAATCGTCTCTTTGGTCTTCCTCTAGGCCTTCTGCCTGGTAGTTCCAGCCTCAGTATCCTATTACCAATATACTCACTATCCCTCCTCTGTACATGTCCAAACCATCTCAATCTAGCCTCTCTGACTTTGTCTCCAAAACGTCTTACATGTGCTGTCCCTCTGATGTGCTCATTCCTAATCCTATCCATCCTCGTTACTCCCAAAGAGAACCTCAACATTTTCATCTCTGCTACCTCCAGCTCTGCCTCCTGTCTTTTCCCCAGGGCCACTGTTTCTAAACCATACAACATCGCTGGCCTCAACACCGTCTTGTACACTTTTCCTTTCATTCTTGCCGATACCCTCCTGTCACACATCAAACTGGACACTTTTCTCCAACCATTTCAACCTGCCTGTACACGCTTCTTGACCTCTTTTCCACACTCTTCATTGCTCTCAATTGTTGAGCCTAAGTACTTAAAATCCTCCACCTTCCTTATCTCTGCTCCCTGTAACCTCACCGTTACTCTTGGGTCCTTGTCATTGCATGCACATGTATTCTGTCTTACTGAGGCTAATCTTCATTCCCCTCCTTTCCAGGGCATACCTCCACCTCTCTAGATTTTCCTGCACTTGTTCTCTGCTCTCACTACAGATCATGATGTCATCTGCAAACATCATAGTCCATGGAGATTCTTGTCTCACCTCGTCTGTCAGCCTGTCCATCACCATAGCAAACAAGAAGGGGCTGAGAGCTGACCCTTGATGCAGTCCCACCTCCACCTTGAACTCTTCTGTCACACTGACAGCACACCTCACCACTGTCTTACATCTCTCATACATGTCCTGCACTACTCTAACATACTTCTCTGCCACTCCAGACTTCCTCATGCAATACCACAGTTCTTCTATCGGCACCCTGTCATATGCTTTCTCCAGATCCACAAAGGCACAATGCAGCTCCCTCTGACCTTCTCTGTACTTCTCCATTAACATCCTCAAGGCAAACACTGCATCTTTGGTGCTCTTTCTTGGCATGAAACCAAACTGTTGTTCACAAATGCTGACCTCTGCCCTTTTTCCCATAACTTCATCGTATGGCTCATCAACTTTATCCCTCTGTAGTTGCCACAACTCTGCACGTCTCCCTTGTTCTTAAAAATGGGCACCAGCACACTTCTCCTCCATTCCTCTGGCATCCTCTCACTCTCTAAGACCTTGTTAAATGTTCTTGTCGTGAAGAGGTTATATTTATTTATTTATCTATTTTTAAGTCGCTCCACCATACACATATACATAGTGTATGAATAACATTAATACTACATGATGTGTATTATACGTTTGCATATATATTGTATATAATAACAGCATGATGTCCCCCAGTGCAGCTCACTGGGTTATCAAAGGCCGGCCATGTCTGTCACTGTCTTTGGTGAGAGGCATGTAAAAGAACCATTGCTGACTTTCGTAAAGAGGAGCTGGAAAGCCGTCAGTGTGTTTCTGTCCCTTGCTAAAAAGGGTTGTGACAGGAAGGGCATCTGACGTAAAAACCTATGCCAAATCAAATGTGTGAATCAGATGATTTGCTGTGGTGACTCTCGAGAACGGGAAAATGCAGAAAAGAAAAGAAGAATATAATAACAGCATGATGTGTATTATTTATATTTGACAAATATGAATAAAGTTGTGTAGAGTTCAGATCGACTTATAAAGAATTATGAAACAACTAAGGTGGAATGGAAAACACATTTTGATAACGCCGTCTTATTTCAACCAATCATGTGCCGGCTTTAATCTCTGCGTTATTTATATTCATGAGCTCGCGTCTCGTGGGATTTCTGGCTGAGGTGAGCAGAAATCAACTTCCTGATTCTATTGTTTTGGAGGTTTTCCCGGAAGAAAGATACAGACGAAGAGCTCTGGCGACTGTTGACTGTTTTGGAAGCTATAGCGGATATTTATAAGAATAAATACTTTTCAGTTATACTTTAATTGATCTGTAACTGAGAATTGGAAGAGAATGAGCTGGTCTTTCTCACCGTGTCTCAAATATCTGCTCTTAATTTTCAACCTTCTCGTCTGGGTGAGTGAGTGTGAGGATGTGGTCATATGTTTGAGCAAGAAATGTATGAAAATAAATATATATAAACATGAAGTTTGTGAGTAAATACAACAGAATGAGAGAAATGTTTCAGCCTCTCGCTGTGTGTGTGGTGCTACATTTCACTGAAAGAAACAAAGTGGGCTTTCTCTCATACTGTACTGCTTTTCAGAGCAGTTGTACCACGTGATGTCTCACACTGTGTCTGACACGCCCAGCTCTTTGTACAGGTTCTGTCCTGCATCTTTTTTCTTTTTTTCTTTTTCTCTCTTTTTTTTTTAACAGAAGGGAGTTGTTGGTATAGTTCAGGAAACAGATTTGTGGTCCACATGAACTCTGGGTTCATTCAAGGTCAATTTCGCAATATAATCTGATTTCACAATCATAAAGTTGAGAAAAAGCAGAGTGTCTACTACAGAATAGTATAATAGAATTCTGCAGAATTATAGAACAGCTATGACACAATAAAACTATCCATAATCCATATGCCTGTGTCCATATGAAGTGGGCGTGGCTTAAATGGGAAGGTTGTTGTTGTTGTTGTTTTTTTTTTGTTTGCTTTTTTAATTTAAGGGTTGGCGCGCACACAGTGGTGTAGTGGTTTGCACGTCAGCCTCACAACAAGACGATCCTGGGTTCCAGTCCCAGGCTCAATTTGGACGTTTCCATGTAGAGTTTTTACGTCCTCACTGTGCTTCTGTGCACTTCCTCTGGATGGGTCCTCCTATTTCCTCTCACGATCCAAAAACATGCATGCTATTTTGATTGCTGAGGTGTAAAAATGAATGTGAACGATTCCGTGTAGGTCCTGCGATCGACTGGCTATCCGTTCAGGATATTCCCCGCCTTCGCCCAGAGTCGGCTGAGATAAACTCCAGCCCAATTTATTATTAGGATAATTCATCCCTAATTAGGATTAAATGGTTCACTTAAATGATGAGAGATGAGGTACAAGCACACTATAAGGTGGGCTATTCATTCTTGAAACCTTTTATTACAAACATCTCAGCCGACTCTGAGTACACCCTGGACAGCTCACCAGGCCATTGCAGGGCAGAGACACGCTGATGGCTATGCAGCCTACTCTTGACGAAAGTCTGCAATGGTTCTTTTACATGAACCTCACCATAGACACTGAGAGACATGGCTGGCCTTTGATAACCCAGTCAGCTGCATCGGGGGGGACGGAAACGGACGGACGACAGTGACAACCTGTTGAGAGTGGAGCTTGAAACCCCAACCTTGGCGACAGTGATCCAGCACCAGGCCACCACTGTCCTTCAATTTTATTTATTTTTTTATCCTAATTAAGTTACCAATTCCCACCCTCTCTCATGGCCACCCCTGGTCCTCCGTGACATGCAGTGCTAGCCACTCACCTATTTTCGAACTGCATACGAATAAACTGTGTGTCTTTGTTTCGGCTTTTTCCCTTTTTTTTACTCTGGAGTTGCCACAGCGAATCATGTGATTCGCACGTTTGATTTGGCAGAGGTTTTTACGTCGGATGCGCTTCCTGTCACAACCCTTTTTAGCGAGGGACAGAAACACGCTGATGACTTTGCAGCTACTCTTTACGAAAATCAGCAATGGGTCTTTTACATGCCTCTCACCATAGACAGTGAGAGACATGGCCCGCCTTTGATAACCCAGCTAGCCGCGCTGGGGTGGGGGGGAAGACAGTGACAACCTTGTGGAGACTGGGACTCGAACCCTCAACCTTTGGATCAGCGATCCAGCGCCCTATACCACTAGACCACCACTGCCCCATATACGAATACAAATAAACTCACAGATGTCCATAATTGGCTGGTGATTGCTTTGAGTGACAAGGAAGTGAGCACATGCTGTTCCTCCCTCCAGTGAGAGCTCGGCCAATTCACTCCCATGGACTCAAGGCGACAGATGAATTAACACGGATTCAAACTTGCGACCTCTGGGTTAATAATCGCGTACCTTGTCAACGCCACTCGGGAGCCCATCCTAGAAACTTTCTTTATCAGAACTGGGTGCCATTCCTTGTGACACCTCAGAGGACACAATTTCTCATTTAAAAAACATTTCCTTAATTACACGATCCTCACATCATTTTCTCGCATCTCTTCATGTTTCTCGGTAAGAGGGACGAAAATGCAGCAATGACATGCATGTGAGTAAAGAGAGGATGCGGTGTAAGGCTTATATGGAAAGAATTGTTTCATGACGACGTTCTCTGGCAGGAGTCAGGCGGTGTGCATTCATATGTTTTGGAGGCTACAGTTATGGCGCGAGGGCTAAAGGGAGGAAGTGGGATTGCCCACCCCTTATATAGATACGTACATATATTATATAAATGTGTGTGTGTGTGTGTGTGTGTGTGTGTGTAAGCTGGCAGGTACAGCTCTGTTAGCTGTGGGTCTCTGGCTAAGGTTTGATCCCAGAACTAAAAGCCTCATTGAAGGTGATGACTCTCTGAGTGGCTTCTACACAGGTGGGTGTAAACCGAGTTAACATCTCAACAAGCTCAATTATAGTATATTTTTTATTGCATTTTTAACTTTTGTAGAGAAAGCAGAGCCAACAATAAAGAAAATAATTATAATACTGATTTTTTTTTACTATTACTGTATAATGTTCTGATGAATGTCTCCATATAAAAGGCTGAAGTTGAATAACTATCTGATATTTGTGATGTAACGTGAAGATTGTTTATTTCTGGGGAGTATGTTAATGGTGTGTGTGTGTGTGTGTGTGTGTGTGTGTGTGTGTGTGTGTGTCCACATGTGCAGTGGTGTGTGTGTTCATGGTGATAGGAGGGCTGATGATGTTGGTCGGCTTCCTTGGTTGCTGCGGCGCCATTCAGGAGTCGGTGTGCATGCTGGGATTGGTGAGCATAAATATCCTGTTATCGTTCAGACTCCTCTCTCTCTCTCTCTCTCTCTCTCTCTCTCTCTCCCCCTCTCTCCCCTCCCCCTCTCATTGCTATCATTATTTTTTTCCTGAAATCAATTCCACTTAAAAAGCTTTCAGCACACAAGGAAGAGGATCCCTGATTGTTTGATTAAAATTTTGTTTATGTTTTTGTTTTTTTGGTTTTTTTTTTAGTTTTTCTTCTTCTTGCTGCTTATCTTCATCGTGAAGTTGGCTGTTGGAATTTGGGGATTTTCCATCCAGAGTAAGGTCAGCATGCCCCCCCCTCACACACATACATTCTTTCACAGCAGAGTGAGCTCAATTTTGCTAAAGCTCCAGTTCAGTTATTCACTTCCTGTTCACTCCCACTTCACTTCCTGCTTTTAGACTGTCTTTTAACACTTTACTCCCAGATGTGTTATTTTACCTTCAATATGAATATGTGTGTGATGTGTTCGTAGGTTATTGATGATGTCACTCAGTTCTACGAGGATACTTACAACAAATACAAAGAGGACAAACAGGATGCTCTGAGAGAGACCCTCCATCTGATCCAGTACGGGGTGAGCTCTGAGCGGCCATCCCCCCACCCCGCCCCACCTTCTCCCTCTCATACAGCTATAATAACACAGCACTGCCGTTTCTCACTTTCAGTTGAACTGCTGCGGACCCTTCAACGCTGAGGATAGGGAGACTCTCCAGGAGACATGTCCTCAACGTGAATTACTGGATGTGCTCATTACCAAGGTGATCATGGGAAATTTACCAATAGCATTAGCACATGATCTCATCAGCAGGGTCCAGACACGTCTCAGAAATCACTAAATCTCCCACAGCAAGCGGTGATGTTCTATATAATCATTATTCCTCTTTATCACCACTGACTTATGGAATGTGACTGGTCAAAAGGTGCTGTGTTCTGGATTGTGATTGGTCAGAAGTTGCTGAGTTCTGAAATGTGATTTGTCAGAAGGTGTTTAATGATGATCAGAAGCTGATCAGAAGCTGTGACAGAAGTCCAGGTTTATATTAATGCATTTTCAAAAATTATTCTTCACTTAGTAATTTTTTTTTTTTTTGTTACGCTAATTGACTGTTCCATCTCGCTCATAGGTGGGAGTGTGATTTGGTTGTTCGGTTCATTTTCTGTAACCGAACCACTTAATCCTAATTAGGGTCACGGGGAGGCTGGCACCCATCCCAGCCGACTCCAGGTGAAGGCACAGTACACCCTGGACAGCTTGCCAGCCCATCGCAGGGCAGACAGCTGAGCTAACAGCTTTGCAGCTACTCTTGTCGAAAGTCAGCAATGGTTCTTTTACAGCCTCACACCATAGACAGTGAGAAGGGGGCAGTGGTGGTCTAGTGGTATAGGGCGCTGGATTGCTGATCCAAAGGTTGGGGTTCGAGTCCCACTCTCCACAAGGTTGGCACTGCCCCCCCCCCCCCCCCCCAGTGCGGCTAACTGGGTTATCAAAGGCGGACCATGTCTCTCACTGTCTATGGTGAGAGGCATGTAAAAGAACCATTGCTGACTTTCGTAAAGAGTAGCTGCAAAGTCGTCAGCGTGTTTCTGTCCCTTGCTAAAAGGGGTTGTGACAGGAAGGGCATCCGACGTAAAAAAAAACCCTGCCAAATCAAACGTGCGAATCAGATGATTCGCTGTGGCGACTCCCGAGTAAAAGGGAAAAAGTCGAAAGGAAGACAGACAGACAGAGACCATAGACAGTGAGAGACATGGTGGGTCTTTCATAACCCAGTTAGTTGCACTGGGTGGGTGGGAGGGCGGGGCGGTGACAGCCATGCCGACTCCGGGCAAGGGCAGAGTACACCCTGGACAGCTCGCCAGGCTATTGTAGGGCGGAAACACACTGACAGCTTTGCAGCTACTCTTGTCGAAAGTCAGCAATGGTTCTTTTACATGAACCTCTCACGATAGACAGTGAGGGACATGGTTGGCCTTTGATAACCCAGTTGGCTGCACTGGGGGGACACTGACAAACTTGTGGAGAATGGGACTCAAACCCCCAACCTTTGGATCAGCGATCCAGTGCCCTATACCATTAGACCACCACTGCCCATGATTGATTGTGTTTTGAGCTGTTCAGGGTGTGCTGTGAACCTCTTCAGAGTTGACTGAGTCGCCATAACCTTAATAGAATTACACAGTTCTTTAAATGAATGAAAGCATTTTCTGTATATTTTTTAGAGCTGCCCTGACGCTATCGAGAAATTCTTCACCTCGAAACTCCACATCATCGGCGGTGTCATGATCGGAATCGGAGTGACCATGGTGAATACTCCACGTGTCTTGAAAGATGTTCCATAATTACTGAATGAATTTTATATCTCATTTCGAGAAATTGATTGTAGATGTTTAGTTGGTTGTTCAAGCTTTTAATGACTCAATCAGCTATGTAATTTGTTTGTTTGTTTGTTTGTTTGTTTGTTTGTTTGTTTGTTGTGCAGATCTTGGGTATGATCTTCAGCATGCTGCTGTTGTGTGCCATCAGGAAGAGTCAGGAAATTGTCTGATGTGCTTTATGTGAATCAAATATGCCGATATTTGTGTTGCATGATTTCAATCCGGAAGCTCTCGCAGTCACTGTGGCTCTGCGCAGCTTATCCTCTGATTGGTGGGAATTTCCTAGTTTTGGTCTCTGATTGGTTCACGCCATGAAAAACAAAACATTTCTATTTAGTCGATTATTTTTGGAGCTTGTTGGAAAACAGATGTAAAATATTGTAATTATTTTTATTTGTTTATAGTTTTTATTGTTCGTGTCAGAATTCATGCTGGCATTGTTGTTGTTGGTGTTGTTTACACCATGTAGTTCTGCTTTTGTTGTTGTTTTTTTAATGCATATATATATATATATAAACAAATACATGTGTTTACCTTTTAAACGTTTGTGCATGAGTTTTTTTTTATATTTATGTTTCCCGAATTATTTCATTTTATTGCCCTCTGCTGAGAAACATGAGCGATGATATTGTCCAGCCCAGAATTATTGCCCCCTTTCAGGACGTTTGGACGTGTTTGTATAAAATAAGCATGATTCAAGATCTTTAAAATAAATTTTATTTGAAAATGATTAAATACTATCCTCAGTCTTTGATGCAGAAGCGGGATGTATTAGGATGGCCAGGAAAAATGGCGAATTACAAGAACATCCGCTTCAAATGAAGACAAACAACGGAGGAAACAATAAATAATTTCTAAAACTTTACATGATCCACCTGATGAGTTTGACTGCGTAAAAGATTGCAACCCTGAGACTAATCAGATCCTCCATAAACATCCATCACTCTGTTATATTTGGCTTTCATCCATCAAGATTGTGGTGTAGCTGACGCCAATCACAGCTGAGTTCAGAGGACAGGGTGTAATTCCACACTGAACAGATCTCAATCATTCTCTCTCGTATTCACATCTATGGGGGGTTAGAGTAGACCATTCAACTGATGCATTTGTCTGGATGGTGGAAGGAAACTGAAGTACCTACAGAAACTCCACACAAACACTGGGAGAGCATGCGACCTCCACACAGAAAAATCCGTGCATGAGATTTGAACTCAGGACCTTTTGTGGCTTATTGTGTAGCTCATTTGTTTTACACTAATCACCACAAGCTCTGAGTTTGAAGCTTGATGAAACAGTGTGTGCGATGTAGACAAAGCGTCCAACTATACACACCTCGAAGTACAGAAAGGAACAAAACCTGATACACCTGCCTCTAACCAAGAGGAAACTCTGAGCTCTTACTCGCCTTGAGGGAACTGGGATTCAAATATGAAGTGCTAATTGTACAGGTGCCAATACTTTTCAGCAAGTTTAAATCGACATTGTGTATCTGTACCATAATCTCAAAATTCTTCTTCTTCTTTTCCTTTCGGCTGTTCCCTTCAGGGGTCGCCACAGCAAATCATCCGCCTCCACCTCACCCTGTCCTCCGCATCTTCTTTTCTGACTCCAACGACCTTCATGTCCTCCTTCACCACATCCATAAATCTCTTCTTCGGTCTTCCTCGAGGCCTTCTGCCTGGTAGTTCCAACCTCAGCATCCTACTGCCAATATACTCACTATCCCTCCTCTGTACATGTCCAAACCATCTCAATCTAGCCTCTCTGACTTTGTCTCCAAAACATCTTATGTGGGCTGTCCCTCTGATATACTCATTTCTGATCCTATCCATCCTCGTTACTCCCAGGGAGAACCTCAAGATTTTCATCTCCGCTACCTCCAGCTCTGCCTCCTGCCTTTTCCTCAGCGCCACTGTTTCTAAGCCATACAACACCGCTGGCCTCACCACCGTCTTGTACACTTTTCCCTTCATTCTTGCTGACACTCTCCTATCGCACATCACACCGGATACTTTTCTCCAACCATTCCAGCCTGCCTGCACACGCTTCTTCACCTCTTTTCCACACTCTCCATTGCTCTGGATTGTTGAGCCTAAGTACTTAAAATCCTCCACCTTCGTTATCTCTGCTCCCTGTAACATCACCGTTCCTCCTGGGTCCTTCTCATTTACACACATGTATTCTGATTTTCTGAGGCTAACCTTCATTCCCCTCCTTTCCAGGGCATACCTCCACCTCTCTAGATTTTCCTGCACTTGTTCTCTGCTCTCACTACAGATCACAATGTCATCTGCAAACATCATAGTCCATGGAGATTCTTGTCTCATCTCGTCTGTCAGCCTGTCCATCACCATAGCAAACAAGAAGGGGCTCAGAGCTGACCCTTGATGCAGTCCCACCTCTACCTTGAATTCGTCGGTCACACCGACAGCACACCTCACCACTGTCTTACATCTCTCATACATGTCCTGCACCACTCTAACATACTTCTCTGCCACTCCAGACTTCCTCATGCAATACCAAAGTTCTTCTCTTGGCACCCTGTCATATGCTTTTTCCAGATCCACAAAGGCACAATGTAGCTCCCTCTGACCTTCTCTGTACTTCTCTATTAACATCCTCAAAGCAAACATTGCATCTGTGGTGCTCTTTCTTGGCATGAA
>CM045728.1:99951814-99989314 GCA_024760905.1 Plotosus lineatus
CGGATTTATAATGTGCAGTAATACAGTACTTTTTGAATGAATTGTAATGCTGATGAGATTAAACCTCCTGAAAGTTTTTCATAAAGCTGTACTGCAGGTTTCTGCTCCCGTCACTAGGTGGCAGAAGTGTTCAGCTCTTCAAGGTATGCTCTTCCAGCAGTATGAGTGAAATAATCTTACTTTCGAACCGACCCCCCCCCTCACCCCCCCACACACACACACACACACACACACACACACACACACCCACACAAGCACACACACACACACACACACACACACACACACAAAGGCACACAAGCACACACACACACACAAAGGCACACAAGCACACACACACACAAGCACACACACAAGCACACACACACACACACACACACACACACACACACACACACACACAAGCACACACAAGCACACACACACACACACACAAAGGCACACAAGCACACACACACACACACACAAGCACACACACAAGCACACACACACACACACACACACACACACACAAGCACACACAAACACACCTAAGCTCACAAATACACACACACACACACACACACACACACACACACAAAGGCACACAAGCACACACACAAGCACACACACACACACACACACTTTCTCCGCTTTACCTGACGGTGTGCACGCAAAAGAAAATTGTAAGTCGCTCTGGATAAGAAATGTCTGCGAAAAGCTGTAACTGTAATGACGTAATTGCTTAATTTCCAGATGTTTCATTCTGCATTTGCACTCCAGCGGGATCCAAACGCGCTTCTGTCCCGCGCTGGCGAAACTGGGGCTATTTTAAGGCTGTGAATAAGGTCAGTGCTCTGCAGAGATGCACTTCATCTGGGCTTGGTGGAGGTAACTCCATTCCTCCCTGCATGTCTGTGCAGAATCATTTTGGAGGAAGGAAGGAAGGGATCATGTGAAGGTTTTTCACAGTGAGTAGATGGAGCATGTTGGAAGGTATTTTTTGTTTTACTTTATTTTATTTTTTAGGACTGACATGTTTCCCTCATGCGTTACTTTAGAGCCTATTCCAGCCGCGTGCTCCCTGAACTACCGCGGTGAGATTTTTATCAGGTTTTGTCCTGAGGGATTCGGTCAGAACGATGGTGGCTGGTCCAGTTTTAATGAGCACGCTTGAACCAGTGTAGGTCGCTACAGTGATGTCAGACGGTGCAGACGATGCCCTGGTTCTCCTGGAGATCCTCGAGGTTTTGGGTGCATGCCGAGCACGTGTGTCGTACGCAGACGTGTGCGTGTATTTGAGCGGACGTTATGAACTCCACCCGCTGTTGGAGCTGCGGAGTCTACTGTACTCCACGGCGTGCCGTGACCCATGCTTTCCAGCCACGCTGTTCCGTGAACGTCTGCACCCTCCCTGCAGCAACCGTCTGTCTGCGGCTGCTGACATCGTCTCACTCTTCAACCTGCTCACACATACACGTCTGCCGCCCTCAAACACGAGTTCCTTGACCTCCTGCGTTCAGGAGCGTGCACGCTGTGATTGGCTACATGCAGAAGGTGGAGTTATAGCTCCAGGCTGTAAATATGAGAACTCCACTGAGACATTGATCAGTCAGAACACTGGGGGGTCGCACGTGAACACTCCAGCACGCTCACTTGCTCGCACACATCAGCGGCACAGCATGCAGAGGACACAATCTCTGGACGTTCCTTGTGGTTCCACCGAGAACCAAGAGTCGAAGACCAAAGGTGATCGAGATGTAGATCCTACTCAAGCCTGCGCTCAGAAGAGGAGTGTCTTTAAAAAGGAGTTCCACAAACTGGAGCCATTTATTCCCCCAGATGGCAGCAGTCGGAGTCAGGAAGGATCCCGAGAGAACAGTGAGGATGGACAGTTTATCACCTGCAACAACCCTTATCCTGAATCTGCTCATAATGCACATACAGAAGATACTCAAACGCAGTCTTCTGAAACAGACACATCCCCAGATGCACAGACTCTCTACCTCCAGAAGCATAAAAGTCTAGATGACTTACAGAGCTCCACCTACTTTGGGCCTACAGTCATCGAAAAGGCCTACCATCCTTCTCCAGCCCTGACGGCAAAGAGTCACAGTCTGGACATCGACAGCGCCCTTGCAGAACCATCTGATCTTGACAAACCTGAGAGAAAACCTCAGAGACCTCGATCAGAGAAATCTGCTTTAGACAAATCTGGAGTTTCAAAACCTGGATTTATTAAGCCCAGCTTCGAGGGCAGTAATTTCAACATCCCTGGCTTTGACCCATTCATTGTCCGATCGGTTCGAGACACACTGAAGCGACTGAGTGGGTTAAGTTTGGATGCCTGGTACGATTGGTCACCTGATGCTGAGGGTGTGGTCAATGTGGCAACTCAGACAGACCTGGGTGATCGACGTGCCCTAAGGAGTCTTCTACTCAGTGAGAAGCTCTCAATCGATAATACGGACATTGCAGAGGATGACATCAGTGCCATCTTTCGTTTCCTGGATGACATTAGCATGTGTGGCTCAATGGCCGTCTTGCCCGGAGAAGGAGGACCTCAGGAAGGGGGTGGAGCTGGGGTGCCAGAGCGAAGGGAGCGTTTAGGAAAGCTCAAACGCCTGTTTCACTCTCTTGAGGGGCCGGAAGAAGGGGTACGATGGGGTGTCGGAAGACTTCTGCAGCGGGTCACTGAGCTCGAGCAGCGCCTGGAGCCGATCTCAGAGCTGAGAGAGCAGCTGGCACTCGTTCTCACCACTCTGAACCGTCTGGAGCAAAGAGGGCAACTTGTGCACTCCAACTCTGAACCAGTCCAACAACAGCCTCCACCACATGTTCTGTCAGAGGGCGGCTTGAGAGCCAGTTCGAGTTCTGAGGTTGACGGAGTTGCGGCGAAACGCAGAGGTCTGTTTGTACGCAATTCCAGGAACCATGTTGAGAGCAACAGCTCTGAGCACCAACGCGAGTGGAGTGTCTGCTACAGCAAGGAGCAACACCTGCATCCATTACATGTATGCAGACTCTCTCTCTCTCTCTCTCTCTCTCTCTCTCTCACACACACACACACACATACACTACTTTATTTTGTGTAATCTTTTGGTTACATCCACAGGCCGAGCTGCACGGTGCACTATATAAGAAAGAGAATCCAGTTGTGGAGAGAAAGAGTTCCATCATCCTTCCTGAAGTCCACAAAGTTCCTCAACGCAGCTCCGTGCAGAAGACTCAGCTCCTCCCACTGGATCGGCCAAAAGTGTCCTGGAGCCAATCGGAGCTCACACCACTTGACCTGCAGGTAAACTCCCTACACTGTCACCAATTATAACAGCACTCAGAACTAATTTCAGCCAATTCTGGGCGAGAGCGTGGTACACTCTGAACAACAGCTCGCTGTCCATTATGGGGTAACACTCCCACACAACCATTCACACTCACACCGAGGGTCCATTGGGAGCAGCCAGTTAGCCTAATGCGCATGTCTTTGGGTAATGGAGGAAAAATGAGTACCCAGAGTAAACCCATCCAAACAAGGGAAAATATATAAACTCCACAGAGCAACATCCTCACTGAACATGTGACTGAAACCCAAGTCCTTTTTGGTTTTCCCCCTAATTTGCATGTTTGTGCATATGAAATAGAACTTCATTGTTATTTTTTTCATAAGTTATTTCACTGTGTGTGTGTGTGTGTGTGTGTGTGTGTGTGTGCATTTCAGGCTCCTGAGTCACTAGACTTCTGGATGGATGAGGTTTACACTCCGGTGTCAGACACACTCCTGCGGCGCTCACAATCTCTAAGCCGCTGTAGTCGGACACAGGGATACCGCATCACTGCCATCAGCGTTACTGCCACAGTAATCCTCATCCTCATCATCGTCATCCCTATATGTACTGCGTAAAAGCACACACACACACACACACACACACACACACACACACACACACACAAAAAAAACCCCATTCTGTTAATCTGAAAGGCATTGTGTTTTATTCACATTAGTTTTTAACAAACGCATGAATAAATTAATGGAATATTTGTGAGTATTGTATAGGCTTCAATAAAAAGATTACAAAACTGGTGGACTCAACACAGTGTGGTGTTATATTCTGTTCATTCATTCATTCACTCATTTTTTAAACCGCTTAATCCTAATTAGGGTCACAGGGAGGCTGGCGCCCATCTCAGCCGACTCCATGCTAGGGCACAGTACACCCTGGACAGCTCACCAGTCCATCGCAGGGCAGAAACACGCTGAACGCTATGCAGCTACTCTTGACAAAAGTTAGCAATGTACTTTTACAGCCTCGCGCCACAGACAGTGAGAGACAGGGCCGGCCTTTGTTAACCCAGTTAGCTGCACTGGGGGGTTGTATTCTGTATAAAATTCAATTCAGTCAAGTTTTATTTGTGTAGCCCTTTATAATTTATTATAAAATAAAAAGTTCATTTATATAAAACATTGATGTGAGTGAGTTTAAAGATTTTTTTAGATGTACTGATAGACAGGCATGGCTACTGCTGAGTTCTGAGCTGTGATTGGTCAGTTGATGGTGAATATCGATTATTTGGAGAAGTCGGGTGTCCCTGAACCGTTCCTGATATGGACAGCTTATTCAGTGACATCCACAGAGCCTCAGGCAGATAATTATTCTATTTTATATTTCATTACAACAGAGTGGCATGTTGGTGTAGTTGTGCAGGGTGTACCTTGCCTACGCTCAGAGCTGGCTGAAGTAGGCTTCAGTCTCTATCCAAACCTGATAGAGAAACATTGTGTTCAGGGGATGCATAGGGAAGTGTACAGGAGTGTGTACGGGGGTGAGCAGGGTGAGTGGACAGGGGAAGTACAGGAGTGTATACAGGGTGTGCAGGGGTGTGAACAGGGGCTATACAGGGGGGGGGTATACAGAGGAGTGTACAGGGTGTGTACACTCCTCTGTATACCCCCCCCCTGTATAGCCCCTGTTCACACCCCTGCACACTCTGTATACGGGGGTATACAGAGGAGTGTACAGGGTGTATATTGTAGTGTACATGGCGGTGTACAGTACAGGAAGGTATGTAGGGTGTGTACAATGGGGTGGACAGGGAGCATACAGGCTGTGTACAGGGGTATGTACAGGGGTATTCAGAGAGCTGTACAGGGGGTATATGGGTAGTTTATATGTAATAAGTATGAAAGGAGTCTCCGGTGATCATAGAAACTCCACTTCACACACGGTGCCCATGGGAAGGGTGCACCATAATGTACCGGAAAATGCGCATGGCTTCACTGTGTTGCATTTTACTACAACTCTCTCTGTCTCTCTGTCTCTCTCTCTCTCTCTCTCTCTCTCTCTCTCTCACACACACATTCACAGAGCTGATTGGACATTTTAGGGCCGGGAAATGTTTCCGATAAATCCTATTAGCTACTGCAGAGATGCCCATTAGTGTAATTCAATTCATCAGCAATTTGCCTCAGACAACAGGGAAATCCTCTCACTTACACACACACACACACACACACAAACACACACACACACACACACACACACACACACACACACACACACACACACACACACACACACACACACACACACGGACAAGCAAACATGGGCGCTACATTTCCCTTCATTTTTGGAGCTGGGAGTGCTCTTGGAGTTTCCAGGATCAGTCTCATGTCCATCATCGTCCTGCAGATTAGATAAAGGTGAGAAGTGGTGATGTACAGGTTTATCCTCAAACAACTTGTGCACAATTCATGCTTTTTAAATTATTTAAGCAAAGTAACCAAAAAAGCAATGAGTTCCAACTCAGAACATGACTGAATAATAATAATAATAATAATAATAATAATAATAATAATAATAAATAATACATAATACAAATAATCTTCTTCTTTCGGCTTTTTCCCTTTCTTGGGAGTCGCCACAGTGAATCATCTGATTCGCACATTTGATTTGGCATAGGTTTCAGCAATGGTTCTTTTACATGCCTCTCACCATAGACAGTGAGAGACATGACCCGCCTTTGATAACCCAGTTAGCTGCACTGGGAAGACAGTGACAACCCTGTGGGGACTCGAACCCCCAACCTTAGGATCAGTGATCCTGCGCCCTATCCACTACACCACCACGGCCCAATAATAATAATAATAATAATAATAATAATAATAATAATAATAACAACAATAATAATAATAATATGTAATAATAATAATACGTAATAATAATAATAATAATCATAATAACAACAACAACAATAATAATAATAATAATAATAATAACAACAATAATAATAATAATAATAATAATAATAATAATAATAACAATAATAATAATAATAATAATAATAATAATAATAATAATAATAATAATAATAAAGCACATGTATACATGTTTTTACATGTTTAGCTTTAATATATTAGGTCAAATATACATGTTTGTGGCAGATTATATGAGTTTGGAAGGGGGTTGGAACAGATTAATTGGTTTGCTGTTATTTGTTATGGAAATAATTGTTTCAGCGAACAAACTTTTTGGTTTACGAGCTTGTCCTCGGAACAGATTAAACTCGTTAGTTGAGGTATGACTGTATTTTATCATTTTCTGAACTGCTAAAACCTAATTAGGGTTGTAGGGAGGTTGGCACCCATCTCAGATGACTCTAAGAGAGGGCAGAGTACACCCTTAACAGTTCACCAGGCCACTGCAGGGCAAAAACACACTAACAACTAAGCAGCTACTCTTGACAAAAGTCAGCAATGGTTCTTTTACAGCCTCACACCAGAGACAGTGAGAGACATGGTCTGCCTTTGATAACCCAGTTATCTGCACTGGGGGGACAGTGACAACCTGTTGAGAGTGGGGCTTGAACCCACAACCTTGGAATCAGAGATCTAGCACCTTTAAAACCAGATGACCAGTGCACATCGATAATCATTTGGGTTTTTAACTTTTTATATGTTAAATTTTTAGTACATAGAAACAACAGACTGTAATACACACATGAGTAAAAATGAGGAATAAAGCGTGACGGATCATCATCATCATAATCACCGCCACCATAACCACCACCACCATCATCATCATACTCATCATCATCATACTCGTCATTCACTGGCTGGTTTGCAGAAGCTTAAATGTGGAGAAATGTGTCCTTCGGGATTTATAATGGACGTGGTAAATCAATGATGATACCACAGCCCCCTCACACACACACAAAATACCAACACAGGGGTGGTAATGGGTTGTGACGGCAAAAAGCATGCATGACAGGGGAGAAGAGAAAGAGTAAGACAGAGAATAGAGCAGGAGAGAGAGAGAGAGAGAGAGAGAGAGAGAGAGAGCGCACGTCAAATAGTGGAGGGGGCGAGAGAAAGAGTGTGTCCTCTTTCTTAAGCTGAAGGTTGCAGAGTCCCAGTTCTGTCTTTGCCAAGTGATTAATGAGAACTGCTTCATATGTGGAACCCCTGACACTAATGTATAAATTGTCCAACATCTGCCAGAAAGAGAGAGACAGAGAGAGAGAGAGACAGACATACAGACAGACAGACAGACAGATTACACAAAGGATATATGTGTGTGTGTGTGTGTGTGTGTGTGTGTGTGTGTGTGTGTGAGAGAGAGAGAGAGAGAAAGAGGGAGTGAGACAGATATACACAAAGGAAATGTGTGTGTGTGTGTGTGTGTGTGTGTGTGTGTGTGTGTCTGAGAGAGAGAGAGAGAGAGAGAGAGAGAGAGAGAGTGAGACAGACATACACAAAGGATATGTGTGTGTATATGTGTGTGTGTATGAGAGAGAGAGAAAGAGAGAGAGAGACAGACAGACAGATTACACAAAGGATATGTGTGTGTGTGTGTGTGTGAGAGAGAGAGAGAGAGAGAGAGAGAGAGAGAGAGCGAGAGGGAGGGCGAGGACAGATTGGTTCTTCTTCCTTGGGAACTCCGGATCAGTGAACTTGAGCCTAAAAGTGGCTACAAGGTGAGCGGATTTGATTACCAGACATAGCTTGTCCAGAGAGGAGAGGTGAGAGAGCGCCACTGAAAAAAACGACTTACTTTGTTTATCAAATGTTTAAAATCCAGGAATTTCCATGACAAGAAAAAAGAAGAAAACAAAACAGAAAACAAAATTACCTTCTCAAAAAATCTTTTCATCTTCATGTCTTGGTGTGAAAGTGAATTTTTTAGCATGCATGCAACTCTGAAAATCTCCCGCTAGTGTATGTTGCGTTTAAACAATAGTACTGTATCAGAAAAAAAGTTGATGTGACCTTGGAGGAGTCGGGGTGGGGGGCATTTATTAAAAAAGGTCTCAGGCCCAGGGCTCTGTGAGAATATACTCTATGGACTTTGGTAAATTTGTGTTTAGTCAATGTTTTGAAAGGAAATTGTTCAAATCTTTGAAAGTACAGACACATAGAAGGACTCTGTTAGATTGTACTCGATAGGCCGCTTCAGCTCATAGTCTTCTGGGACCACAGAAACAAAATCCGTAAAGAAGGTTGCGGTCACCAGTAAGGTTAGTTTTGGAACAGCGATAAAAATGTCAAAGTCAAGCCACCGTGGAAAAGGCAGAACCTCTGCTGCGTATTGGTGGTGCGTATATTGTTCCCTCCTGAGTCTTCTTCTTTCTTCTTTTCCTTTCGGCTTTTCCCTTCAGGGGTCGCCACAGCGAATCATCTGCCTCCATCTCACCCTATCCTTTGCATCTTCTTCTCTTACCCCAACGACCTTCATGTCCTCCTTCACCACATCCATGAATCGTCTCTTTGGTTAGTTGTTCCCTCCTGAGTGATTTTCAATATATTTATCTGAACTTTATTAACCTTCAAGCAACCGGGTGGGGTCATATGTAACCCCGGGCATATATATTCAGGCACCATTTTTCTAATTTTAATCGGAAAAACATTTCCTACGAAGAATTTGTCAATCTATTTGTCCTGCATTTGTTGATAGAATTTTGTAAGGATCGGCCAATCTGTGTGGCGAATATAATCCAAACTTGTGCGGGGTCGCTTATGACCTCAGGAAGATCTATCAGATTTTTGACATTATATCTTCAGATGGTATTGATGGTGCTTCATTCTGACAGTTACATGTTTCAGATAGTTCAACAATAAAATTATTATTTCTATTACCATATCGAAATTATCCTACCACATTGTAATACATTTTATGTAAAGAAACTTGACTTTTTATGATGTGTTTTCATTTTTGATGCAAAGGGGGAAAATGCAAAGAAATAAAAGGTAACATGCATATTACAAGATGTAACAGACAAGGGTTGTGTAAATAAATGTAATATTGTTTATCGTTGTGTGTTTTTGCTTTTTTGTTGGTGATGATGGACAAATATATTAGAGTGAAATAAATATAAAAACCACTGAAACAATCATTTATATAGAAATATTCCTATATAAAAATCAATGGAGTTACAAATGATCCCACTTGGCCATATTAGTCTCTGAAATAGCTTGGTCGCTTGAGGGTTAAAATGAAAGGGTGACTTAGTCTGTTTACAGCATACAATTTAACAGCTCGTCAGAAAGGATAAGCGTAGCTTCAGTTTACTGCATTTGAACAGTAATAGAGATAGAAATGAAAATGTTGCCTAAAATTGTTGCCAGAAAAGCGATAAAGAAAAAAAAAAAAGAATAAATGAGAATGGGTTTGTACTCATCTGACTGAGGAGGTCAGAAAAGATAGTTTAAGAGGATTTAATAAATGATGAATTATGAGAAAATTACTGTAGGACCACTCCTACGAAGAGCAGATTCTATTAAGAGTTGAAGTTGCTACAGAGTTCGTGTGTAAAATAGATGGATTGTGGCAACCACAGTAATTTCAGGTATAAAAAAATAATGTCCACTGAATTTAAAATGCTTAGTGCAATACAAAGAAATAATAGTTGGAGCAGTGTGTTATGATCTAAACACTTATAAAATGGTGGACATGCACGTGACGATTAATTAATTAAGCTATGCAGTCACTGTACTCTTGTCAAACGTCAGCAAGCCTCACACTATAAACAGTGAGAGACATGACCGGCCTTTGATAACCCATTTAAGCAGCACTGGAGAGACAGTGACAACCTGTTGAGAGTGGGGCTTGAACCCCCAACCTTAGGATCAATGATCCAGCGCCTATACCACTAGGCCACCCCTAGCCAATTTAATACATTATTTGGAAATATATACAGTAATAGACTGTGAACAACAGTTTGGTTTCATGCCAAGAAAGAGCACCACAGATGCAGTGTTTGCTTTGAGGATGTTAATAGAGAAGTACAGAGACGGTCAGAAGGAGCTGCATTGTGCCTTTGTGGATCTGGAGAAAGCATATGACAGGGTGCCGAGAGAAGAACTGTGGTATTGTATGAGGAAGTCTGGAGTGGCAGAGAAGTATGTTAGAGTGGTGCAGGACATGTATGAGAGATGTAAGACAGTGGTGAGGTGTGCTGTCAGTGTGACAGAAGAGTTCAAGGTGGAGGTGGGACTGCATCAACAGCTCTCAGAAGGGGTTCTTGTTTGCTATGGTGATGGACAGGCTGACAGACGAGGTGAGACAAGAATCTCCATGGACTATGATGTTTGTAGATGACATCGTGATATGTAGTGAGAGCAGAGAACAAGTGGAGGAAAATCTAGAGAGGTGGAGGTATGCCCTGGAAAGAAGGGGAAAGAGGGTTAGTCTCAGTAAGACAGAATACATGTGTGTGAACGACAAGGACCCAAGAGGAACTTTGAGGTTACAGGGGACAGAGATAAAGAAACTGGAGGATTTTAAGTACTTAGGCTCAACAATCCAGAGCAATGGAGAGTGTGGAAAAGAGGTGAAGAAGCACGTGCAGGCTGGTTGCAATGGATGGAGAAAAGTGTCCGGTGTGATGTGTGATAGGAGAGTATCGGCAAGAATGAAGGGAAAAGAGTACAAGACGGTGATGAGGCCAGCGATGTTGTATGGTTTAGAGACAGTGGCCCTGGGGAAAAGACAGGAGGCAGAGTTGGAGGTAGCAGAGATGAAAATGTTGAGGTTCTCTTTGGGAGTAACGAGGATGGATAGGATCAGAAACGAGTACATCAGAGGGACAGCACATGTTAGATGTTTTGGAGACAAAGTCAGAGAGGCTAGATTGAGATGGTTTGGACATGTACAGAGGAGGGATAGTGAGTATATTGGTAGTAGGATGCTGAGGTTGGAACTACCAGGCAGAAGGACCAGAGGAAGACCAAAGAGAAGATTTATGGATGTGGTGAAGGCGGACATGAAGGTCGTTGGAGTAAGAATAGAAGATGCAGAGGATAGGGAGAGATGGAGGCAGATCATTTGCTGTGGCGACCCCTGAAGGGAACAGCCGAAAGGAAAAGAAGAAGAAGAAGAAGATACAGTAATAGACTAAATTCGGATTACGACTGCCCATGTACGGGGAACGTGACCCAACCTCTGATCCAAGCATCACTGCTTCCAAACTTTCTTGTAGACACTTGCTTTTGTATGTAAACACATCCTAACAACTGCCGCTTAAAGCCTGCCTTAAGCTTTAAATTACATGTACAGTATCGATACGCCAGGTGCGTATTGTGCTGTAGTGAACAGTGGGACTGGCATTTATCATCTCGAGCGTTGGAAAAAGGAAATTTGCAGCATACATGCCTGCAAATTTGGGACTAACGCGTGTACATGTCCGCCGCCGTTCACATTATATACCTTCCCTACCAAGCTGAAGGATCTGGAGGGACGCAAAAGTTGGATTAAAGCAGTAAGTTTATAATTAAAGTGTTCTTTATTCGAATTCATAGATCCTATAGACTATATTATCTTTTATTTACCTGTTAAATTACCATAAAAATTGGCGATGCGGCAATCATTAAATATCATAGACTTAGGTCTTCAAAATTACTGTTATGTTCATTTGTTAAATAGACAAACAAGAGCTGTCTGATCACTCAATGACAGCTGTCAAACTTGTATTTACCTTCTTTGTAGTCATTACGAAGTCGCGCTAGTAGGGGTGCCTGGTTCTTCATGAACAAAAAATCAGCTATGTCAGCGTACATACACGGGGGCCACTTCAATAAGGCATCATTTTCTGTCTTCAAGTCCCAAGGGGTCGGGAATTGTCACGCTTTCCTCGTCCACTTCAAATGTCAACAAGCTGGCATAGTCATGTTGGATATGTTCAGATTCCTTTTGTAATGTCGCCGCAAATGCAAGCGCAACAAGTTCATCTTTACGCTTGGGGGAACAACTGGGAAGACCCCTACATATACAATACGCTCGAAGGTTGGGAACTTTCCATAAATTAAACGTATCGATAGTGCAGTTCTCATCCACATCAAGGTTTACTTCCGCCACGTTTGGTAGTCGAGATCCCATGATGTCGTGCACGAGCCGAGATGCGAATTTAGTCCATTATATGATATTAAGAAATGCTTTAAGGGAAAACAGTAGATTGAGGTCAAGGACGTTATTTGGATGATATATCAATGAGGCCAAATGATTATAAGGGTCACCATCAGTTTTCCTTTTGAGCCAAATGCTCATTGTGGGTCAGACTTGTTTGGGCACTCAGTGATCTTGGTAATCTTGTTGTATTTCCTCTGGACTGTACTGGCCTGGGCATAGTTCCAGCATCTCCTGCCATCCCCTCTTGTGCAGCAAGTTAAGGCAAATTATAGCTGTAGCCATGGCTTAAAGTGGCACCTCTGGGTCCTCAACGTCCTCAGCGCTGCGTCACTACATCTCTGAGTGGCTGCAAATCACTTCTCTTCAGGCAGATTTGGTTTTATTCAGCCACTGTGTGAGACAGTCGCTCACCTTTTCCAAGTGTCCAGCTGAAGAGCAGCACTCAGGTCCTGCTGTAGATTCAAACCCATGATACCCCTGTGGGAATAAACACAGTGAGCTCTTGTGCCAGTTTAGAGATTAGACTAAGATTTAGAAGGTCCAATCGTGTGGTGAATTCAAATTTCCTACACTTTGTATTCAATGACAGTTACACGTTTACATTTCAGTTTTACTCTTTATTTCATTAACAAGAAAATACATACGTCACATGTTGTCCTGCCCTGTTAAGTCAAATACAGGAACGTTCAGACACACTCTAGTAATACTCTCTTTGTTCTCCTGCTCCACTTATTGCTGTATAGAAAATTTAAAGATAAGCTAAAAAGAAGGACACTTATAATAATAGAGAAAGAAACTTTAATTGTACTTAAAAGTTGGCGAAACGTAACATACTCATATTATTTGATTAGGAAGTGTTGCAGAGCTGGTAGTGTTTAGAAGCAAATCATCAGAGCTCTATAAATCATAAATCTATGTACCAGAAGCAACCTTATCATCATAAACAACCAGTGATATTCTCTATTCTTTAGCATTAAGGCTTCAAGGCCATGCTTATCTTCGGCTGATATTTTCCCAAATCGATCCCCATATATTTTGGTTATGAATAATTTCTATCTGCAAATGCCGTCTCTCTTCTCATCCACACTTTAATTTCTCAGATTTTCACTGCAATCACCTTTCGGCTTTTTACCTTTTTCAGGGGTCGCCACAGCGAATCATCTGATTCGCATATATGATCTGGTATAGGTTTTTACGTCGGATGCCCGTCCTGACACAAACCTTTAGCAAGGGACAGAAACACGCTGATGGCTTTGCGGCTCTTCTTTACGAAAGTCAGCAATGGTTCTTTTACATCAACCTCTCACCACAGACAGTGAGAGACATGGCCCGTCTTTGATAACCCAGTTAGCTGCACAATTGGGGGCAGTGACAACCTTGTACTGAGTGGGACTCAAACCCCCAACCTTAGGATCAGTGATCCAGTGCCCTTTACCACCAGGCCACCACTGCCACTCTATTATTATCAACACTATCAATACTAAACTTTTATTATATTTTTTAATTAATTTATTTGATATATATTGGGCAGTGGTGGTCTACTGGTTAGGGTGCAGTATCACTGATCCTAAGGTTGGGGGTTCGAGTCTCCACAAGGCTGCCACTGTCCCCCAGTGCGGCTAACAAAGGCGCGCCATGTCTCTCACTGTCTATGCTGAGAGACATCAAATGTGCGAATCAGATGATTTGCTGTGGCGACCCCTGACAAAGGGAAAAAGCTGAAAAGAAAAGAAGAAGATTTATTTTATATATATATATATATATATATATATATATATATATATATATATATATTCATAGTTGCCTCTTTTGGTTCTTGGAATTTAAATAAAATTATGTTTATTTTTTGCAATATGTAAAAAAAAAATTATAAAAGATAAAAAAGTTGTGAAAAATGTATGAAAGATAAAAAGTTGTAGACAAGAGACAGAACTTATAAAAGGAGCATTGAGCAAATAAATCCATTACCTAATAAAACAAAGAAAGGGAAACTAAAAACCCAACAACAATAATAATAATATGGTTATAATATTCACAGTAATTATAAACACTGAAATACATAAAGGAAACGGGAGTGGCGACTGATGTATATTTAAAAGTGAATGAGAAGATAATATTTTGTCCTCTCACCCCGTACGAGCCATACAGCCCCATATCTAACACTGCCGGTGCAATAGCGTTAACTCCACACTAGGAATTCTCAGACGTCCCCTGAGACAACACTGGGTTTAGATATGCGGCTTTTTTAGCAGGATGTACGGAAATATTAATAATTATAATGATAAATTTTATTTTAACTAAACTATTAGTATAAGGGAGCAGTGGTGGCCTAGTGGTATAGGGCACTGGATAGCTGATCCTAAGATTGGGGGTTCGAGTCCCACTCTCCACAAGGTTGTCACTGCCCCCCCCCCCCCCCCCCCCCGCCCCATCCCAGTGCAGTTAACTGGGTTATCAAAGGCGGGCCATGTCTCTTACTGTCTATGGTGGGAGGTTCATGTAAAAGAACCATTTCTGACTTTCGTAAAGAGGAGCTGCAAAGCCGTCAGCGTGTTTCTGCTCTGCGATGGTTGATGAGCTGTCCAGGGTGTACTCCGCCCTTGCCCGGAGTCGGCTGAGGTGGGCGCCAGCCTCCCTGCGACCCTAATTAGGATTAAGCGCTTCAGAAAATGAATGAAAAGGATGACATCATGAACTGGACATGTTTCACCGCCTAAGAGAAAGACAGGCAGGCATACAGAAACATAGACATACACAAAGGGTGTGTGTGTGTGTGTGTGTGTGTATCAGAGAGAGAGAGAGAGAGAGAGAGAGAGAGAGAGAGAGCAATACTGTGCTGGGATTCATTTTGTCACCCTGCCAGGATTTTACAGGCTGTTATTGACAATTTTTCTCATGCACAGGGAACAGGTTGAGCTTAATCTTCCACTGAAGTTCTTACAGGTACTGAGAATGACTCACAGGTCTTCCACCATTTCTCGTACTCTACTCCCAGAACCCTTCCAGCACACACATGCACTCACACACTGTAGAAGCCTTGTGAAGAAAGAGTTCAGGAGAGGGAACAGGAGCATCTGCGCCTTCTTCAGCTTGAGAGTTTTGTTGAAGGTGCCGAGATGTTCATCAGCCAGACCTTGGCTTTCACTGCTGCTTTCCCAAACATCGATTTACAGATAACTTAGTGAATAGGGAGAAGCAAGGGTCTTCCCACCTCAGCTGACTCTGGGTGAGAGCACAGTACACCATGGACAGCTCAATAGAAACACGCTGACGGCGATGCAGCCTACTCAGCAAAGGTCAGCAATGGTTCTTTTACAGCCTCTCACCATAGACAGTGAGAGAGATAGTCGGCCTTTGATAACCCAGTTAGCTGCACTTCACACCTGAGTTTAATAGCTTCCAGTTAAGAAGTACAAAAATTAAATCATCATCATCATGCATTTTAGAGTACTTTCTTCCCCTAGCAAGGGGATTGGACAGTCAGGTAGTAGCTCGAACTTGCTGTCGCGACTCATCCCTGTCCTGGGCCATGTCGACTGTAAGGTTGCAGGAATGAAGGTCCTCCAGAACATTGTCCATCCATTTTTTCTGTGGTCTCCCTCTACTTCTGGTACCTTCTACCTCCAGTGTTTGGCACTCCTTATCCAGGAGTGACTGCGGTATGTGTGCCCAAAGCAGCGAAGCCCGTTCCTTCTAAAGATGACCTCAAGGTGGACTAGGTCTAGCTTGCTGTACAGTGTGGCTGTATTCACATGTGCCAGGGTGTTGACTCCACATACCCACCTAATCATAGCCCTCTCATTCCGAAGCAGCATAGCGCGCTCCTCGTTTCTTAACACCCAGCACTCACTGGCATACAACATAACACTGCGGACACATGAGGCATAAATTCTTCCTCTGGTGAGCAGACTTAGGGTGCGACAGGTGAGGATAGGCAACAGCTCTCTGAATTTACCCCACACAGCTCTGCAGCGTTTTGTGATGCTGGACAGGCTTCCACCCTCAGTGCTGATCATGTCACCGGGGTAGCAGAACTTGTCGATGACTTCCAGGCTGTGGTTGTCTATGTCAAGCTGGTCGAAAGGGCGTCCATCAATAGGCCTTGACAGGCCTCTGCATCTGGAACAGCAAAAAGTTGGATCTTCTCTCAGCCTGCCCTGGGTGCCACTGCAAGCCTTATGCACCCAGTGGGAGCAGCCTACACAGTAGATGGAATTCCTTTCAACCCCTGCTCTGCATACACCACAGGGGAATTTGCCGGTGTCCTTCAATATGTTCATATCCTTGCCACTGCGCAGTATCCTCGTCTTTCCCATGTTGACCCTCAGTCTTTTGCTTTCCATGTGTGTCTTCCACATGGTCAGTTGGCTTTCAGCTCCTCAAATGCTATCTGCGATAGTGAGCAGGTCATCAGCGTAGAGCATCTCCCTGGGGGCCTTCATCCCAAACTCTCTAGAGCAGTGGTTCTTAACCTTGTTGGTAGTACTGAACCCCACCAGTTTCATATGCTTATTCACCGAACCCTTATTTAGTGAAAAATAAAATATGATTTTTTTTTTTCAAATTCAAGACAGGTATATATTTTTACTGGGGCACCAAAATGAACCGAGCATTAACATCACTGTGTTCATAGAACAAAACCAATACAATGCATGAACTCCCCCATCACAATTACTTACATTTTTATGTGAGGTGTGCATCTGAGTGCGTGCGCGTGCGTGCGTCTGTATATGTGTGTATTTGTTTTATTTACATCTTATGCATTATTTTTGAATGTTTAATCATTATTATAAGCATTTATAGTATTGAATATGTATTTATTGATATTATATGCACATATACATGTACGTATACAGGGGCAGTGGTGGTCTAGTGGTATAGGGCGCTGGATCGCTGATCCAAAAGGTTGGGGGTTTAAGTCCCACTGTCCACAAGGTTGTCACTGTCCCCCCAGTGCAGCTAACTGGGTTATCAAAGGCGGGCCATGTCTCTCACTGTCTATCGTGAGAGGCATGTAAAAGAACCATTGCTGACTTTCGTAAAGAGTAGCTGCAAAGCCGTTAGCGTGTTTCTGTCCCTTGCTAAAAAGGGTTGTGACAGGAAGGGCATCCGACGTAAAAACCTCTGCCAAATCGAACGTGCGAATCAGATGATTCGCTGTGGCGACTCCCGAGTAAAAGGGAAAAAGCCGAAAGGAAGACAGACAGACAGACATGTACGTATACGTCAGTCAGCACAGGGTTGATCCTACTTTGCAAATCATGCAGATAGGACGCCGACTAATATCACATTCCGTTATATATGTGAATCCATGTTGTACATATTCGTCCGACCACTTTCTTTTTTTACTCAACATAGTATGGATTAAAACATTAAGAAAGAAATCACATGACGTACCATCACAACAATCGCAATTCGACTACTGAGCACACCAAATTTCCTGCAGCACAGATTGGCCGAGCAATGTAGCGTGATCACCTGCAGCCAGTGATGGCTAAGCAGGGCGTGTCGTCATGAATATGAGTCAGGTGTGTGTCTTGACCTCCGCCAAACCCCTGAGACTGACTCACCGAACCCCTAGGGTTCGATTGAACCCAGGTTAGGAACCACTGCTCTAGACCGAGCTTCCAAGACAATGATAAATAGCAGTGGGCTTAGGACAGAAGACAACTTTGACTCTGATGGGGTCGCTGTAGGTGTTGCCGACGTGTATCTTACTAGTAGCATTGCTGTACATAGCTTTCACCATACGAACAAGCCATTCCTCTACTCCTGACGTTCTCATAGCCCACCACAGTACCTGCTTTGGGACTCTGTCAAATGCCTTCTCCAAGTCTACTAAGGCAAAATAGAGCTGGCGGTTCTTATGGAGATACTTTTCCTGAAGCTGGCATACAATAAAGATGGTGTCAACCGTTCCTCTTCCAGGCATGAACCCAAACTGCATCTCGTTGATGTTCACTATTTCTCTGATCAGCTTCTCTGAGACAATTTCCAGCACTTTCATAGTCTGGTCAAGTAGCTTCAGGCCTCTGTAGTTCCTTCTCTTGAGCGTGTCGCCCTTACTCTTGTAGCAATTCACAATATAACTTTCACCCCATCTGCAGGAATGTAACCCTCCATAATGATGTGGTTCATGAGTTCAGTGAGGAGGCTAGTGCATCTCTCTCCTGATGCTTTTAGCATCTCAGCAACTACTCCCGAGGGGCCAGCTGCCTTGCCCACTTTCATCCTTTGGACTGCCTCTTTAACCATCTTCTCTGTGATCAAGATGGGGGCACCATACACAGGATCGATTGCTGACAGGTCGTCTGGATTCCAAGTGAATTCCACATTCAACAATCTTTCATAGTGCTGTTTCCATGCCTTCTTCTTAGCCTCATCGTCTCGGACACACTTCTCTCCCATGACATCCTGATTTTCTCTTGTCATCTGCTTTGAAATTCTGTATGTTGTCCTTCCCTTCCTTCACATTCTGCAGCTCCTGCTCTTCTGCCATATTCTTGGCTAGGTAGACAGCTTGCTTAGCTTCTCTCTTGACCACCAGGTAGGGTTCTTTGCTACCCCAACTCTTCCACTCCTTCCAACACTTACTCTTTCTCTGGATGGCATCATTCACTTCACAGTTCCACCACCATATCTGCTTCCTGGGCGGACCATTTTTTGTCCATCCACACACCTGCTCAGTTGCCTGCAGCAGGCCAGACTTCAGCCTAGACTATGCCTCTTCTGCTGATACTGTGCTGGTTGTGTCAGATAGTATGGCATCCATGGTCTCTGTGACTGGATTTTGTGTGCGTAGTCTCTCAGCTTCTAGGTGCACAGCTTGGGTGTGTATGGGTGAGGTCATGGGGGCTGGTATTTCAGTCTCAGGTCACACACAAGTAAGTTGTGCTGTGTCGCACACTTCTCTCCCGGTATAACCTTAATGTTCTTGGCACTCTTGAACTCAGTCCTTCGTAGCAGGAAGTAGTCAATCTGACTCCTGTGACCTCCGGACTGGTACGTCACCAGGTGTTGCTCGGGCTTGCAGAAGAAAGAGTTGCCAATCATCAGGTCATGGGCCACAGCAAATTCTAGGATCCGTTTTCCTTCCTGGTTTCGTTCCCCAAAGCCATGTCCTCCGTGCACTCCTTCGAATCCATCCAGCATACGTCCTATGTGGCTGTTGAAGTCATCGCATCAGACGAGGGTCTCCTGGTTGTTGACGCTGCTGACCACGCTCTGCAGTCAGTAGTAGAACTCAGCCTTCACACTTGTGTCCAGGCCAACTTGTGGCGCATAGATGGATATGACATTGAGAATCGTCTTGCCCAGGCAGAGTTTCAGAATGAGGATTCTGTCTGATACACGAGTGACTTCGAATACCTTGTCTACCCACTTCTCAGCTAGCAGTATGCCAACACCTCTGGTGCCAGCATGGTTGCCAATCCAGTAGAGCTTGCCACGAGAGTCTTTCCTAGTGGTCATGCGGGCTGACCCACCTCTCCAGCGCGCCTCCTGCAGGCAACATATGTCCACTCTCCTTCTGTTGACAGTCTTTATAACTTCACTGGCTCTGCTTTTCAAAGTGCTGACGTTGAGGGTACCAATGCGGAGTGTGTGATGCAGGATTTCGCCTGATGAAGGTCTGGCTGGCCTACATTGCCCAGACCTACTATTGACGGCACGAGTGGTCCTCAGATTCCTCGTCCCGCCTCTAATACTACCTTCTGCAACTACCATGACTATTTTGAAGCTGGGAGTTTTACGGCCAGATGCTCTTCCTGTGGCATCAACACTTTCTTCGTAAGTGTATCTAGGCATGCTGCCACCCAAGGTTGAAGACCCATGCCTGGCCTGGGAGTACGATTTATTCATAGCTGACACCCTAGCAGGTACTACCCCTGTGGGTCAGAGGGAACCTGGGAGCAATGGCATCAAGGCAGACCCACCTTGGGGGGGCAGCTCCATGTTCCAACTCAGAATGAGCCAGCCACTGGATGCAGTTTAATGTCATACCCAGGACAACGTCATACCCAGGACACAAAACCAGTGATTTCAAATCAGGTTAGCCTTTGTAAGTAATGCTAGCTGATAACAACACATTAAAGGGTATGGTGTGCAGCAGCATGTCCTCAGAGAGAAGTTAGACTGGTGTCTAGAAATTATTTAGTGAGACCCAGATATACAGATATACCAGTGAACAGTAACTACTACAACTTTCACAGTGATGATGCACAGAGCAGCCATGTTGGATTTTGAGATGGGGGCTAGTGAGGTTCCTCTGACTGTCTGACTTCAGTTTCAGTTTTCAACTGGGAACTCGTAAATCCCATCCTTCCTGCAGAGATGGAGCACACTAGAGTATGTGTTTTCTGTGTTGTGGGGACACGCTCTCCTCCCCTGTCAATCAGAGCAGCAATATATCAATTGAAAATTAGCAAGGTCTACAGTATATGCTATTTCATTCAAATGCAGATAAACCTTGTTAATTCCTGGGGGAAGAATAGTCAATCGTGGGCATCTCTGAGCTGAAGAAGGAAGCTAGTGCAAAGATTTTTATTATTGTTTTTGTTTGAGGTTGAATCTGAAATTTAGAAATATTCATTCATTCATTCATTTTCAAAGCCACATCATCCAAATTAGGGTCACGGGGAGGCTGGCACCCATCTCAGTTGACTCTGTTAGAGGGCCTGGTGCACCTTTGGACAACACGCCAGGTCATCACAGGACTAATAGTCACACACACACTTACACCTAAGGGTGATTTTGAACAGCCAAATAGCCTAGCATGGATGTTTTTGGACTGGGGGAGGAAACCAGAATACATGGAGGAAACCCATACAATTACAGGTGAAGAACAGGAACGCGTGAGTTGGCAATAGAAGCCAGGCCTTGTTGCTGTGAAGCAGACGTGCAAATCACTACGCCACCATACCACCCTTTAGAAATATTCAGAGGTTTAGCTGACGTAGCACCACTGCAGCCTTGGACGAAACTTACAGTCATCATTTGTACACTGCAGGAACCTTCGTGATCATCACCTAAATGAGGCCTAATGGTTTCCTCCTTAACCAGGAATCATGAACAACAGGTTTCAGCACCTTTATCCCACTAGTACTCAATTTCCTCCAGGATCAATAAAGTATTCTGATTCTGATTGTAGCACACAAGAGATAACATTCTTTCATGCCTGATGTCCACAGATCTGAATATAGATATGTGTACAGATCACATCACTGCTTTACACTTCCAGTAAACAGAAGATGGCCGACTGGAAGGTATACATTAGTGATTTGACCTTCTCTGTGGTGCATCCCTCTTCACTGGCTTTCTGAGCGACCTAAGCTTCATCAAACACTTTCTAAGAAGTTTGAAGTAGACATTGACCATTAAAATTATCTACATGATTTTCACTAACATATATCAAAGGTTTATAGAACCACAGACACATAACTAACTAAGTGAATAATTAAGTGCTGGTATTTTTGTAAGAACATAATTCAGTGTCTCTGTTGAGTTTTTGCTGGATGTGGACTTGAGTATAATGTTATGTTCTTAACTGAACATGGAATCATGGCTTATTCAGTTTTATCGACCAGCACATAACCTTGTGTTATTTTATATAAAGTACTTCATAAAATAGAAAAAAATAAATCTGATAAACAATCTTCTAACCGGGAACATTGTTTATGAGGCAGTAAAATGAAAAAAAGATGTTCGGTTCATTTTCTGTAACCGCTTAATCCTAATTAGGCTCGCGGGGAGGCTGGCGCCTATCTCAGCCGACTCCAGGCAAGGGCAGAGTACACCCTGGACAGCTTGCCAGGCCATCGCAGGGTGGAAACATGCACATATATATATATATATATATATATATATATATATATATATATATATATATATAAAACAAAAATTATTTCATCTTTAAAAAAACAAAAAAAAACACATTATTTTGGTACACTAAAATTGAAAGCATTAAGTATTACATATAAGATATTTACAGACAAATATCAGATTATTATTATTATTATTAATAATAATAATAATAATAATAATAATAATAATAATAATAATAAATTGTAAGTTTGACACATACTTTTTTAGGTGTGTGTGTGTGTGTGTGTGTGTGTGTGTGTCACTTCCTGACAGTTTTAATATTTCAGAACTTTGCTTTCATAAACATCTATCTACTTATGATGTGTAGTTCCGTTATTGACAGTGAGGCACTTACCATCACTTACCACACACAGACACACACGCACGCACACAAAGAGGCACTTTAGGTCCACATAAATATCTAGTAATCTTTGTCTGTCTACAGTTGAAAGTTGTATAAATGCAAAACATTCAAATGGTAACAATCATTTTAAGCCACATAAAACAACAACAAACAACAATAACAACAACAACAATAATAATAATAATAATAATAATAATAATAATAATAATAATAATATCAAATATACGTGTTTGTGGCAGGTTGTATGAGTTTCGGAGGGGGTTGGAACGGATTCATTGGTTTTCTGTTATTTTTTATGGGAATAAATGTTTCATCTAACAAACTTTTCAGCTTACGAGCTTGCCCTCAGAACGGATTAAATTCGTTAGCTGAGGTATCACGGTAATAATAATAATAATAATAATAATAATAATAATAATAATAATATTTATTATCATTATTATTATTATTATTATTATATTATTGTTTATATGATCTGAAGAGAAACAACAGTTTATTATTATTATTATTATTATTATTATTATTATTATTATCATTATGATTATTATCATTATTATCATCATCATCTTCTTCTGGGGTCAGGTCAAGTGGGCAGCAACCTAAGCAATGAGGTCCAGATGTCCCTCTCCCCAGCCACTTCCTCCAGCTCGAGCCATTCCCAGACAAACCATGAGACATAATCTTTCCAGCATGTTCTAGGTCGACCCCAGGGTTTCTTCCTGGTTGGACATGCCGGAAACACCATACCAGGGAGGTGTTCGGGTATCCCAAGAGTCAGAGTCAATAACAGAACCCATGACTTTGGCTGTCACCCAACTCACATTGCACCCATCCTCTATAGCCCCTCCTACAGGTGATGGGTTCATGGGAGGGTGGACCAATGCCTTCTTTTCGGGCTGGGCCCGGCCGGACTCCATAGGTAGACGCCCGACCACCAGGCGCTCGCCTTTGAGTTCCTCCCCCGGGCCTAGCTCCAGGGGGGGACCCCAGTAACCCGCATCCGAGCAAGGGAAACTGTATCCTTTTCTTTTTATGAAACATAGAGGTCTTCTGAATCGCACTTCATATTATTATTATTATTGTTATTATTAAAGAGAGATGAGATTTCCTTTCGGTTTTTTCCCTTTATCAGGAGTCGCCACAGCAAATGATTCACACGTTTGATTTGGCATAGGTTTTTACGTCAAATGCCCTTCCTGACACAACCCTTTAGCAAGGGACAGAAACACGCTGACGGATTTGCCGCTACTCTTTACGAAAGTCAGCAATGGCTCTTTTACATGAACCTCTCACCATAGACAGTGAGAGCCAGCCTTTGATAACCCAGTGAGCTGCACTGGGGGGACAGTGACAACCCTGTGGAGAGTGGGACTCGAACCCTCAACCTTAGGATCAGCGATCCAGTGCCCTACTGTATACCACTAGACCACCACTGCCCCTTAATAATAATAATAATAATAATAATAATAATAATAATAATAATAATATTATTAATCATTCATTCATTTTCTAAGCTCCTTAATCCTAATTAGGGTCTGGCACCCATCTCAGCCGACTCTGGGTGCAGACAAGTGCACCCTGGACAGCTCATGACCAACACTCACACACCCATTCACACGCACACCTAGGGGTGATTTGGAACAGCCAGGTAGCCTACTGTGAATGTTTTTGGACTGTGGGAGGAAACCAGAGTCCCCCGAGGAAACCCACACAAGCTATGAGAGAACATTTAAGCTCTACACGGAAGCCAAGAAATCGAACCTGGACCTTCTTGCTGTGCTGTGGATGTGTTATCAATTCACTACATGAAATATAATCATAATCTGTAACTATAGAGGATGAAATGTGTCCATTCCGGTTTTTTAAATAAATAATAATCTTAAATGTTGGTAAGTTTCTGTGGTTGAATCAGAATAAAACACTTGGAGACGTGCTGTTACAGGAAAAATAATCAGCTCGAGCTTCAGGTATCAGTCTGTCAGTCTGTCCCATCATGCTGTCTTTTCATTTCCTTGAAAGAAAATGAAATGGGTTTATTATTATTATTTAGAACGGTTTTATTTCGTTTTGTTTTTTGTTTTGTAGCAGATACTCCAACCGACCCCAGTCTCCCTGGACCTGCAGCACTCTCCATCACCCGGATATTTCCTTTCCCTTTAAGGCCTGTTGCCATGGAGACGTGTAAACACACGACGCCGTGCTAGAGAAGGCTCAGATCACACCTGGATTTCCTGATACAATCATAGCTATATAATATCCAGATGTTGTTGTGTTAGGAGTAGTTTACATTGCTGTCATCATTTTTCTGGAGATGAGTGCAGTGTAAGTGACGGAGAGATGAATAATAGGCGGGTTTACAGACCGAGGGTCCGGATCGGTAACTGGAGAGAGGACGAAACTCTGGAGGAGGTTCACACCAATTATACACCAATTACCTACAATTAATTAACACCTAGATTCATTAAAGAAGTCTGCTGAGTCTCTCTCTCTCTCTCTCTCTCTCTCTCTCTCTCTCTGTGTGTGTGTGTGTGTGTGTGTGTGTGTGTGTGTGTTCAGGAGGCTCTGAAAGAGTTTCTGCAGAAGAAAGACAGAGGAGAACTCACTGTCCAAAAAAACGGAATCCTGAGAAAAAAGCTCCTCCTACCTGTAAGCAGCATGTTTTTCTCTCTATTATTAGAAAAAGGAAAAACAACAAGACAAAGAGGGCATAAGGTCAGGTCTGAAAATATTATTTTTTTAATATAGTTGATTTTTAAGAATATACTGAACTGTGGGCCTGGAATCACCAAATCAGTGTACATTACACATTTCATGTAGAGACTGGACCTTACAGTGACAGTAAAGAAAAAAATCATTTTTATATATGCTAAAAGGTAATCAATCAATCCATTAATTATTCCAATTAATCTAAACTTTATTTTGGACTCATGGTCCAGATTAAACACGAGACCTAACATATAAAATATTAACATATTAAAGTATGAACATTCACACTTACATACACTTCTAGGGACATTTGGAGCAGCCTGTTATCCTCATGTGAATGTCATTGGGCTGAAACTGGTGGACCCACTCACTACTCTACTGTGCCACCATCCAGCATCACTTTCACTGTAAATACACTCATGATCTCCGGATGAAGAAAGAAAAAAATAATAAATAAAAATCAAACTTAACAAAAGCTTGCATGTGGACTATATGTCCATAAACATCAAAATATCCCGATTACAACCTCGATCCTTGAAAAAAAATTTAATTTTTTAAAATTTTTAAATCAAGAAAATAAATCCTAGCACAGGGGGCGCTATTGTACTGCAAAAAGTGGGACGAGAGTGACGTTGAAGCAAATTTCACAGAGGATAAATGGATATTACTAGCGAGAGCAGGGGAAAATCCTTCGTTCAGAGGGGTAACAAGAGTTTCACTGTTAATACAGGGAGTAATATTATAGCACATATTCAGTAGCGGTGTTATTGTTATGAATATATGTCTGTCTTCCTTTCGGCTTTTTCCCTTTTACTCGGGAGTTGCCACAGCAAATCATCTCATTCGCACGTTTGATTTGGCAGAGGTTTTCACATCGGATGCCCTTCCTGTCACAACCCTTTTAGCAAGGGACAGAAACACGCTGACGACTTTGCAGCTACTCTTTACGAAAGTCAGCAATGGTTCTTTTACATGAACCTCTCACCATAGACAGTGAGAGACATGGCCCGCCTTTGATAACCCAGTTAGCTGCACTGGGGGGACAGTGACAACCTTGTGGAGAGTGGGACTTGAACCCCCAACCTTTGGATCAGTGATCCAGCACCCCAGCGCACTAGACCACCACTGCCCCATTGTTATGAATATATATATATATATATAAAATATATTTTTATATACTCTATTATATATATATGTAACACTGGAAATAGATATACTAGTAAACTATCACTCTTTACGGATATGAATCTGAATATCTACCCCTATTATCACTCAGCATGAAATCGTGTTATTCATAGTAAATATGCATAACGTCACAGTTCAATTGTTATATAATTTCCGAGAGTACAGTGGTATGAAAAAGAATCTGAACCTTTTGGAATTTCTCACATTTCTGCATAAAATCACCATCAAATGTGATCTGATCTTTGCCAAAATCACACAGATGAAAAAACCGTGTCTGCTTTAACTAAAACCACCCAAACATTTATAGGTTTTCATATTTTAATGAGGATAGCATGCAAACAATGGCAGAAGGGGGAGGAATAAGTAACTGAACCATCACATTTAAAATTTTGTGCTCCTTCCTTTGGCAGCAATAACTTCAACCAGACGCTTCCTGTAGCTGCAGATCAGTCTGGCACATCGATCAGGACTAATCTTGGCCCATGCTGCTTTACAAAACTGCTGTAGCTCAGTCAGATTCCTGGGATGTCTGGCATGAATCGCTGTCTTGAGGTCATGCCACAGTATCTCAATGGGGTTCAAGTCTGGACTTTGACTTGGCCACTCCAGAACGTGTATTTTGTTCTGAAACAATTCTGAAGTTGATTTACTTCTGTGTTTTGGATCATTATCTTGTTGCAGCATCCATCCTCTTTTTAGCTTCAACTGTCTGACAGATGGCCTCAGGTTTTCCTGCAAAACATCCTGATAAACTTTTGAATTCATTTTTCCATTAATGATTGCAAGTTGTCCAGGCCCCGAGGCAGCAGAACAGCTCCAAACCATGATGCACCCTCCACCATGCTTCACGGTGGGGATGAGGTGTTGATGTTGGTGAGCTGTTCCATTTTTCCTCCACACATGACGTTGTGTGTTCCTCCCAAACAATTCAACTTTGGTTTCATCAGTCTACAAAATATTTTGCCAAAACGTCTGTGGAGTGTCCAAGTGCCTTTTTGTGAACATTAAACGAGCAACAATGTTTTTTTTTAGACAGCAGTGGCTTCCTCCTTGGAGTCCTCCCATGAACACCATTCTTGGCCATTGTTTTACATATAGTTGATGTGTGCACAGAGACATTGGACTGTGCCAGTGATTTCTGTAAGTCTTTCGCAGACACTCTAGGGGTTTTTTTTACCTCTCTGAGTATTCTGCGCTGAACTCTTGGCGTCATCTTTGGCGGACGGCCACTCCTTGGGAGAGAAGCAACAGTGCCAAACTCTCTCCATTTGTTGAAAACTTTTCTGACTGTCGATTGATGAACATCCAGACTTTTAGAGATGGTTTTGTATCCTTTCCCAGCTTTATACAAATCAACAATTCTTGATCGCAGGTCTTCAGGCAGCTCTTTTGAGTGAGCCATGGTGCACATCAGACAATGCTTCTCATCAAGACAATTCTTACCAGGTGTGTGTTTTATAGTGGGCAGGGCAGCTTTAAGCCACTCATCAGTGATTGGGCACACACCTGACAAATTGTTTGGTAAAAATTGGTTTCAATTGCTCTTTAAGTCTCCTTAGGCAGAGGGTTCAGTTACTTATTCCGCCCCCCCCTCTGTCATTGTTTGCATGCTATCCTCATTAAAATATGAAAACCTATAAATGTTTGGGTGGTTTTAGTTAAAACAGACACTGTTTTTTCATCTGTGTGATTTTGACAAAGATCAGATCACATTTGATGGTGATTTTATGCAAAAATGTGAGAAATTCCAAAAGTTTCAGATACTTTTTCATACCACTGTAACTCATGAAGCAGAACCGAAATCGTGACACACATCGTGGGAATTGGGCCCTAGTGTAAACCGGATATAATTGCGACACACACTGCGGATTGCAGCAAATGGATTTTAGCAGATTACACCTCGTAAATAAAAACACCTGATGATGCAAATATACAGATTTTCAGTGTAACCCAGTGTTTACACTTGGGCACAATGTCCGCGATTTCTAAGATTCCAGGGGCCACAGAATTGGGGGAGCTGAAGCCCCCTCCACTTTTTCCTCAACCCAAAGAAAAATTTTAAGTATCTTTAGTGACATCTCAAAAATGTTTAAAATGTGTAGTTTGTACAAGTATAGTATAATCTACATGTACATTGTGTACAGTACCGTAAATGCTTATGCACCAAGTGTATAGTAATATAGTGGCTGCCTTTTAGGGGATGTACCGATACCTTTATCCCTTCTTTTTTTGGATCTGATTGAGCCTAGGCATGATTGAATTGGAACTTTGAAATAAGTAAATCAATGGCTATGTGCACACAGAATACACCTCATATCTAAAATCTGGAAATCAGCCATGCATAGTCTCGAGGTGATACACGTCTAGAGTCCAGGGGTTTCCCAAGGGGCCAGATGAGAAGCAGAAAATATTGTGGAGGGCTGGGCCAATAACCTGAACTCAATTCTGCATAATATTTATTTTATTTCTTTGTAAAAAGCAGTATTAACATACATTTTTATTGGGAACAGTGTTTTTGATAACCAATTTTTTCCAGTGCATCAAAGTCTGGTAGTAATTCTGTTAGGGTTCTCAGAACAAATTTGAGGTGTTCATTACTCATTTGGTATCTGTGGGATGCTTTGTTGGTGTTCATCACACGCAGTATTTAGAGTCAAACAACACCATCATCCTTTGTGGCATCTTCTGGATGTTTGGAAATTTGGCTGCACTTAGTGAAGCATAAAACTCATCCAGTTTAAGGGAGTGGAACTTCTCCTTTTACATCATGACACATTGGACATCAATCACTTCCAATTGCAGTCCTGTGGTACCGTTTCAGGCTGATTTTTCCAAATCACAAAACCCACAGTAGAATTCTTCATGCAGGTCATCCAGTGCTTTCCTGGATTTGTTCACATGTTGCAGGGCGTTTTTTAACGTGGCTAATGTAGGAGAAATGAGCAAATGACTTGTCTGACATTTGCTTTGAAAATGAAACTAGCCTGTTTTTAAAGGCTCTGCTGTTTACTTGCATTTCATGCAAAAACTGTTTTTTTTTCCCTTGTAGCTTCACATTCAGCTCGTTCATGTGGGTCAGTTTATCCACAATAAAAGCTTAAAATCAAAAAGCCAGTGTCTTTCAGCTCAGGAAAATTCTCAATGTTCTCAAGTAGCTCCAAAAATGAAATGATCTCCTGTTTGAGCTCCACACTCATTGACATACTTTCCCCAAACTGAACCAACAGACATTAGAAGGTAAAAAGAAGTCCTGCTGAATTTTGCATATATCCTCGTGCTGGATTCTTGGATGGAAGGTGCTCGGATGAAGGTGTTTTGCTGAGCCTGCAAACTCATGACCAACCTATCAGTGGTAGCCGGATGTTCACGTGGTGAGGTTGTTGGTGTAATTAGCATGATTAGGGGAAAAGTGGCGGCTGATGTATTCGTTTAAAACCGAAATGGTTTCTTGGCAAATAAGACTTACAGCCTTTGACCGGACTTCAGTAAAAAAGTATTTAGGTGTCAATTCCTTATGAACCATCTAACACTCACTGTCGACTTTTCTTTTCTCTGACATAGCTCAGTGCAGTAGAAGAGTCTTCTTCTTTTCTTCTTCTTTTCTTTTCGGCTTTTTCCGTTCTCAGGGGTCGCCACAGCAAATCATCTGATTCGCACATCTGATTTGGCAGAGGTTTTTACTTCGGAAGCCTTTCCTAGCCTTTCCTGTCGCAACCCTTTTAGCAAGGGACAGAAACACGCTGACGGCTTTGCAGCTACTCTTTACGAAAGTCAGCAATGGTTCTTTTACATGTCTCTCACCATAGACAGTGAGAGACATGGCCCGCCTTTGATAACCCAGTTCGCCGCACTGGGGGTGTAGTAGAAGAGTACAGGAAATGGCTCAAGCTCCGAAAAATCAACTGACTGCGCCTAATGCGCCACTGGTGTTGAAATGCTGTCATTACAAGCCAAAGTCAAATGAATGCAATCGATCAATCATTCACATCAAACATGAATTCTGTACCAATTAATCTTCGGCGGGCCGTTTTAAAAGGACCAGCGGGCCAGATGTGGCCCGCTGGGGTAGTTTGCTCGCCCCTGCTCCAGTCGTTCACTGACTGCAAGGACTCCCAAATTTTTCAATTAGCCCCACCCACTTTGTAAATCGCTCCGAGGGCCCTGGAGTCAAAGGCTTCACTCCACGATTTATGCGCACTCTTGCCACAAGATCTGAGAATGGAAAAGATGCAGAGGGCATCTAAAAGATTAAACTTGAAGGCATAGTGTTGCTACGTTCAAGAGGCTTGATGATGGCACATCAAGGTCTGTTACACTCTACTGCGCTCTTGATCCCCACTGTCAATCATGATTGGTCTTAAATTGTAGGTACAAGGTAAAGTCTGTTGGGTTTTTACACCCGAGCCTAGTGGCTCATCAGGCTGGTGCTTATCCCCGGTTTCTGTAGCGTGAAGGTCAACTCCTCCTGGAGGGGACGCTAGTCCATCGCAGGTTACCTTCCCAGTATAGTTTACTGGTACCCATTTATACTGCTGGGTGAACAGAGGCACTTGTGGTTGAGACCTTGCCCAGGGTTCTTAGCACAGTGAGGGTCTCAGTGGGATTCGAACTCACAACCTCCCGATCATGAGCGCAGCACCCTAACCACGACACCACCGGCCCCACCGGCCCCACCCTCAAATTGTAGCGCATCATTTGGCAACATTTCAGACTGTTAAATATTTTGCCAGGACCAAGTGCGATCATCACGAATCCACCAAGTTAGCTAAAGATCGTCAAGATATGATCTCAGGGCTTCCCACACTTATCACAATTCTTTCAAATTGCAGACGTCGTGTTCCACTCGAACCTCAGTGCAACGGGGGGGATTTCCTTTCATTTCATCTTAATCGAGAAAAAATTGGAAACGTGTGAATCCTGCAACAAATCAACATCTGAAAAATGCAAAAGAGAGGATATGTAAATGGATGAGGTTAGAACATTAAAGCATGATCTACACAGGATAAAAGATCATTTCTATCACATTCATGCACTTATTTCTATTATTTATCGAATAGTTTATGATGATGATGATGATGATGATGATGATGATGATGATTGTTATTATTATTATTATAATGATTTTAACATCCTCTCTCTAACTCTTTCTATTAAATGAAGATAAAAATCTGTGTATGTTTCTTTTGTAATACAGTATTAATGAAAACATTTCCCAGGTGAGTTTGTCCACATCCACAGATGGATTGTTGCGTTTCGGGGACACGGTCATGCTGATAAATACGAGAGGAATGAAGGACCACCTGTCTGACCCCTGCATCCTCAGCATCATCGCCAACCTCAGCAACATCACATCACATCTGGAAACAGCATCTGAGCCACATCTCCTGGGTCCCTGTGAGGTGGGCGGAGCCAGCAACACCCAGCCGTGTGTGAGGAACTGCTTCATAATCACCAGGTAAAGATTTCCACGCAGGTATAAACATTGGGACTCGTTTGAGTTATTTCATCACTCGTTCTCACGAGTTTGCACCGGAAACGTGAGACTCGTTAACTTTATTTTCATGTTACTAATTCTATGCCTTTTTTAAAGTAGGGGTGTGTGTTTGTTAGCTGACGGTGGTGTCTGAGCTGCATTACTGAAACTTAACACAAGAGGCGCTCTTTCACTCTTTCACGGTTTACTCACCATCGTTGGCATGGTTAGTCTTCTATATTTAGAAAATCAGTCCACACACGCAAAAGCTCTTCCTGTTTTCTGTTGTTTGTCGTTAAGTGTGGACGAGACTGCAGATGGAGAAATACTCAGATATGACCAAAACTTCGCCCTCAGGACGACTGCAGGCTTTGGGGGAGAGGTAACCATAGCAGTGATGACGTCAGCAGATTGTGATTTTAAGTTGATTTGTCGAATGTGAAGGGGAATTTGGCACTTCTACTTCTGCTCCATTTTCCTTCTGGTTCATTAAAATTCTTCAAGATTTCACAATGTGCTGCTTTCACACACACATTGTTTGCATTCGCAGGAAAAACATCTATTTTTTTTCCTTTAAAAACGAGTTCCGGGCAGTTGTGGCCTGGTCGTAAAGGTGCTGGTGATCCGAAGGTTGGGGGTTCAAGCCCCACAAGCCATGGGTTGTCACTGTCCTACCAGTGCAGCTAACTGGGTTATCGCCTGGTAAAGGCAGCATGGTGGCGTAGTGGTTAGCATGCCCGCCTCACAGCAAGAAGGCCTGGGTTCGAATCCAAGCCTGGGTGTTTCTGTGTGAAGTTTGCATGTTCTTCCTGTGCTTGCATGGGTTTCCTCCCACAGTCCAAAAACATGCACAGTAGGTTAATTGGCTAAATAATCTGTGGAGAGGGCTTCAATAAGTTGGATAACTTGTGCCCAATCCCTTTCTTCAATGAATAAAATAAGTTTCAATCAATCAAAGGCCAGCCATGTCTCTCACTGTCTATGGTGTGAGACTGTAAAGGAACCATTGTGGACTTTTGACAAGAGTAGCTGCATAGCATGTTTCCGCCCTGTGGTGGCCTGGCGAGCTGTCCAGTGTGTACTCAGCCCTCACCCAGAGTCAGTCTCCCTGCGACCCTAATTAGAATTAAGCGGTTACAGAAAATGAATGAATAAAACAAGTTCCTTGTCGTTTGAATAAATGTGATTCACCTACTTATGAATGTCATAATCTTTAAGCATCAGATGTATCCTGTGTAGCTTTATCTGGCTAGTGACCACAGAACATTCCAGAAGTGTGCTAAAAAATCCCACCTACAAGATGTGAGTTTAGTGGAGCAATTGGACTTCCTGTGTTGGTGGAGGACGATTTACCTCGATCCACAGGAACGACTCGAACACGAAGGCTTACCTGTGCAGGTGAGCACACCACCTTATTTATAAACCTTTCCATCCACACCTGTAAACCACCAAATTAACCAAACCTCCAAACCTGTATACCACATCACCATACCTAAAAACACACCTCTACACCTATAAACCAGTAATTAATACCATTATCTCTCTCTGGTTTGTTTTCAATGATTGCTTTTAGTTTTTAAGAATAGCCGTTTACGTGTCTGTACATTCTGTGTGTGCATCCAGGTGAATTCTAAAATGTTGCTCACTCACTGTAAAACAAATCAGTGTCTGGCCGCTTTGCCCGATCACACACTCTGGTAAAGATGCTTCACATTGTTTTATTAAATTCTTGAACTGAGTCATTTTTTTTTTTTTCTGATGAAGTGATGAAATGTTTAAGTGAAGTAATGAATTGCTGAAATGATGATGTCATCCAATTGTCTCATACACTCTGAACTTGTGATTGTTTTGGATGAATGTGCTGTAGGACTGTGTTTGGGAAAGAGTTGGAGATCACGGCTCACACCTTTCTGGATTCCCATAAGGCTGAGCAGGATCATAATCACTGGAAGTTCATGATGGCTGCTCCAGGAATACAGGAACCAAGTGACATTGTGTCAGAAAACTGCAAATACTCAGAAATGAAAGGAGCCACGGCTACATACTGAAATTAAAAAATTTCAAGGAAATTAAATGCAAACTTATGAACATCTACATGTTTCTATTCAAATAGAATGTTTGATGAATTTTTACCTTCGTATAGAAATTTAAAAAAAAAAACAATTACTTTACTTGTGTGTGTGTGTGTGGGGGGGGGGGGAGTGACTCACATCCTGCTCATGAGATTTTGTGATTTCAAAAGAGTGAACCAGTGGCCTTTTCAAACTGGTTAACAGTAACTGGATTTTAGCATGTTGTAACTTCATTCATTCATTTTCTGAAACGATTAATCCTACTTAGGGTTGCAGGGAGGCTGGTGCCCATCTCAGCCGACGGCAAAGTACACCCTGGACAAGTCGCCAGTCCATCGCAGGGCAGAAACATGCTGACGACTATGCAGGTACTCTTGACGAAAGCCAGCAATGGTTCTTTTACAGCCTCTCACCGTAGACAGTGAGAGACATGGCAGGCCTTTGATAACCCAGTTAGCTACACTGAGGGGACAGTGACAACCCATTGAGGAGCTTGAACCCCTAACCTTGGGATTAGTAATCCAGCACCTTACCACAAGGCCACCAAGGCCGTATTGTAACTTGGTAACTATAAATAAAAACCACCTGATAATGAAAATAAACACGTGGTCTTACTATGATATTAATATTTGTATTCATCACTGACACATTGTTTACAATATACTGTATTGATTTAAGAATAATTTTATTGCTTTGCTAATGACACACTCCAAAACAACAAACGACACTTATACTTGCCTTCGAACTTTAAACTACTGTATACTTATACTTAGCAACAGGGTGTTCACAAAGAAACAGACGGCAACTGACTAATCAGATTTCAGTATTCAATTGAGTCTTGTAATAAACTTCTGATTTGCAGCTGCATTACTCACAGCTGCTGTGACGTGTGTGTGTGTGTGTGTGTGTGTGTGTGTGTGTGTGTGTGTGTGTGTGTGTGTGTGAACGTACATTTGCAAATGAGATTTAATGATTTAATAATCACCGGAGACATATTTAAAATAAAGATCACACAACTTGTGAAAAATGTGTTACGTCACATTACGTTCAATATTTTGTAGAAAGGTGCGGCGCCACCTGCTGGTCAGTGTGAATAAATGCAAAGAGTAACAAGTACTGTATTGAAACCCTCTGATCCAGTAAATCCATTAGAGCCACAAAAAGAAGGAAAGAATTCTGAGCTGAAGAATTTAAGAATTTAGTGTTTGACTTTTCCTCTTCTTGCCCTTTTGCTTTTGTTTCTTGCCATGTTTTCGTCCTCTCCTACCCACCTGAAGACAAAAAAGACACATCATGTGCATTTCTGTGAAGTCGCACATTTTATAATGTGACTATGTAACTATCTATCAGTCTATCTATCTGTTTATTTGTTTATTTATTTTACTATGCATAATGACCCAGATTCCCATTAGCAGGCCCGGATTAATCTGGTAAAGTTAGGAATCACCCAACCGTAAAAAGTACTGATATATGAAATGATAAAGCTCAAGCTCTTCATTCAGAGCATCATATTAGGCACTGTACAGCATTCAAATGAAATAATTTAAATGTTATTTTAAAAAATAAATTCCCAAAGTAACTCTTTTATAAACAAAAATCCATAAAGTTTGGAATATTCGTAATGTTTTATTCTTTATTAAAATTATTTTTGAACTTCTGAATGTTTTGAAGTTGATCCTGAGCTAATACACACTAAAGAACTGCAGGTGAAATTTCAGGTGAATATCAAGTGAATTTTATGTGGATATCAGGTGAATATCAGGTGAATATAAGGTTTATTTTAGATGAATATCAAGTGAATATCATGTGAATTTTAGGTGATTATCAGGTTAATTTCAGGTGAATATCATGTGAATTTTAGGTAAATATCAGGTGAATATAAGGTGAATTTTAGATGAATATCAAGTGACTATCATGTTTCAACATCGATTCATGGTTGTGGTGTAAGAGAAGAAGATGCAAAGGATAGGGTGAGATGGAGGCAAATGATTCGCTGTGGCGACCCCTGAAGGGAAAAGCCGAAAGGAAAAGAAGAAGAAGAATCATGTGAATTTTAGGTGAATATCAGGTGATTATCAGTTGCATTTCAGGTGAATATCAGGTGAATTTTAGGTGAATATTAGTAGAATTTTAGGTAACAGGTGATAATAAGGTGAATATCAGGTGAATTATAGGTAAATATCAGGTGGATTTTAGGTGAATATTAGTTGAGTTTTAGGTGAATATCAGGTGATTGTCAGGTGAATTTGAGGTGAATATCAGGTGAATATCAGCTGAATTTTAGGTGAATATTAGTTGACTTTTAGGTGAATATCATGTGATTATCAGGTGAATTCTAGGTGAATATCAGGTGAATTCTAGGTGAATATCAGGTGAATTTTAGGTGAATATCAGGTGAATTTGAGATGAATATCAGGTGAATATCAGGTGAATTTTAGGTGGCTATCGTGAATTTTAGGTGAATATCAGGTGAATATCAGGTAAATTTTAGGTGAATATTAGTTGACTTTTAGGTGAATATCATGTGATTACCATGTGAATTCTAGGTGAATATCATGTGAATTCTAGGTGAATATCAGGTGAATATCAGCTGAATTTTAGGTGAATATTAGTTGACTTTTAGGTGAATATCATGTGATTATCAGGTGAATTCTAGGTGAATATCAAGTGAATTCTAGGTGAATATCAGGTGAATTTGAGGTGAATATCAGCTGAATTTTAGGTGAATATCAGGTGATTATCAGGTGAAGTTTAGGTGAATATCAGGTAAATATCAGGTGGTGAATTTTAGGTGAATATCAGGTGAATATCAGCTGAATTTTAGGTGAATATTAGTTGACTTTTAGGTGAATATCATGTGATTATCAGGTGAATTCTAGGTGAATATCAAGTGAATTCTAGGTGAATATCAAGTGAATTCTAGGTGAATATCAGCTGAATTTGAGGTGAATATCAGGTGATTATCAGGTGAAGTTTAGGTGAATATCAGGTAAATATCAGGTGGTGAATTTTAGGTGAATATCAGGTGAATATCAGCTGAATTTTAGGTGAATATTAGTTGACTTTTAGGTGAATATCATGTGATTATCAGGTGAATTCTAGGTGAATATCAAGTGAATTCTAGGTGAATATCAGGTGAATTTGAGGAGAATATCAGCTGAATTTGAGGTGAATATCAGGTGATTATCAGGTGAAGTTTAGGTGAATATCAGGTGAGGGAAGAACAAAAGACGGGATGAAGAGAGAAGAGCTTTTAATCAAACAAAACAGAATGAGTAATAAATAAGGAAAATAAATAAATAAATAAATTAGTATGGTGCACAAGACAAGAATATATATATATGTGTGTGTGTGTGTGTGTGTGTGTGTGTGCGTTTTTCAATGAGATACATTTTGCCACTCAGTCCATTCACTCCATTGGGAGCGCAGGAGCGAGTCTCTACAGCGAGCTCTCAGTTTACT
>CM045728.1:99994314-100016814 GCA_024760905.1 Plotosus lineatus
ACTTTAAAAAAAAAAATTGTCAATAAACAAGAAAGTAAATAAATAAGAAAAACTTCTTCTAAATTCTTCTAAATAAATAAACAAATCATACAAAAAAAAAGTGTGTTGTATAAAATGAATATCGTATATTGATAATGTAAATACCTTTATATGAATAAATATCTATAATAAACACTCCAGCGTGTTTTACTTACTCTCGGTGCGCGCGTGTCTCGGTGCTGCTCGCTGGTTGGTCAGTGGATGTGCGTGTGCGCTCGCGCTCTTATTCTGTTTAGCACCCACATACAGTGGGCGAGCTGGGGCGGGTGTGTGCGTGTGCGCGCGCATTTGGGGACATGTGTTGATTTCCCCCGATGTGTGGACTGAGAGTTAACAACCCTGTTTATTAAAAGGTGTGAATACGCAGTAATCAGCCCAGACGATTTTAGCAGCATTAGTAAGAGCTCCAGCCCTGTGTCGAGCTCGAGGAATCATTACAAACCCGGACACTGCGGACCGGAAGTTCCAAACTTTACAATAATCGGGCAGGTAATTCAAATCTTTCCCCTGTCGGAGTTTATAATCTCCAGTTATAGGTCACAGTGGGGCCGGTGGCGTAGTGGTTAGGGTGTTGTGCTCATGATCGGGAGGTTGTGAGTTCGAATCCCACTGAGACCCTCACTGTGCTAAGACCCCTGGGCAAAGACTCAACCACAAATGTGCCTCTGTTCACCCAGCAGTATAAATGGGTACCAGTAAAATATACTGAGCAGTATAAATGGGTACCAGTAAAATATACTGGGAAGGTAACCTGCAATGGACTTGCGTCCCATCCAGGGGGAGTTGAACTACGGACCTGGGGATAAGCACCGGCCTGATGAGCCACGGGCTACAGACCCAACAGACTAAGAAAGAGATTGATAGGTCCCCACACACACACACACATACACAGATGTTCACTGGATATGTAAGGGTTATTAATTAGTACTGTATTAGAATTGAAACAGGGTGTTGTACGGTGAGCATGTCTGCTTCAGAGCAAGAAGGTCCTGGGTTTGAGTCTCGGGCTCATTTATGGCGTTTCTGTGTGGAATGTGCATGTCCTACCTCTGCTTGGTTCTTCTAGAATACTCAGGTTTCCTGAAACAGTCCAAAGACATGCATATTGGCATGATGTGAGTGTGAATGGTTGTGTGTTGCTCTGCAGTACAATGATGAACTGTTCAGGGTGTACCCTGCCTTCACCCAGAGTCAGCTGAGTGGTTCAGTTAATAAACAAATCTCCTCTACTCCTGCTCACAACAACAGGAATAAGAAGAAGAAAGCCCCACTATCACCGGGTTGTCACTGTCTCCCCAGTGCAGCTTCCTGGGTTATGAAAGGCCTGCCATGTTTCTCACTGTGTATGGTGAGAGGCTGTAAAAGAACCATTGCTGACTTTCTTCAAGAGTAGGCTGCATAGCAGTCAGTGTGTTTCTGCCCTGCAATGGCCTGCTGGGCCGTCCACAGTGTACTCTGCCCTTGCCCAGAATCGACTGAGATTCTCCAAATCTCCAAATTTGCATTCTCCAAATCACTCTAATTAGGATTAAGTGGTTCAGAAAATGAATGAATGAATAATAGGTGGTGTGTTTTATTCTCTTTAAATCCCAACAACTTCTCAACATTTAAGATTATTATTGTCATCATCATAATCATAATCATCTTCATCCACTTAATCTGAGATCAGATCACAGCAGTGAGGTCCAGAAGTCCCTCTCCCCAGCCAATGAGGTGCTCCCAGACATGTCAAGAGACATAGTCCCTACAGCTTGTTTTAGGTTGACCCCGGAGTCTCTTTCCGGTTGGACATGCCCGAAATGCTATACCAGGGAGGAGTTCGGGAGACATTCTAATCAGTTGCCTGATCACCTCAACTGGCTCCTCTCAACATTCTACCCCGAGCTCCTCCCGGATGGCTGAGCTTCTCACCTTATCTCTAAGGGAGAGCCCCGCTAACTGCAAAAGAAGCTCATTTTAGCCACATTTATCCCTAATCTTGCTCTTTTCGGTCACTACCCAAAGCTCGTCACCATAGGTGAGGGTTGGAACATAGATAGATTGGTAAATTGAGAGCTTTGCCTTGCAGCTCAGCTCCCTGTTCCCAACAACGGATCAGTAAAAGCTTTATAGCAGCGGCTGCAGCGATCCACCTATTGATCTCACGCCATCCTTCTTTCACTCTTGAACAAGACCCCGAGATACTTGACTCCTCTACTTGGCAGGACCTCATTCCAGACCCGGAAGCTGCAGTCCTCCCTTTTCTGTATGAGAACCTTGGCCTCGGACTTGGCGATGCTGATTCTCATCCCAGCTGCTTCGCACTCTGCTGCAAAACAGTCCAATGAGAGCTGGAGGTCCCAGATTGATGAAACCAAAAGAACATCATCTGTAAAAAGCGGAGATAAGATATCAGATAGAACCAGAACCCCACAACGTTGCGGCTGCACATAGAAATTCTGTCAATAAAAATTATGAACAGAATCGGTGACAAGGGACATCCTTGGTGGACTCCACCCTCAACGGAAACGAATTAAGATTATTATTTATTTAAAAAACAAGTATGGCTGCATTTCATCTGTTTATAGGGATAGAGTATGGTTATGCTTCATGAAGTGAATTAATAACATGTCCACCACACAGCGAGAGGGTCCTGGGTTCAATTCCCTGGCTCGGAGCACTTCTGTGTGGAGTTTGTATATTCTCCCTGTGCTTGTGTGACTTTTCTCAAACAATCCAAAAATATGCACAGTAGGCTCACTGGCTGTTCAAAATCACCTTCAGGTGTGAGTGTGAGAGTGAATGGTTGAGTGAGTGTTGCCCAGAGCCAGCTGAGATGGGCAGCAGTTTCCCCGCGACCCTGATCAGGATTAAGCGGCTTAGAAAATGAATCAGTGAATAATAATAACAATGATGATAATAATAATGATAATAATATAGAAATGAGAATTCTTTCACAATCTTGACTGGAAATAAGAAATCCCCACACACTGTTCCAGTAGGAGCACATTACAAGTTCCATGAACACATGGTTCTAGCTGAGCATTAACTAGACGTTTTACAAAATGGATATATGTAGGTCCTTTTCATTCTCAGCTCATGCAGGTTTCGAAGGTTGGAAGAAAGTGGAAGAAGTCGAGTGTCCTGTACAGAGTTCTGACCTCAACACTACTGAACACCTTTGGGATGAAATGGAACACCAACTGAACCCCAGACCTTCTTCATATCCCCACATCAGTGTGTGATCTCTTCATATCCCCACTCTTCTTTCCAAAAGTTCTCCAAGCCTCTCAGTCTCTGGTACACTGTCCTCTTCAGGTCACTCAGTGGATTTTCAGTCAAATACCAGTCTGATCTGTGACCGGATTGTTCCAAAACTTTCTTCTTTTTCTGGTGAAGCCGTTCCTTTGCTCCTCCTCGCAGGTAGTCTGTTCATGTCTGTCTTGCTTTCGGCTTTTTCCCTTTTACTCGGGAGTCGCCACAGCGAATCATCTGATCTACACGTTTGATTTGGCAGAGGTTTTTACGTCGGATGCCCTTCCTGTCACAACCCTTTTTAGCAAGGGACAGAAACACGCTGACGACTTTGCAGCTACTCTTTACGAAAGTCAGCAATGGTTCTTTTACATGCCTCTCACCATAGACAGTGAGAGACATGGCCCACCTTTGATAACCCAGTTAGCTGCACTGGGGGGTGGGACAGTGACAACCTTGTGGAGAGTGGGACTCGAACCCCCAACCTTTGGATCAGCGATCCAGTGCCCTATACCACTAGCCCACCACTGCCCTCCACAGGTAGTCTGTTCATAACTGTTCATAATTCCCTTCACCTTGACTGTAGTTGCAGCTCATGAAAATCTCCAACAAAGCATGATGGGTATGTAAAAGGATGTGCACACCTAAGCAATAACATTATTATTTTTTTTTTTTTTGTCCCCCACTAAATGACGTTTGTATTTCTCTTGCTTTGTTCGGCGTATCAATTACATTCATTCATTCATTCACTTTCTACGCATCTTAATCCTAATTTAGGCCATAGGTAGACTAGCACCCAGCCGGCTCTGGGTGAGGGCAGGATACATCCTAAACAGCTCACCAGACCATTACAGGGCCAACAATCACACAACCATTCACACTCGCTCACACCAAGGGGCGATGTGGAGCAGCAAGTTAGCCTACTGTGCACCTTTTTGGACTGCAAGAGGAAACCAGATTACCTGGAAGAAATCCACGCAAGCATGAGGAGAACACGCAAACTCCACCCAGAACCGTCCCAAGCCCAGGAATCAAACCCCAGGAATCAAACCCCAGGATGCTTCTTGCTGTGAAGCGGATGTGTGAACCACTGCACGAGAATGCCGCTATTGATTACATTAAATGTGGAAAAAGTTCTGAAATGATTTCTGTCAGTTGAATTTTAACAGGGGTGTGTGAACTTTACATATCCACTGTATCTAAGAACGGAATGCGTTTGTGGCGAGTTTATAAATCAGGTTTTTATCTTTTCTTTTTGTATACTTAAAGTTTAACAGGAAGTAATACCTTCTAGTTTTAATGGCAAGAGGGATAAAGAGATGAATCTGGATAGCTGATGATGTCAAAGGTTTGAAAAGGACATAGGTAGGTAAAGTCTGTTGGGCTTTTTACACCCGAGCCATAGCGGCTCATCAGGCCGGTGCTTATCCCCGCTTTCTGTAGCGTGAAGCAACTAGGAGTTCAACTCCTCCTGGATGGGACGCTAGTCCATCGCAGGTTACCTTCCCAGTATATTTTACTGGTCTCCATTTATACTGCTGGGTGAACAGAGGCACACTTGTGGTGAAGACCTTGCCCAGGGGTCTTAGCACAGTGGGGGGTCTAACCTGGACTTGAACTCACAACCTCCTGATCATGAGCCCAGCACTCTAACCACTACACCACCGGCCCCACTTGAAAAGGTCGTAATGGAGTGATTTCGAGCTGGAGTAGGGCCGTTTTCATTTTGTCTTGGTCTTGACTTTTAGTATATATGTGTACATATATACTGTATATATGTATGTATAGGGTCAGTGGTGGTCTAGTGGTTAGGGCACAGGATCGCTGATCCTAAGGGTGAGGGTTCGAGTCCCCACAAGGTTGTCACTGTACCCCCAGTGCAGCTAACTGGGTTATCAAAGGCGGGCCATGTCTCTCACTGTCTATGGTGAGAGGTTCATGTAAAAGAACCATTGCTGACTTTTGTAAAGAGTAGCTGCGAAGCCGTCAGCGTGTTTCTGTCAGTCTAGGAACCACCACAGCTGTCTCAGCCAGATGAGCCACCGTGGAGGGGACCTAGGCCTAGAGAGGGGGATCAGCCAGCGCGAACTGTCTCTCGCTATACAAAAATACTCAGCGCAGGCGAGGAGAAATAACTCTTCACTATCTTCGAATTTGAAGAACAGAGCCATTATCAATGTATATATATATATATATATATATATATATATATATATATATATATATATATATGTGTGTGTGTGTGTGTGTGTGTGTGTGTGTGTGTATATAAACCACTACTATTCTTCTTCTCATCTCCTTTTTCTTCTTCCTCTTCTTCTTATAATTATTATGGTTGCTACTAATGCAACTAATATTATTACTGTTAGTAGTAATAATAGTAAATGTGAGGCATCTTAAATATGAATACTGAATATTAGTCACGGCAGAAGCTCACACAATGATGTTATTAAAGTTCAAGACAAAACAAGAAGTGATACAGTGATGGAAAGATGATAGTAGAGTGCGTAGTATGACAGGAAATGCTAATTGAGGTGTTGGGACTGTATGGTCACAATTCATATGTGCACTTATTAATCAGTAGACGTTTAGTCAGAAACCCTCTGGCTGTCTCTCAATCCCCCTTTCCTTCTCGGTTTCAAAATGCTTTCCTCTGAATGAAAAACATCCAGTAATATTAATAGTAACTTTTAATATCAGCTCGTTTCCCCGTCGAGGGCAGAAACTGACCATGAGAGTGATAAAGGGGTGATAACGATCTCTGGACAAGTAGAACTACTGCGCTTCCTCCACACTGGTTTTGCTTTGCAAATGAGTCAAAGTCCTAAATCGAGGCACATGTGGACTTTCCAAGACTCTTCCTGGGTAGCAGTTTTGCCCCTGCTCGAAAGGGACTAAACAAATTAATCTGCACGTCTGCTCAAAAACTACAAGAAACTCTTTTATTAAAACTGTCTGACATCATTCTGGCAGGTCCCTGTGATGTTAATTATTTACACATGAAGGTAAAAATAACTAATAAAATAATATGACCTTTTGTTTATTGAGCAGGGTTCATTACCAGTGCACACATTTGGAATAAATAAATAAAATATCCCCAACGCTATAAATTCATAATTAATCTCAAAATCCTCATTTTAGTTCATATTTTTCCATACGCTTTACCTTCATTTGATCTATAGGTATGAAATAAATAAAAACAGCTTTCTTTCTATCTATCTATCTATCTATCTATCTATCTATCTATCTATCTGTCTGTCTGTCTGTCTGTCTGTCTGTCTGTTGGTCTATCGATCTTTCTATATAACCTATCTGTCAATGCATCTGTCCATCCATCCATGTATCCATCTATCTCTGTCTATCTATCTATCCATCTATATATCGACCTATGAACAAGTATCAAATATATTCCACAAAAGAAATTCATAAGCCAAAGAAAAAAAGAAGCAAACATAAACACGTTACTGAAATTTGGAGCTTCCCTTTCTTTCCAATTAAAGCAACATTAACAGAGAAACATCATTTCTACTGAAAACACAATCTTCCCTTCAATAAAATGATAATAACAGTACTAATCATTATTTTTATTTAAGCATGGTGTATTTTATGCTTCAGATAGACATAAACAGCTTCTCGATGGACATTAAAATGTACAGATGAGGTGCATGTAATCCATCTTTGTGTATCTGGAACTTTTGTCTAAGAAAACTCAACGAGTAAATAAATTCAATATTTCGTAATTTTTGGTAGATTTTTTGAGTCACTTTTTTTCTGGAGAAAGAGGGAAATTTATTCACTGGTAACTTTAATTCCTGTTATTTATATATTTTTACACATTTACATCAGTTTTATTTTATTTTTTTATAAATATGAGTTATGGATGTGATAATCACTGTGGGAAGTGATTTCTTCAGAGCTGTGGATCAAAGAGCTCACTTTTAACCACATTAAATTACTACAGATTATTATTCCTTGTCCCCTGTCTGTTAAATGTGTGTGTGTGTGTGTGTGTGTGTGTGTGTGTGTGTGTGTGTGTGTGTGTGATTATATTTATCCTGCTTTTTATTTACCTCTTCCGGTTTCTGTTAAAACCACAGCAGAACTCAAGGTACACTCGCCCACACACTTCTCTCTCTCTCTCTCTCTCTCTCTCTCTCTCGCTCTCTCTCTTTCTCTCTGTGTGTGAATTTCCTCGATATACAGACATGTAGTGGCTTTTCCCCTGTCAAGTACGTTACTACCCCCTCACCAACACACACACACACACACACACACACACACACACACACACACACACACACACACACACTAAAGAGGAAAGCCTACTAAAACTATTTAAATTCAGACCTCACCGTCCTTTTAGTGAATTCTAGCCCTAAGTGTGAACCTTTAATATTCCAGATGTTTCATGCATAAAATCTAGATATGTAAATCAGTAAAAGTTGAATTAATATTGCAGGAAAAACGTGGCAGACTGAGATAAGTACCAGCCTCCCTGCGACCCCAAATTAGGATTAAACAACTTGGAATATAAATAAATAAATGAATTAAAAGAAGACAATCTCATTTAAATTGCAGTAACAAAGATGGAATCAGTTCATTTTCTGTAACCACTTCATCCTAATTCGGGTCACAGGGAGGCTGGTGCCCATCCCAGCCAACTCAGGGCAAGGGCAGAGTACACCATGGACAGCTCGCCAGGCCATCGCAGGCGGAAACACGCTATCGGCTTTTCAGCCTACTCTTGTCAAAAGTCAGCTATGGTTCTTTTACATGCCTCACACCATAGACAGTGAGAGACATGGCCGGCCTTTGATAACCCAGTTAGCTGCACTTGGGGGGACAGTGACAACCTTGTGGAGAGTGGGACTCGAACCCCCAACCTTTGGATCAGCGATCCAGCACTTTATACCACTAGACCACCACTGCCCCACAAGATGGAATCATATTCTGAAAAAGTGTACGTTTAATGTCACTTCATTATTCACTGGCAAACAAAATTATTTATAATTTGAAATATCCACGGAAGAAGTTTTACACAGAAATGTGTTTTAACACCAAACTACAGGTTTATAGATGAGTTTAACTTTTTTATTATGTTATTATTTTGTCATGTTGGATCACTTTAAAAAATATTTCATTTCTGTGTCATGACTTGTTAAACAATAATAATAAGGTTAATCGTCTTTTAGCCATTATGAACATTATCCGGAAGGGGAGGGGGACGCACCATTTCTGGTCTTTTCAGAGATTCCAATAAAGTTTTTTTTTTTGACTCGAGCGGAAATCATTTGGTTTCCAAAATGGCGGCTTCCATATGGCTGTAGAAACAGCGTGTTATTACACATTTGTATCTAAAACATACAGATTTGAAATCTTCAGTGTGTTACAGGAGGAACCTATTTGGTAAAGAAATATTTTGTAGTTATATTATTAGGCATTTTTTATTCGAATCGTTTGAAATAAATCGGCAATGTAGATTGTTTGTTGTCGGTTCTGTGTGACTGATGCAGATCAGTGGGATGTTTTTCAGTGAATAATAACAACAATGATAATTTATATTTCTCTTATGGAATTGTAACAGTTTTACAGACACGATATATTTTTCTTGTGAAACGGGTTTGCTGATAGAGGAGATTCTGACACGTGTTTGTATAATGCTTTTAAGTGGAAATCCGAATGAATGCGTTCATACAGAAATGGATAATTGTTATTAAATTGTTTATAAACCTTGTAGAGTTTATTGTAGACTATATTCAGCTGTACATTTTTTATCCAATTAAAATTTTATTGAATTATAAAATACATTCTAGAGGACTTGGATGAAATGAACACGCTTTACAATACAACAGATTTCATTCAAATAAAACAAGTAAATATACATGTGTAAATATGGAGGTTGTTATTGGAGTAAACATTGGGGTCAGCAGCAGTATCGCTACCATAACAGTTATGAGTATCTGTCTCTCTGAATCTGTTTCCTTAACTTTGTCCTACAGATGTGTAAATCTGGAAGATCTTTGAGCCATGGCTTTGTTTAAACCCACTAAAGTTCTGAATTACCCGAAACTTGGAGAGCGAGTGACAGAGGAGACGCTTTACTGGAAAAACTACAAAGTATTAGAGTTGATGTTGATTTAAATTCATCTTTGTGAGTGGACGATTCTGTTTAGAGCAGTTCTGTGAATGTAAAATTTCTTTCTTTTCTTTTTTTTCAGGCTCCAGTACAGATTAAAGAATTTGGAGCAGTCACAAAAATTGAGTTTTCTTCTCAACCACCTCACAATTATGTTGTGACCGCGTCCACCAGAGTACGATCGAATCACTTACACTTTTTTATGCTTTGTAAAGTATAAAGTTTGTAGCGTTTCAGATGTATCTGCTTCCTGTTGGTGTGATAATGATTAATTTCTGTCTTGTGTCAGATCCAGGTGTACGGCGCTCACTCTCAGGAGCCGCTGCGCAGTTACACTCGCTTCCGGGACACAGCATATGGTGGAAGTTTCCGTGGTGATGGGAAGCTGCTGGTGGCAGGGAGTGAAGAAGGTCTCATTCGTCTGTTTGATATTGGAGGTCGGGTCGCACTTCGCCAGTTCACAGGACACTCCAAGTATGTGTGTGTGTGCGCCTCTGCTCCAACGCTGATTTTTGTCTGAGGAATTTCTGGGTGTAGCAGCTGCTTCAGTGAGTCGAGCCTAATGTACTGCATATCTGATTGTTCAAACACCCCCCCCCCCCTCCTTTCTGCCAGGGCGGTGCATGTCACTTCTTTTTTATCGGATGGGTACCGAGTGTTCTCTGGATCAGATGATTTGTCGTGTCGTGTTTGGGACGTGGCAAGTGGAGCAGAACTCAGCTCTTACACTGAACACACTGATTACGTCCGAGCTGCAACCGCCAGTAAACTCAACCCCGACGTCTTCATCACTGGTATTCAATTCTAAGTTCACGATTTCAGTGTTTCGGCATTGTGACATTGCGACTGATCCAACATAATATCGATGATCTCAAATAACCACAGAGCGCAAGAGCGAGCGTGAATGTGTGGTGAGAGGTGTAACCATTAGAATTTTGATCTGTCCTGAGGATTTCTTTACGTCTGTAATACAGTAGGCCCTCGATATTCGCGGGGGGTTGGTTCCAGCCCCTCCCGCTAATGAAGATAATCCGCGAGTTCTGTACTCGGAAGTAAAACCACATGTATCATATTACATGCACGAATGAGCAATCGGAAGTAAAATACTATGTATCTATTACATGCACTAAAATATGCTTATTAAACACATTCTATAGACAGTTTTACTCATTAAATACAGTATTAATGTAGTAAAATATAGTAATGATTAAGAAAAACCTTTTAATTTTGTACTGTGATATTTATTAATAAAGTATAGAAACATTATACAGCATACTTTATATCTATCTGTCTGTCTGTGTGTGTGTATATATATATATACATACACACACACACAGACATCCATACATACTGTATGTATATGTTTTCATTTTGTATGTATAATATATTATCCACTTAAGCTCTATGATGCCACTCAAACGCTGGCTAAGCGCCATCTCTTCTGAAGAAATAAGACTTTCTCCTGAAGAAACAACAGTTTCCTCTTAAGAAATAATCTGAACTGTTGTAAAGCTGTAGTATTAAAGTCTTTTTCAATTATTATTCCAGTACAGTGCCAAAGTTAATATTTAGAAGCCACAGAGCAGCTCAGCCACGCCCCTCAGCCAGAGCGGAGAGTTAGAGAACACAGCCGTCAAAATCAAAGTCCACCCAAAACAGACCATAACAAAAACAACATGAAATGTAATAAATTGGATAAACAAAACAAAACGATAAACATGCTACACCACAGTACATAATCACACACAAACATTCTAAACATTAACTTAGGTACTCTGCTGGAATAATGATTGAAAAAGACTTTAATACCAGAGTGCTTTCAGATGATTATTTCTCTTCAGGTACTTCAGAGGAAACTGTCGTTTCTTCAGGAGAAAGTCTTATTTCTTCAGAAGAGACATCCAACGTCATTACCTTTTTTAGCGCTTAGCCAGAGAAGATGCACAGCGTATGAGTGGCATCATAGAACTTAACTGGTAATTAAAACGCACAAAAAAAGAGGCTCATTGACAACTTGTGCGCGAATGAGAAAAAGGGGCGTTACATCATCTCAACCAATCAACAGGAAAGAGGACCGCCATTGGCTGAATTTGAGTGACGTGTCAGTTGCTTGGCCGTCAGCGAATACTGAAACCGTGAGTGCAAAACCGTGAATAGTCAAGGGCCTACTGTAGCTCCCTTCATGATAAATCTTTCGTCTTCGTACAGCTGACAGTTGTGGGCTGCGTGTCTGAGCAGGATCGATTTGGACTTGTTTCAGATTGCATTACATTACATCACATTACGTTAGATCAGATGTTTGTGAAGTGTGTGGTCAGTAACACTGATCTCCTCTCTGACAGGTTCCTATGACCACACAATAAAGGTGTGGGATGTTCGGTTAGGGGGCAGTGTGATGACACTTCAGCACGGACATCCTGTCGAGTGTGTGCTGCTCTACCCATCAGAGGCTTTACTGGTTTCCACAGGTATCTTCATCATCTTCATTATCATCATAAGTGTTCATGAATCATGAAGGGATATGTATCATAGTAAACATCGTGTGTCTGTGTGTGTTTAGGAGGTCGGTATGTGAAAGTGTGGGATTTGTTGAAAGGAGGGCAGCCACTTGTCTCGCTGAAGAACCATCACAAAACTGTTACGTGTGCTTGTCTGAGTGGTGCCGACAACCGACTGCTGACTGCCTCACTTGACAGGTGTGTGTGTGTGTGTGTGTGTGTGTGTGTGTGTGTGTGTGTGTGTGTGTGTGTGTGTGTGTGTGAGAGAGAGAGAGAGAGACCCTGGCTGTGTGTGTATGTGTGAGAGAGACCCTGGGTGTATGTGTGTGTGTGAGAGAGAGAAAGAGAGAGAGACATAGAGAGACATAGATATTGCGTCTGTCTTTGTGTTGTCCTCAGTGTGATTCTGTGTTGTGATTACAGACATGTGAAGGTGTATAATTCCTCCTATAAAGTCATCCATAGTTTTGATAATGCAGCAGCCATCCTCAGTCTCGCCCTCTCTGTGAGTTTAACTTTATATTTTACTTATAATCCCCATTATTTTTACTATACATACTAATCGTGGTCAGACAAACACACTCAGACTTTAACATTTGTATGTATGTGTGTGTGTGTGTGTGTGTAGCCTGATGACGAGGTAGTTGCTGTTGGAATGGCCAATGGCGTCCTGAGTGTCAGACACAGGAAACACAATGAAGACAAACAGGAAGTGGTCAGCAGGAGGAGGCGGGGTCCAGCATACCGAGTCTTTGTAAAGGGGAAAAACTACATTCCTAAACAGGTGTTTGTTTTTGTGTTTGTTCAGTCAGTCTCTTCAGTGACTGATTCTGTAGAGTTACATTTGGTTGCAGTTACCGACAACACAGTATTGATAGGATTCTACCTAAAGAAAGTACTACAATAGCGTTTTAGTTCTTCAATCTGTCCAGTACACTCTCTCGCTTTCACTTACACGCATGCACACATAGCGACAGTAACTAAGTGTGGGTGGAGCTTCAGCAGCACTTCAGTGTTTTCTGTCTGTATCTGCAGTGACTTTGTTTCTCTTAGGATGATTTCCTGGTGAGTAAAACAGTGAAGCAGCATCTGCAGAAACATGACCGACAGCTGAAGAGCTTCCAGGTGTCTAAAGCGCTGGATACAGCTCTGGAGGTATACACCCCTACATCTGCACGCACACAAGCACGCATACCTTTATGAAGGCTAACAATACTTCTACATTCTATACACTTTCTTTTTTTGGGTGGGTTATTGTGTATTTCATCCTTGTCTTGTTTCTTAAGCCTTAAGTGTGTGTGTGTGTGTGTGTGTGTGTGTGTGTGTGTGTGTGCGCGCGCGCACGTACGGTTGCGTGCGTGCGGTTGCGTGTGTGTGTGTGTGTGTGTGTGTGTGTGTAGTCATGGAGGCGGGTAAATAAGCCAGAAGTGACCGTGGCAGTGATGATGGAACTGAACCGCAGAGGAACTCTGAGGAATGCACTGGCAGGTCGTGATGAACAGAGTTTAACCACACTGCTTAACTTTCTGCTTAAGTATGTGTCAAACACACACACACACCACACACACACACACACACACACACACACACACACACACACGGTTTAATTATTACTTTTTTCCCGAAGGAATGTCACAGATTCCCGGTTCTCCAATGTGTTGTTCATGGTGGCGGATGTGATTATCGGTGAGTTTTATAGTAATAATGATAATAATATAGGCAGGCTTTGAATGAGAGTTTTATAGATAGTTTGCTCCGCCCCTTAAACAGCTCCTCAGCTCCGCCCCATTAAACTAAAACATTCAAGTTATTCTCACAAAGTGTAAATCACCTGTTAGCCAACCAAAGATAAAATGTAAGATAGGGGTTATAGCGGTGTGTGTGTGTGTGTGTGTGTGTGTGTGTGTGCGCGCGTGTGCATGCATGTAGATCTGTATCAGCAGGTCGTTCCTCAGTCTCCTGTAGTTGAGCGTCTGCTGCAGCGTCTTATGGAACTTCTGGGACGAGAAGCAGAACTTCAGCAGGAGCTGATGCAAGTTTTGGGAATCCTCGACACTCTCTTTGCCTCCCTGACTCCAAGAAAGGTGACGACGGCCCCCATGGGCCCACCCGCCATACAAGGGGGGGACCTACATGCTTTCTGATAGGTGTTTACTCCACAACCACACCACAGGAGGGCAGAGCCTCAACACAAATGCCTACATGGACTTTAATTCAGATGATTCTTCATGGAGAATGTTTCTCTTACAGACGCACACAGACAGCATGTTTTATATGTTCAGTTCTTGAAAAAATATTGTGAAAAAACATTGTTTTCTCTTGATTGATTTCTTGTGTGTGTGTGTGTGTGTGTGTGTGTGTGTGTGTGTGTGTGTGTGTGTGTGTGTGTGTGTTTATTGAAAAAATAATGGGATTGCACAAGTGTAAAAAAAGTTTTTATATCTGTGTGTGTGTATGTATATATATATATATATATATATATATATATATATATATATATATATATATATATATATAGATAGATAGTGTGTGTGTGTGTATATATATATATATATATATATATATATATATATATATATATAGAGAGAGAGAGAGAGGGGGGATTTTCTGAGTAGATCCTTCCGTAGGAGAGTGCTCAATACATTTTGGTAGAGCAAATAACAATGTCTGTCTTCCTTTCGGCTTTTTCCCTTTTACTTGGGAGTCGCCACAGCGAATCATCTGATTCGCACATTTGATTTGGCAGAGGGTTTTACGTCGGATGCCCTTCCTGTCACAACCCTTTTTAGCAAGGGACAGAAACACGCTGACGATTTTGCAGCCTACTCTACGAAAGTCAGCAATTGTTCTTTTACATGCCTCTCACCATAGGCAGTGAGAGACATGGCACGTCTTTGATAACCATAAAACTAATAAAAGGACAGGACAAAGACTTTCTATTGAAACTCCATTTATCACTACAGATCTGTTTCGAGGGGTGGTGAAACCATCCTCTCTCTCTTTAGGTGATTATAGAAGAATGATTACAAAGTGCTGGGAGCGGTACTATGCTGATAAACATGGCGTCCTCTAGATGGGGTGGTGTTCATTATGTATTCGGCGGCGGGTTCTCTTAAATATTGGTATCGATACATGCATATATGTGCATACATTTTTTACATGCCCGTGAACTCGTATATGTACACACACACACATATATATATATATATATAAAGGTATCCACACATACACACTTACATGCATGCATATATATATATATATATATATATATATATATATATATATATATATATATATATATATATATATATATATATATACACACATGCACATACATATCCATATATTATATACATATGTCTAAATACACACATATACATACATATATCTACATATATATGTACACGTATTTGTATGTGTGTGTATGTGTATACGCACGTGAATGTACGTGTACATATATATGTAGATATATGTATGTATATGTACTTATATATATATATATATATATATATGTGTGTGTATGTATTTAGATATATGTATATAATATGGATATGTATGTGCATGTGTAAGGGTATATGTATATATATATATATATATATATATATATATATATATATATATATATATATATATATATATATATATATGCGTATGTAAGTGTGTATGTGTGGATACCTTTATATATGTGTGTACATATGAGTTCACGGGCATGTAAAAAATGTATGCACATATATGCATGTATCGATACCAATATTTAAGAGAACCCGCCGCCGAATACATAATGAACACCACCCCATCTAGAGGACGCCATGTTTATCGACATAGTACCGCCCCCAGCACTTTGTAATCATTCTTCTATAATCACCTGAAGAGAGAGGATGGTTTCACCACCCCTCGAAACAGATCTGTAGTGATAAATGGAGTTTCAATAGAAAGTCTTTGTCCTGTCCTTTTATTATTTTTATTATTTTTATTTTATATATATATATATATATATATATATATATATATATATATATATATACACACACACACACACAGGGATCCCTCACTACTTCGCGCTTCTATTCATGTGACTTCAGTGCATCACAGTTTTTTATAAAAAATATTCCTTGAATTAAAAAATAAGAAAATTAAGGAAGAGTAAGGGAAAAAATTTAAGGAAAATGCTGCAAAAACAAGGCCAATTATGGAACAAAAAAACCCCAAAACCTCACATCAAAACTACTTACATTTGTATGTGAGGTGTGCATCTCAGTGTGCGTGTGCGCATATGTACGTGTGTATTTATATTTTATTTACATCTTATGCATTATTTTTCAATGTTTAATTGTTATTATAAGCATTTATAGCATTGAGTATGTATTTATATTATATACACATATACTATATATATATTTCTTCTTCTTTCTTCTTCTTGTCCTTTCGGCTTTTCCCTTCAGGGGTCGCCACAGCGAATCATCTGCCTCCATCTCACCCTATCCTCTGCATCTTTTTCTCTACACCAACTGCCTTCATGTACTCCTTCACCACATCCATGAATCGTCTCTTTGGTCTTCCTCTAGGCCTTCTGCCTGGTAGTTCCAACCTCAACATCCTACTACCAATATACTCACTATCCCTCCTCTGTACCTGTCCAAACCATCTCAATCTAGCCTCTCTGACTTTGTCTCCCAAACGTCTTACATGTGCTGTCCCTCTGATGTGCTCATTCCTGATCCTATCCATCCTCGTTACTCCCAAAGAGAACCTCAACATTTTCATCTCTGCTACCTCCAGCTCTGCCTACTGTCTTTTCCCCAGGGCCACTGTTTCGAAACCATACAACATCGCTGGCCTCAACACCGTCTTGTACACCTTTCCTTTCATTTTTGCCGATACCTTCCTATCACACATCACACCGGACACTTTTCTCCAACCATTGCAACTAGCCTGCACACGCTTCTTCACCTCTTTTCCACACTCTCCATTGCTCTGGATTGTTGAGCCAAAGTACTTAAAATCCTCCACCTTCCTTATCTCTGCTCCTTGTAACCTCACCATTCCTGTTGGGTCCTTGGCAATCATACACATGTATTCTGTCTTACTGAGGCTATCCTTCATTCCCCTCCTTTCCAGGGCATACCTCGACCTCTCTAGGTTTTCCTGCACTTTTTCTCTGCTCTCACTGCAGATCACAATGTCATCTGCAAACATCATAGTCCATGGAGATTCTTGTCTCACCTCGTCTGTCAGCCTGTCCATCACCATAGCAAACAAGAAGGGGCTCAGAGCTGACCCTTGATGCAGTCCCACCTCCACCTTGAACTCTTCTGTCACACCGACAGCACACCTCACCACTGTCTTACATCTCTCATACATGTCCTGCACCACTCTAACATACTTCTCTGCCACTCCAGACTTTCTCATGCAATACCACAGTTCCTCTCTCGACACCCTGTCATATGCTTTCTCCAGATCCACAAAGGCACAATGCAGCTCCGTCTGACCTTCTCTGTACTTCTCTATTAACATCCTCAAGGCAAACACTGCATCTGTGGTGCTCTTTCTTGGCATGAAACCAAACTGTTGTTCACTAATGCTGACCTTTGCCCTTAGTCTTGCTTCCACTATTCTTTCCCAAAACTTCATCGTATGGCTCATCAACTTTATCCCTCTGTAGTTGCCACAACTCTGCACATCTCCCTTGTTCTTAAAAATGGGCACAAGCACACTTCTCCTCCATTCCTCTGGTATCCTCTCACTCTCTAAGACCTTGTTGAATGTTCTTGTCAGGAAATCTACTGCTTCCTCTCCTAGACACTTCCATACCTCCACCGGTATGTCATCAGGGCCAACTGCCTTTCCATTCTTCATCCTCTTCAATGCCCTCCTCACTTCACCCTTACTAATCTTTGCTACTTCCCGGTCCTCAACAGTCTCCTCTTCTACTCTTTTTTCTCTCTCATTTTCCTCATTCATCAGCTCTTCAAAGTACTCTTTCCATCTTCCCAGCACACTTCTGTCATCAGTCAATACATTTCCCTCTCTGTCCTTAATCACTCTAACTTGCTGCACATCCTTCCCATCTCTATTTCTCTGCTGTGCCAACCTGTATAAATCATTTTCTCCCTCTTTACTTTCCAACCGAGCATACAAGTCATCATACGCCCTCTGTTTGGCCTTTGACACCGCTACCTTCGCCTTACGCTATGTCTCCCTGTACTCCTGTTTACTCTCTTCAGTCCTCTCAATGTCCCACTTCTTCTTAGCTAACCTCTTCTTTTGTACACACTCCTGCACTTCCTCATTCCACCACCAAGTCTCCTTATCTCCTCTCCTTCCAGAGGACACACCAAGTATTCTCCTACCTATCTCCCTGATCACATTAGCTGTAGTTGTCCAGTCATCTGGAAGCACTTCCTGACCACCCAAAGCCTGTTTCAACTCCTCCTTGAAGACAACACAACACTCCTCCTTTTTCAGCTTCCACCACTTTGTCTTCTGCTCTGCCTTTGCCTTCTTCACCTTCCTCACCATCAGCGTCATCCTGCATACCACCATCCTATGCTGTTTGGCAACACTCTCACCCGCTACTACTTTGCAGTCACTGACTTCCTTCAAATTACATCGCCTACACAAGCTGTAGTCTACCTGTGTGCTCCTACCTCCGCTTTTATAAGTCACTCTATGCTCCTGTTTCTTCTGGAAGAAAGTATTCACCACAGCCATTTCCATCCTTTTTGCAAAATCTACCAACATCTGTCCTTCTGCATTCCTGTCCTGGATACCAAACCTGCCCATCACTTCCTCGTCCCCTCTGTTTCCTGCACCAACATGTCCATTGAAGTCTGCCCCAATGACTACTCTCATCTTTGGGAGTATTCTGCATCACTTCATCTAACTCACTCCAGAATCTCTCCTCTTCTAGCTCACATCCTGCCTGTGGGGCATAAGCACTAACAACATTGAACATCATGCCTTCAATTTCTAACTTGAGACTCATCACTCTGTCTGACACTCTTTTCACTTGTAGAACATTCCTGACAAACCCCTCCTTCAAGATGACTCCTACTCCATTTCTCTTCCCATCCACACCATGAAAAAACAGCTTAAACCCTGCTCCTAAGCTTTTAGCTTTGCTATCTTTCCACCTGGTCTCCTGAACACACAGTATGTCCACCTTCCTCCTCTGCATCATGTCAGCCAGTTCTCTACCTTTTCCTGTCATAGTTCCAACATTCAAAGTCCCTACTTTCAGTTCTAGACTCCTACCTTTCCTCTTCTCTCTCTGCCTACGGACACGCCTCCCACCTCTACTTCTTCAACTTCTTCGACGTCTTCGACCAACAGTAGTCCAATTTCCACCAGCACCCTGTTGGTTAACAGCACTGATGGCGGTCGTTGTTAACCCGGGCCTCGACCGATCCGGTATGAATTTTCTTGATATGACTCGCATGTTTTATTTGGCATTTGTTTTACGCCAGATGCCCTTCCTGACGCAACCTTCTGCTTGGGCCAGCTTGGGACCGGCGTGAGGGAGAGAAAGTAATTTAAATGAGTAGAATACAAAATGAATTACTAAAATAAATTGTACAAATAAATGGCAATTTACATGCTTAAACATTAAATTTACATATTGTGTTGATAATGATGAGCAAATTACAGTATATATTGTGTAGCTCCATAAATTAGGGTTAATGTTTTGAATTAAAATTAAACTTTTTTTCAGAATTTTTAAAACATTCTTCACTGAAATTAAAAACAATGACTGAACAAATAAATCTGAATAAAAGTGCCAGTGAACCCTGCATCAAAAACTCAAGTAGAAATAGAACTTTTAAAAAAGCATTTATTTTTAAACGCTATATATATTAAGATGAGACAGTAACGGACTGCTTATACAAGGTTGCAACAATGTTCAATCGTTTTTCATTATTTTTTCTTTTTTTATTGCAGTGAAGTATAAACTTAAAAAAACTACGTGTATTTAAACTCATTCATCCTGTATGTGCTATCAGGGTCCCCAAGAAGCTGAAGCCAGGTCAAGGTGAGAGGGGTTGTGATTACACCCAGAGTAGGTAACCAGTTTATTCCAGAACTAACAGATACAAACTTTTACTTTGGTGGATTTAGAGTTGCTCATTCATGTAATATACAGTGGTACCTTATCTGACAAATTTAATCCATTCCATGGGCGAGCTCGTAAGCCGAAAGGTTTGTTCGATGAAACAATTATTCACATAGGAAAGAAGAGAAAACCAATTAATCCGTTCCAACCCCCTTCCAAACTCATATAACTTGCCACAAACATGTATATTTGATCCAATAAGACCAAAGAAGAGATTTATGGATGTGGTGAAGGAGGACATGAAGGTCATTGGAGTAAGAGAAGAAGATGCAGAGGACAGGGTGAGATGGAGGCGGATGGTTTGCTGTGGTGACCCCTGAAGGGAACAGCCGAAAGGAAAAGAAGATTTTAAAGATAAACATGTAAAAACAAATATTTTTTAATAATATTAAGTAATAAAACAATAATAAACAAGGAAACTAACCCTTCTAGTCATAGACTGTCACTGTGTACATAGATGTCACATGGCCAGGCAGGAGGTGGTGCATAATAGAGGAGGAGAAGAATTTGTGCATGTGCACGCTACAAATGTCAGTGAGGAAAGCTTCATGGTGAGCTCCCACAAGGCCAGTGCTTCTCAAATGCGGAGGGGGGTGGGTTTGCGTATGACCCTGGGGAACATGTTTTTTTGCCAGACTGTACTAGAATTAAGTGTAATTGCACATCCACTACAGTAGTTGGCAGTGGCGCTCTCATTGTCGTGCTATGGTGTCTTAAAAACACCAAGCAAACGATATGAAGTGCAGTAAACACTTCAACGGGGCGCTGGGGGGCATGAAGTGTTTTTTTTTCTTCCTAGAGTTGTGTCACAGGAAATACAGTGGTACGTACCTCACCTTACGAAAGTCCCAACAAACGAAAAATCCAGGTTACCAAACACATTTACCTAAAATTTCCGTCTCTGGAAAAGAAACAAATTCATGTTACGAAAGTGCCATCTCAAAAACTCAAACAATGCTCAAGTTGCTCTCCCATTGGCTATCTCCCAACATCCCGCCCTGCTGGCCTCCCATTGGCTATCTCCCTACATCTCGCCCCGCTGGCCTCCCATTGGCTAGGAGGGATGACGCAGCTCCCTCCCATTGGCTATTATGGAGCTGTCTCTCCATAATAACCATGATGCTTTCCATGTAAAGGACAGAGTTAGTGTTGTTTCATGAGTTTTTCGAGTGTGCTCATTGCAACTTTACTTTTTGGCTCAGGCTTTTAACCTTGCATAAACATTTATAAGATTATAACTCTGCTAAGAAGACATGGTCTACACACACACACTCACAAACACATGCACACACATGTACACGTGTGATTCCCGATTCGAGTGAAAAGAAGAAGCGGGCTCGTGGCATGCAGTTGAGTGATATCGCAAAGTAATATGGCCAAACCCGTCTAGCATTGGTACGATATTGAAGCAGAAGGAGGCCTTAAAAGGTATGCTTTTATAATTTTTAAATGGTTCAGCCCTTTTCCATGTAAAATGTGGTTCAACTCACAAAAAAATTCAGGTTAAGAAACCACTTCTGGAATGGATTAATTTCGTAAGGTGAGGTTCACTGTAATTGAGAAGCACTGCACAAGGCATTCTTGGAGCGCGGAGGAATACATGCGTAAAAATACAAGGCTAATCAGCCCGGAAAAGCAATTTCCCAAGCAGAGGTCGTAAATCAAAATTTTGCTCGTTGGATGGAGCAGATTTTGGTGGGATCGAAGCTAGTATCATGGAAAATTCGTTATAAAAACACTTGTAAGTCAAGGTACCATGGTACATGTTTTTAGATTGAGGAACAAAGCGGATTACTTGGAAGGAAACCCACACAAACAAGAGGACCATGTACATGCCAGGCAGAAAGACCAGTGGCTGGGGTTCAAATCCAGAATCTTGAGAGGCAACAGTAATAAACAGACACTGCACGATGCCACTAATCTATTCTGTATAATAAAATTACCATTAAGTGGAAATAGAAAATTTTGTTCAGTGTAAGATGAATGTTGAGTAGGCAGAAAGATAAAGTCATCAAGTACAATACTGATGTGTTTGAAAGTGACAGGACTGAGGGAAAATCTGTCTTTTTTCTCTGTAAATCATAAATTATTCTGTGTAAAGCAGAGCACTCCAAACCGAGGACTGGAAATACTGTAATGCCCTAATACAGGCCCCAATCACGTGAAAAAAAAACAACAACAACCAACAAACACAAAATAAATATAAACTATTAAAAAAGTTAAAAGAATAATAACTCTGGTATAAAAGGGATCCCTGGCTATTTCGCACTTCAATTCATGCGGCTTCAGTGCATCGTTTTTTGTTTTTTTTTAATATTCATCGAATTAAAAAAATAAGGAAATTAAGGAAGAATAGGGGGTAAAGTTAAGGAAAATGCCACAAAACAACGCCAATTATGCATAACCCCCCCCCCATCAAAACTACTTACATTTTTATGTGAGGTGCATATCTGCATGCGTGCGAGTGTCTGTATGTGTGTTTC
>CM045728.1:100021814-100029314 GCA_024760905.1 Plotosus lineatus
TGATGATATATTTTCACTACCTGGGCGTGGAGACACAGCTGCACTTTTGACAAGCCCCTCCCTGCAGAACCTTGCTTAAGCACCCATGTGCAAGCTTGTTCCTCTAGCTGTGGCCATCTAGCTTTTAGCCCATGATTAGCTTTTTCTTCATTGCAGTAATAATCTCCGCTTTTCTCCAGTCCCTCACAAGTTTCTCGTTCACTCCAAACTTTCTTTCTGCTGCTTGATTACCATTTTCTGCTGCATATTTCACTACTTGCAGCTTGTAATCCGCAAAATATGATTTTCTTTATGGGGCTGTTTCTTTAGTGGTGGATGAGCAGGTTCTGGTACCCAAGCCAAGAGTGCCCGCTTGTGGTTGTGAGTGTAAAAATAACAAAAGTGAAATTGTGTTTGTTACTGTCATGAAGAACAGATTACGGGATATGTAACAATTTCACATATTAGTCGCTCTGGAGTATAAGTCGCACCTTCAGCCAAAGTGGGACTTGTACTCCGGAAAATACAGTAATTCCCTCAGACAGGGAAACTTTTCACATTATTATTATTTTATTATCACCAGGAAACCATGGAGGACATTGACAAAAATGGAGATGGTTTCATTGACCTGGAGGAGTACATCGGTAAGTCAAGAAAAATAATAAATGCGTATATATATACACACACACACACACACACACACACACACACACACATACCTTGACTTACGAATGTCATCCGTTCCAAGGGTGAGCTCGTAAGTTGGAATGTTTGTTAGATAAAACAAAAATTCCCATCGGAAATAATAGAAAACCATTGAATCTGTTCCAACCCCCTCCCAAACCTGCCACAAACACGCATATTTGACCTAATTATATTAAAGGTAAACATGTAAAAACAATAAATATTTTATAATAATAATACATGTACATTTAACATTATTAAAAATTAATATTTTATAATAAAACAAGAATTAACAATAAATCAACTAACCATTCCGGTCATCGACTGTGATGACGATATCACATGGGCAGGCAGGAGGTGGTGCATAGCAGAGGTAAAAGGTAGGTAAAGTCTGTTGGGTTTTTACACCCGAGCCATAGTGGCTCATCAGGCCGGTCTTATCCCCGGTTTCCATAGCGTGAAGCGACCAGAAGTTCAACTCCTCCTGGATGGGACACTAGTCCATCACAGGTTACCTTCCCAGTATATTTTACTTGTACCCATTTATACTGCTGGGTGAACAGAAGCACACTTGTGGTTGAGACCTTGCCCAGGGGTCTTAGCACAGTGAGGGTCTCGATGGGATTTGAACTTACAACCCCCCAATCACGACGCAGCACCCTAACCACTATGCCACCGGCCCCACGCATAGCAGAGGAGGAAGACAATTTTGTGCATGTGCATACTACGAATGCCAGCGAGGAAAGGCTCGTGGTAAGCTCCCACAAGGCCAGTGCTTCTCAAATAGTGGGGCATTCCCCTCTTTTTGGGTCACAGTGTGATGCCAGGGAGGGTGTGACCCTTAGGAACATGCTTTTTTGCCATACTGTACGAGATTTAAGTGTAATTGCACATCCTCTACAGTCGGTGGCAGTGGCACCCTCACTGTGTTCCCTATGATGTAGGGAAAAAGCACCGAGCAAACAATATGAAGTGCAGTAAACACTATTTACAGTTGCGCGCTGGGGGGGCGTGAGATGGTTTTTTTTTTCCTTCTTCCTAGAGGGGATTCAGAAAATAATCGCACTGCACAAGGCTTTCTCGGAGCGTGGAGGAATACACGCGGAAGAATACGAGGCTAATCGGCCCAGGAAAAGCAGAGCACGTAAATCAAAAAAAAAGCTCAGGTCCGCACAATCTACCAAGCATACTCGGTTAACCAAAGAGTTGTAATATGAATGAAAACCCGAATGCACAAATTACAGAACAATTACAGATATTTATTATCTTTTAGCAGAATCCTAAGAGTGTACTGTATACTTATTTTATATTAATATTCATTAGGATTTGTACTTGTTCTTTGTATGCATCTCTTGAATAAAGTTTACTTACTTACTTATACAAAAGAAAGAACTCTCTGCTTTGCTGGGATGGAAATCAGTGCAGGCTGTGTTCTAAACGACTTCAACGGCACCTTTGTGCACTTGAAAGACCGGAAGTCTGTATAACCCACAGCAAGTACACTACTTTCGGTATTGAGCGCTTCACATATTGTAAGCGTTGATTGGCTGTTTTAAGCTTCATGTAAAGTAACTCGTTATAACTAAGTGACTTATTTGAAATTAATGTTGATATTATTTGATATATTTGATATTATTTTACAATGTTATGTTTATAATAATGGATTTAGGGGTGTTTTATGAGATATGGTAATGGTATTTATGGATGTATAGTATAGTATAAGCGTCATACATCACTGTAACAACTTACGTTTTTAATTGGTTCCGGACAGTCGAACGCAAGTTGAAAGTGAACGTAAGTCGGGGAGTGTGTGTGTGTATATATATATATAATATATATAATGTGTGTGTGTGTGTGTGTGTATGTGTGTGTGTGTGTATATATATATATATATATATATATATATATATATATATATATATATACACACACACACACGGATCCCTTGCTATTTCGCGCTTCAGTTCATGTGGCTTCAAAAATGAATATTCATTGAATTAAAAAAATAAGGAAATTAAGGAAGAATAGGGGGAGAAAGTGAAGGAAAAGGCCACAAAAACAAAGCCAATTATGCAAAAAAAAAAAAAAAACAACAACCCAAAATCTCCCATCAAAACTATTTACATTGTTGCATCTGTGTGTGCCCGCGTACCTGCGCGTGTGCATATGTCGTCGTCTTCTCATGCAATACCATCTGTATGTGTATGTATTTATATTTTATTTACATCTTGTTTTTTTATGTTTAATTGTTATTATGAGAATTTATAGCATTGAATATGTATTTATTGATATTGTATACACATATACATGTTCGTATACGTCAGTCAGGGGTGGGGGGGTGATCCTACTTTGCGGATTTCAATGGTCGCATGGGAATCTCGGTCCCAATTAACCGTGGAAAGTGAGGGATCCCTGTATATATTTTTCACGCACAACTCTTTTTAACGTTCACCCTCTTTTTCTCTCTCTGTCACACACATCCTCTCTGTCTTTCTCTTTCTCACTTGCTCTCTGTCCTCTTTTGTATTCTTTCTCTCTCCCGCTTTCTCTCTCTCGCTCTCTCAGGTGATATGTACAGTCAGGACAGCGATGCTTCAGAACCTGAGTGGGTGAAGACTGAGCGAGAGCAGTTCACCGAGTTCAGAGATAAAAATAAGGATGGACGGATGGATAAAGATGAGACAAAAGACTGGATCCTTCCATCAGACTACGATCATGCAGAGGCCGAGGCAAAACACCTACTGTATGAGTCGGATGCAGATAAGGTGAGAGAGTCTTGCCGCTCTCTCTCTCTCTCTCTCACACACAAACACACACACATACACTCATGGTGTGGTAATAACGGTGGTGTGTGTTTCCGGTGCAGGACGGACGTCTCACCAAACAGGAAATTGTGGATAAATACGACCTGTTCGTCGGGAGCCAAGCCACAGATTTCGGAGAGGCTTTAGTACGACATGATGAGTTTTAATCCCCCGGTGCATGAAGAAATGGACTGTAATTTATTTCCTTCGGAACAGCATAAAATGTCCATCCTGTAAACATCGATCAGAAAGAGTTCTGTGCACCTTCATTTTTCTTCTTAGAGATTTATGTTCATGAAAAATGAAATAATTGGTGATGAATTCAGTTCATTTTAACTTTATTCTTTAGATCAATGTATCTGTGTGTGTGTGTGTGTGTGTGTGTGTGTGTATCTCTGTACGAGTGCGTGTGTGTGTTTTAATGCACTGAACACTTTAAGTGTTCTGAAATAATTTTCTAGCCTGTAATTCTTTGTTTGGAGTGGTCAGTTCTCTTCAATGACAGAATCTTGACTCCATCGTCATCTCCCTACTATGGCAGGAGATAATGAAATACAAGTTTGTTTTTGTCAGGAATCTGAAGGGCACACATTTCCTCACAACTCCAGGGAGTGGAGTTTATTACCAGAACCAGAGCATTAAACAAACCACTGCATACCTTCCACTTTCACCTGACATTATTTTATTAAGTTCTTTATACATGTGCAGTCAGGAATAATAATAACGAGGTGCTGCTGCTGCTTCTGTTTTGTTGTTTTTTTATCACTACACTCTTCCTCTGAGTCATAAGTTCAATGATAATCACCATTAAATGAACGTTGCTGTTTTTATTTTAAGTCGTATTTTTCAGTCATGACGTGTTTTCACAAGTTTCCTCTTCTGATACCTTGAATTTTTTTTTTTTTTTGGATTATGAATGAAATGAATAAAATGTTGCGTTCAGGTTTGAAGCTTTTTGTACAAAATTCTGTTTTGTAAACGTGTCCACACAAACACATCCTGCACTTCAGGTGCTGTGCATAATAAAATACATCTTCTAATAATAAATACTCATTTTCATTTCTGATCTGCACAAATAAGGCCAGGATGGTGGTGTCGTGGTTCGTGAATCTGTCTCGCAACACGAAGGTCCTGTGCTCACTTGAGGCGTTTGTGCGGGTTATTATGTTTGAAGTGTTTAGGTTCTTCACTAAACTGCTTTTTAACTTTAAAAACTGCCATGTGACATTGATAATTTATAAAATGCGCTCTAAGATTAAAACTGAATTGAACCGAGTTTGCATGTCTTCCCTGTTCTTGGGTTTTCCTCCGGATATACAGGTTTCTTCCACAGTCCAAAGACCTGCACATTAGGCCAATTGTTATCTTCATCAACTTCCTCTTGGTCCTCGGGACCGGCAGCCTGAGCAATAAGGGCCGGATATCCTTCTCTGCAGGCACTTCCTCCCACTCTTCCAGGGGGCACAAAGGCATTCCCAGACCAGCCAAGAGACATAGTCCCTCCAGGGTCGACTCAAATTTGGCTAACTTTAAAATTTCACCTGTGTGCGTGTATATGTGTGTGTTGGCATTGTGATATTCTGTCGAGCTGTTCAGGGTGTACCCTGCCATTGCACAGAGTCTGCTAAGATAGGCTCCACCATCCCCGCTGCCATAGTAGGTTTCTGTAATGCAGCAAATGGGGCCAGCATAATTGGTTAGCGAAGCGGCTTTAGGACCAGAAGGTCGTAGGTTCGATTCCTGGACCAGCTGGGAAAATGTGTGGCGGTGGTGGTGAGCAGCATTTTCCCTTTCTTCACATAAATGGCTGAAGTGCCCTTGAGCAAGTCCTCCGTGTGACTCAATGTAGCAGCCCACTCCTCCTCCTCCTCCTCCGAGAGAGAGAGAGAGAGAGAGAGTATGCGTGTGTGGTCACGTTGGATGGGTTAAATGCAGATGAAATGATTTCATTTTTGGGATTACTACAGTATTTCAAAATTAAAAGGAAAAAAAATGAATGAAAGGACCAGTTCAGATTAGTCACATTCACTGAACACCAGGAGGCGCCCGAGAGTTGTCACACCACTGCCGACAGAAAAAAAAAAACCCAGGACAAGCAAAAACAACAAAACTACTGTACAGAAAACGAAAAGTATTCAAACAGAATGTAATCTATAAATTGAAACCCCAATCACATAAAGGCAAATAATTGGTTTAAAAAGAATTCAGTGGGGAATAAAGCAACAAAGCAAAGTTAATGATTAATTTTTGTAAAAAGTAAATTCTTTGTGTGTGTGTGTGTGTGTGTGTGTGTGTGTGTGTGTGTGTGAACTGAAGGTTCAGATGCAGAACTCAGAAGAGACGGATCTCTTTCAGGTTTCGATGGAAAAGGGCGTGAAGGTGTAAATCCTCTGTGTTTTTAATAATAAAACTTCATCTGATATTCAGTGGTGCTGACACTCGGCCATATTTGTGGTAAAGGATCTCACAAGAAACCTCAACAACCGTGGAAAGCAATCTTCTCCTTCAGGATAACCAGGAGGCTTACAGTGTTGTTTCTATTTATTTTTAATTGGAAAATTCTAAAATCCCCCAAATGCCATTAAACAGCTGTAGGAACCTCAGTAAAAGTGTCTCCAGAAATCATCTTCATTTTAAAAACCAGGCGCTGCACATTAACTGAGTGAATATAATCCCTCCTGTCAAGACGTTTTGATGACACGGAGAGATGTTTATGTAATCTGTATAGAGAGAGTTTGAAAACTGACGTCATTTGAAAGTGAAGTTCTGCTTGTTTCTTTCTTTTCCTTCGTTGCCAAATTTGGCGCTGCCGCTCCATGCGGTCTGTTACCAGGCTGTAGGTCGAGAGGCTTCCTTTCCCCAAGAGGCCCGTGGACTTGAGATCTTTTTTCACATGTCTTTGGAGCTCAGATGTGGTCTACCTCTTGGGTGTTTTCTCTGTGTTATCTTCCTGTACAGGAGGTCCTTGGGGATCACGCAGTCATCCATTCGCACCACATAGATAGATAGATAGAGCTTTATTAATCTCACAATGGAGAAATTCACTGTTACAGGCTCTTGAGATACCATCAGTAGGGGGTGCAAAATAGAGACATATACAATAATACATATACATACATACATACATATGTGAAGGAGGACATGAAGGTCGTTGGTGTAAGAGAAGAAGATGCAAAGGATAGGGTGAGATGGAGGCAGATGATTCGCTGTGGCGACCCCTGAAGGGAAAAGCCGAAAGGAAAAGAAGATACATACACACATACATATATATTATATAAGTAAATAAATAAATAGATACATAAATAGTGTAAAGTAATATACAGTAAAAAAAGAAAAAGAAAGGAACAACTTTGTAGACTGGCCTATATACAAGTGTATATGTATCTGAGTGCAGAGTAGATGGGTTGATATGGTTTATAGTCCGTGGGGTAGATGTGGTTGATTAAAGTGCACGGGGTTTTTATTGCACTGAACCGTTTTTTTTGTTTTTTTTTCACAGACAGTTACAAAGTGGCGTTGTACAGTCTGACAGCGGTGGGACTGAACGACCTGCTCCTTCCTGCACTGAGGATGTCTCAGTCGTCCACTGAAGGAGCTACTCAGCTTCTCTACAGTCTGGTGCAGTGGGTGAGAGCTGTTGACCAGGATGGATGTGAGCTTTGCTACCATCCTCTCACTCAGCTCCTCCACAGAGTCCAGTGGGCAGCCTAGGACAGAGTTTGTCCTCCTGACCAGCTTGTTCAGTCTCTTTCTGTCTCACTCTGTGCTGCCCGGGGCCCAGCAGATGGCAGGGTAGAGGATTGCAGAGGCTACCACAGAGTCATAAAAAGTCCTGAGCAGAGGTCTGCATACTCCGAAGGACCTAAGTCTCCTCAGAAGGTGGAGGCGACTCTGGCCCTTCTTGTACAGGGCGTTGGTGTTGTGGGACCAGTCCAGTTTATTGTTAAGGTGAACGCCCAGGTATTTGAAACTGTCCACTGTCTCAATGTCCTGTCCCTGGATGTTCACCAGTGAATGTGTGTGTGTGTGTGTG
>CM045728.1:100034314-100036814 GCA_024760905.1 Plotosus lineatus
CGGGTTTTATTAGCCTGTGGGACTCCTGAGGCAGCAAACGGGTACCGGCAGGCCAAACGTGCTGCAGCCGAAGCTGTCGCAAATGCAAAATCTCGGGCGTGGGAGGAGTTCGGTGAGGGCCTGGAGAGTGATTATCGGTTGGCCTCAAAAAGGTTCTGGGCCACCATCCGACGCCTCAGGAGGGGGAAGCAGTTCTTCACAAACACTGTTTACGGTGGAGGTGGGGAGCTGCTTACCTTGACTGGGGATGTTGTTGAGAGGTGGAGGGAATGCTTTGAGGACCTTCTCAATCCCACCAACACGCCCTCCGTGGAAGAGGAAGACCCTGGGGGTTCGGGTGAGGGTCCGCCCATCACTGGAGTGGAGGTCACTGAGGTTGTCAAAAAGCTCCTCGGTGGTCGAGCTCCGGGGTTGGACGAGATCCGCCCGGAATATCTCAGGGCTCTGGATGTTGTAGGACTGTCTTGGTTGACACGTCTCTGCAACATCACGTGGTCATCAGGGCTGTACCTCTGGATTGGCAAACTGGGGTGGTGGTCCCAATTTTTAAGAAGGGGGACCGGAGGGTGTGTTCCAATTATCGGGGAATTACACTCCTCAGCCTACCTGGGAAAGTCTATGCAGGGGTACTAGAGAGGAGGATCCGACCGATAGTCGAACCTCGGCTTCAGGAGGAACAATGTGGTTTTCGTCCTGGCCGCAGCACTCTTGACCAACTCTATACGCTCCACAGGATTCTGGAGGGGGCATGGGAGTTTGCCCAATCTGTCCACATGTGCTTTGTGGATTTGGAGAAGGCTTTCGACCGTGTCCCTCGAAAGATCTTGTGGGGCGTGCTCCGAGAATATGGCGTTCCGGATCCGTTGCTACGAGCTATTCGGTCGCTGTATCACCGGAGCCAGAGTTTGGTCCATATTGGTAACAGCAGGTCGGATTCGTTTCCAGTGGGAGTTGGAGTCCGCCAAGGCTGTCCTTTGTCACCGATTCTGTTCATAATTTTTATGGACAGAATTTCTAGGCGCAGTCGAGGTGATGAGGGGTTCTGGTCTGGTGGCCATCGGATATCGTCTCTGCTTTTTGTGGATGATGTTGTCCTTTTGGCTTCATCAAGTCGGGCCCTCCAGCTCTCATTGGAGCGATTCGCAGCTGAGTGCGAAGTAGCCGGGATGAAGATCAGTACCTCCAAGTCCGAGGCCATGGTTCTCAGTCGGACAATGGTGGAATGCACCCTCCGGGTCGGGGATGAGGTCCTGCCCCAAGTGGAGGAGTTTAAGTATCTTGGGGTCTTGTTTACGAGTGAGGGAAGGATGGAGCGAGAGACCGACAGACGGATCGCTGCAGCCTCTGCTGTTAAGCGGTGCCTGTACCGGTCCGTTGTGGTGAAAAAGGAGCTGAGCCGCAAGGCGAAGCTCTCAATTTACCAGTCGATCTACGTTCCAACCCTCACCTATGGTCACGAGCTTTGGGTAATGACCGAAAGAACAAGATCACGGATACAAGCGGCTGAAATGAGCTTTCTTCGCCGGGTGGCGGGGTTCTCCCTTAGAGATAGGGTGAGAAGCTCCGCCATCCGGGGAGAGCTCGGAGTAGATCCGCTGCTCCTTTGCATTGAGAGGGGCCAGTTGAGGTGGCTCGGGCATCTGATCAGAATGCCCCTTCGGACGCCTCCCTGGTGTGGTGTTTCGGGCATGTCCAACCGGGAAGAGACCCCGGGGTCGACCTAGAACACGCTGGAGGGACTATGTCTCTCGGCTTGTCTGGGACCGCCTCGGTGTCCCCCCGGGAGAGTTGGAGGAAGTAGCTCGGGAGAGGGATGTCTGGACCTTTTTGCTAAGGTTGCTGCCCCCGCGACCCGACCCTGGACTAAGCGGAACAAGATGATGATGATGATGATGAAATATATATATATGTGTGTGTGTGTGTGTATGTGTGTGTGTGTGTGTGTGTGTGTGTGTGTGTGTGTGTGTATAAGTCTGGGGAAACCAAGTCTGTTGGCATTGCCTTAGCATAAACGCTAAAAAACTGTGCATGATTGGGACCCCCCACAAATTTTTTTATAAAAATATATTTTCCATTCTGTGTTGTTTCAGTATAAACATCTCCACTTTCTCTTGTACTTCCACCCAAAACAGGATCTTGTCTCACTTGCAGGTCTGTGGGTCTGAAGCTCCATCAGATTTCTGAGTCTGTTAGCATCTGATAATCCAGATCCAGCCATGTGATAACGCTTGAAGGTGATGTAGGCTCAAGCTGTGTTTGGTCCTGATAGGCTGGTGCCTACCTGTTTCATCAGATGTTAGTTGTGCAGAAAGCTCATCCTGTCTGATGCATTGCGATGATATGATCCTGAATGCCATTCGAGAAAGGTCAATAAAGACTTTTCACAGACATTTTAATTCTCTAACTAGGAGTGGTCCAGGCCCGGGGTGAGAACATGAAGAACTTTGACTAGCATTAATCTTCATAAACGCTCCCGCTACCTCATTTAAAATCTTCCGAG
>CM045728.1:100041814-100054314 GCA_024760905.1 Plotosus lineatus
TTTTTGGAATTTTCTCTCTAAATTTAGTCGTATCCAGTTTCGTGTTGTGTTTTTGCCTTCCTGTTCACACAACCAATCAGAGAGGGGCAAAGCATCTCCGTGTCGTGCGATGCTAGCCACCCTTCTCTTTTTGAACTGCTGTGCATGTAGGATGGTGATTATCACCACCTGTAAGTGTCAGAAAAGTGTGCGTATGTAGTCCCTCCACCCCATGTGACCTCGGTCAGTTGGCTCCCATGGACTCCCGGTCACGAATGGCTGTGGAATTAACCTGGATTCGAACTTGCTGTCTCTGTATTAGGTTATCACAAGATTCTCGGAATCCAGAGAGAAGGGGATTTGGATGAAAATTACTTCATAAAATACAGGCATGGATCTGTCCTGTGCACGGACTCAGGAGGACTTCCACAGATCACTGTCTGTGAACACAGCTCTCCGTTCCTTCCACAAACTCTCAATTACGTATCAAAGAGGCCATACGTGAACGTGATCCAGAAATGTCCTCGGCCTCTTTGGATCAAAGATAATTTAAAATCACCGGAGACTAAGTTGAAAGAAAGCTGTTCTGTGCTCTGACAAATCAATGGCATTCTTTCAGAAAATTGCGACTACTGGAGGAGCAGAAGCGTCAGGCTCGTGTAAAACAGTGACGTCGCTGCGGAGTGTGTTCACACACAGTGATCTCCGTGTCATCACTGAAACAGGAAAAATCCTCACAGCAGCTTTCTGCTGTTCTCATCAGAACCACGAGCATGAGTGTGAGTGTGTGTGTGTGTGTGTGTGTGTGTGTGTGTGTGTGTGTGTGTGTGTGTGTGTATGATTTATATCCTGAAGACAGAGAGATAATAAAGTTTTTATGGTTTGATATTCAGCTGTTTTATGTATTTGTACTTTTACTTCGGTTGTTTTTTTTTTCAGTTCTTGATATTCTGGAAATTCTGAGCACCACACCTTCATCACGAGGAATCACCAAGGTTAAAGGTCATGACCCAAGTATATGGCGTTTTTGCTATCGCACATCTCACCTGACCCTCCCACTGAGTGCTTATCGACGCTTTTTGAGGACATGGCATGGCTCGCTGAGCTTGTATCTGGTTGGTCAACAGGCAGGAGAGTCGGCAGGGACCCTTCTGTCTCTGAGTGTGCCGGGAAAAACACCTCTGTTACGCATCACCTCCAACACACAGGAGGATTTTCTCCAGCTAGATATCCATATGGAATCTGAGAACAAACCTCAGGTGTTGAGATTCCCTGGAGGAAACCCGTTCTCAGGGAGGAGGTGGGCGAGGGTGGTACTGGGCATGGCTCCAGGATGGGTGTGGCTGTTCCACGAGTGTAATGAGGCGATAGTATTGAAGCTAACACACCAAGGACAACCTTTGAAGCTCAATCTCGCTCCCTATGACCTCCATGTCACTTTAGGAAGCACAACAGATGATAAAGCCAGCAAATTTAGCGTGAGTGATTAAAGTTTTATTTTCATTAAAAAATGCCAGGATATATGAATATATATGAATATGCAAATTAGGAAATGTTATCCCATATTCACGAACATCTTTTTTTACTGCTAACTTTGGATAATGTAGCAGGACACGCTACCGTTCTTTTTTCATTGATTGTGTTACTGGATACCCATCATTTGCATATCTGATGTAACTATCCAGAGTCTTTGAATTTATTTTGTGAGCTCACCCAGAAATAGTTTCACCTCCATGTCTGTGCGTGTGTGTGTGTGTGTGTGTGTGTGTGTTTTTACAGGGTTACCTGCAGACTGCACAGATTTCCACTAAACCCTACATGAGACGTCCGTGGCACTGCGATAACATTAGCGGTAACACCTGCTGATGATTTTTGTGAAAGGTTCTTAGATGGAGATTAAACCTCCAGTGCTCATGCTTGTATCCCCACCCGGAGTCACCGCCCTCTGTTCTTACAGCGTTTGTGTTCAGGCACAAAGTGAGGTTTATGATGGAAAGTTTTAGTGTTCTTCTGGTGGACGTTTCTTTCAGGGGTCTTAAAGAACTTTAAGAGTGCAAAGGTTTTATTGATGTTTCACTTTCAGAGATTTATGTTCTGTCTTGAGAGGCAGCGAGCACACACACACACACACACACATACACACACACACACACATACACACACACACACACACACACACACACACACACATACACACACACACACACACACACACACACACACACACACACACACACACACACACACACACACACACACACACACACACACACACACACACACACACACACACACACACACACACACACACACACACACACAGTAGTACAGCTAAAGATTTCTCTAGTGAGCTTTGCATTGCAAACGTTGGCATTTTTCATGTTTTGTCTCACAATCTGGAATTAAAATGGATTGTTTGAAGTTTTGCATCATTTCATTGGCAGAACATACCGACATCTTTGAAGATGTGATTTTTTTTTTTTTATTGTGAAGCAATCAACAAATAGGACAAAATAACAAAACTTCAGCATTCATTAGTCATCACCCCTCTAAAGTCATACTTTGTAGCGCCACCTTTACAGTAATGACGGCTACAGCTCGCTTTGGAAAAGTCTCTATGAGCTTACCACATCTTGCCACTGGGATTTTTGCCCATTCCTCATTGCAAAACTGCTCCAGCTCGTCAAGTTGGATGGTTTCCGCTTGTGATCAGCAATTTAACTCTGACCACAGATTCTCAATTGGATTGAGGTCTGGGCTTTGACTAGGCAATCCCAATACATTTAAATGTTTCCCCTTAAACCACAGGAATGTTGCTTTAGCAGTATACTGTGCTTTGGGTCATTGACCTGCTGGAAGGTGAATCTCCGTAACAGTCTCAAATCACAGGCAGACTGAAACAGGTCTTGCTTAAGAATATACCTGTATTTAACACCATTCATCTTTCCTTTGACTCAGATCAGTTTCTCAGTCCCTGCTGCTGAAAAACATACCCACAGCGTGATGTTTCCACCACTATGTTTCACTCTGGGGATCTGTTGGGTTTTGCGCCGGACATAGCGTTTTTGTCGGTGGTCAAAAAGTTCAATTTTAGTCTCATCTGGGCAGAGCATCTTCCTCCTTACATCGGCAGAGTCGCACACATGCCATTTGGCAAATTCGAAATGTGTCCTCTCGTTTAAAACTAATTAACGCCTTTTTCTGGCCTGTGTTCCATAAAGCCCCGTGTTTTTTAGTGTGCAGATAATTGTGGTTCCATGCACAGATACACCATTCTCTGCTGTGGAACTCTGTAGCTCCTTCAGGGTTACCTTTGGTCTTTGTGCTGCTTCTCTGACTAATGCCCTCCTTCCCTGATCTTTGAGTTTTGGTGGTGGCCCTCTCTTTGCAAGTTTGTTGTGGTACCATCTTCTTTCCATTTGAAGATGATGGATTTGATGGTGCTCTGGGGGCTCATCAAAGATTTGAATATTATTTTGTAACCCAGCCCTAATTGTACTTCTCAACGACGTTGTCCCTGACTTGTTTGGCGAGCTCGTTGGTCTTCATAGTGTGATACTCTACTTCTTGCTTAGTGGTGTTGCAGCCTCTGGGGCCTTTTAGAAAAGGCTGGTTTACAGTGACAGATCATTACACACAGGCGGACTTCATTTCATTAATTATGTAACTTCTGGAAGTTATGTTCTTATGTATAAAATTATTAATGCTATGTATAAAAATCATGTAACTTCTCACTCAAACTTTTGAGGGGCTTCATAGCAAAGGGGGTGAATACATATGCATATGCCAATTTTCAGATTTAAAAAATTTTAGACAAACACACACACACACACACACACACACACACACACACACATATATATATATATATATATGTGTGTGTGTGTGTGTGTGTGTGTGTGTGTGTGTGTGTGTGTGTGTGTATGTGTGTGTTTGTGTGTGTTTCAGACTCCACTCCCTTTCCCCCTCCACCCTACAGCTTTGAAGATTTGGATCCTGAGCTTCAGGACCAGCCAGAGCGTATGGTAGGCACAGTGCTTGGTCCCCCAGCAGCCCCTTATGGCAGACCGCTTCAAGGAGAACAGAGACAGCGAGTCAGAAACCTGGAGGAAACGCTGCACAACATCACCAAGATGCTAAACATGCTGAAACAACAGGTTACATACACGACACCTACATATTTTTCTTTTTTATTTATTTATAGTTACAGCTAATGTTTATATAAACATTTACATTATAGCTGCTATAAGCAGTCTTTCCCTCATGTTTCTCTTTTATCTTATCAATGAATCCAGCTCATCATGTTCCCTAAAGGTCATTCAGATTGTCAACAGTGCAAAAAGTGTAAAGTGTTCATTTTGAGTGCTGGGTGATGTTGTAGAAATCCTACAATTAAAAAAAGAGTCAAGGACTGAATTGATGCTATACTTTAAAGTACAGAAGATGCACTATCTAGTCTAAACAATTAACTTCAGAATTTAGATAACTAGTTGATCACCATGTAATATCTGTATAAATACATCTGTTCCAAAAGGTCCCTGACTCTGCAACACCACTATCCATGTTATCTGTAGACCATTGAGCTTTCTGAATAGGTCCGAAATAATGTTCTGCAGGAATATAGCTCAGGCTGGGGTGATAAAATCATCGAAAAATCTTTAAATATTCCACAGCACAATAATAAATCTGTTAGAACAAAATTGAATAAATTTGGCAGCATTATAATGCTAGTAAGAGTTCATTAACCTCACAGACCAGGAGAATAGGACTCATCAGAGATTTCACCAAAACACCAATGATAAGAGTAATAGGAGCAGACATCCACAGTGTAGATGGGAGTATCTGTCCTGAGGAGAGTAGGGTGGAGAATAACATTCCAGCAGAATGATGACCCTAAACATAACAAAAAAAGTTACACTGGAGTAGTTTAAAAGAAAAACAATTTAAAACGTCTTAGAATGGATGAGTCAAAGCCCACACCACAATCCAGTTGAGAAGGACTTGAACACTGCTGGTACGTTACACCAATACAACTCTTCTAACTTTATGGAGAGTCTAGAGGTTATATGTGGCACACTAACAGAGACTTACCCAAATGGTGATGTACTGTACACTCAATGAGATATACAGTATATACTAATAGAGATATACACTGATAGAGATTTATGCCAATACAAGTATAATAATAATAGTTATAATAATAATGATGATGATGATGATGATGATGATGATGATATAAAAATGTATCAATTATTGTATATAAAATGCACAATAATGGAGTTATACCCTAATGAAAATATATATTAATAGAGGTTTACACACTAATAGTGATGTATGCCAATAAAAATGTACACTAATATGGAATTACACAAAGCAAGATATATGCTGAAGTGAGATGTAGGCTAATGAAGATATATGCTAATAGAGATATATATGCTAATAGAGACATATACACTAAAAGAGATATACTGTATGCTAATAGAGATATACCCTAATATATATATATATATATATATATATATATATATATATATATATATATATATATATATATATATAAAAACATATATATATATATATATATAAACATATATATATATATATATATATATATATATATATATATATATATATATATATATATATGATAATAGAGACGTACACTTAGAGATGTTTGCTAATAACAATAGAAATATACCATATTCGATTCGACGTAATAAGCACCCAGGGCGCTTAAAAAATCGGAGTGGGTGGGCACTTATTAAAATGTTACCAGCGGAGTGGAACGGTAAGTGCTTGTTACCATTGCGGTGGAAAACATGAATAATAACAGATCAATAAAAGAGTTTTAATTGTATTTGTGTTATTAATTTTGTGGTACCAACCAAACTACTTACATGAAAGCGGAAAATAAACAGAAAACAACATAATTTTTTAAAAAAGACACCTTACTTTTCCCTCCCTTTAAACATTTCCTTTAAATATTTTCTCCGGAAGAAAAATCGAGTCAATCAACACTGTCAACTTTAGCACATGGCTCGGCCAGGAACCTCTTTAAATTTATGAAGTTAGTGAGCAGGAGAATTGGAAGGGGCAGTGGTGATCTAGTGGTATAGGGCGCTGGATCGCTGATCCAAAGGTTGGGGGTTCGAGTCCCACTCTCCACAAGGTTGTCACTGTCCTCCCCAGTGCAGCTAACTGGGTTATCAAAGGTGGGCCATGTCTCTCACTGCCTATGGTGAGAGGCATGTAAAAGAACCATTGCTGACTTTCGTAAAGTGTAGGCTGCAAAGTCGTCAGCGTGTTTCTGTCCCTTACTATAAAGGGTTGTGACAGGAAGGGCATCCGACGTTAAAAACCTCTGCCAAATCAAACGTGCGAGTCAGATGATTCGCTGTGGCGACTCCCGAGTGAAAGGGAAAAAGCCGAAAGGAAGACAGACAGACAGTGAGTAGGAGAATCGGGTGAAAAATACTCATCATCACTTTCTGACAGGTCCATATCTGGCTCATCGCTACATTCATTCAGAGCATCCCATAGTTTTGCTGTAGCAGTTTCTAATGGTTCATCTTTTTGGACATTTACCAAGAGAACAGCAAACTATTTTCCTGTTTTTTAAAGCATGGCGGAACAATCAAATATGTTGTTACTGATGAACATTATAGACATTCCCCAGTGGCAGGGGGTCTTGAAATATCGTGTAAACTCACTTTTACAGGCAGTCAACACCTCATTTTAAGGTTTCAGATTGATCTACGATTTTGCTCCCAGTACACATGGGCAGTTATTAGACATAAGATCAAAAACAGGGCAGGGCGCTTATTAGGTCGAATATGGTATTTATTATTAAACATTTCCTAAGAAATCCATTGTCCCAAATTATGACATTAAGCTTGATAAGTAAATGTAAATAGAACTAGTTATAACAGTATTTTTGATTATAAGTATACAGTACTATGCTATAATGTGCATAATATACTATATATATAATATAAGTACAAATATGATTATAACAGTAGCTACAATTACAACTATACTACAATATAACTAACTGTACATCAGCAGCATTTTACAGTAACCTTATATATATATATATATATATATATGCGCTAATAGAGGTCTACAAAACAATAGAGATGTATGCAGATAAAGATGTACGCTAATAAGGATGTACCCTAAATGAAAATGTATGCTAATCAAGATATACACTCATAGAAACATTAACATTTATAGCATTTGGTAGATGCTCTTATCCAGAGCGACAATTATCTTTTTGTTTGTACAACTGAGCAATTGAGGGCTAAGGGCATTGCTCAGTTGTATAAACAAAAAGATAATAGTATATATACAGGGATCCCTCGTTACTCCGCGCTTCAATTCATGCGGCTTCAGTGCATCATGTTTTTTTTTAAATAAATAAATAAATATTAATTGAATTAAAAAATAAGGAAATTAAGGAAGAATAGGGGGGGAAAGTGAAGCAAAATGCCACAAAACAAGGCCAATTATGCAAAAAAAAAAACCTAAACCAACACAAAACAAAAAAAAAAACAACCCAAAATCGCCCATCAAAACTACTGTACTTACATTGCTGCATCTGTGCGTGCATAAGCGTCTGCACGCGTACATGCGTGTATGTGAGTAGTCGTCTTCTCGTGCAATACCATCTGTATATGTGTGTATTTATATTTTATTTACATCTTATGTTTTTTTAATGTTTAATCATCATTATAAGCATTTATAGCATTGTATATGTATTTATTGATATTATATACACATATACATGTACGTATACATCAGTGGGGGGGGGGGGTCCTACTTCCTGGATTTCGATAGTCTCGTGGGGATCTCGATCCCAATTAACCGTGGAAAGTGAGGGATCCCTATACACACACACACACACACACACACACACACACACACACACACACACACACACACACACTAATAGAGATGTACATTAATGGAGATGTACACCATTAAAGACGGACACTAGTAGAGATGGACACTAATAGAGATGCACATTAATGGAGATGTACACTACTAGAGATGGACACTAATGGAGATGGACACTAATAGAGCTGTACACCAGCAAAGATGTACACTAATAGTGATGGACACTAATGGAGATGCACACTACTAGAGATGGACAATAATATAGATGTACCCTGATAGAGATATGCTCAGAAACGTCCGCCAGCAGCCGTAGAAAAAGTAGGCACACAAAGTACTGAATCGATATTTGTGCCGTAGAACATAGACCTGCAGGCTCGGGTGCAGTATTTGGAGTCATGTGAATGTGTGAGGAAAACGTGTACCTGGGAAAGCCGTGAGATGGAGGAGGGATCTCGCTGGAGGACTGAGGGTCGCATCGAGTGTTCCTGCACCTCAGGAAGAGTTCAATGTCAAAATTCAAACAGTGAGTAACAGTTGAACCACATTCATTTATTCATTCATTCATTTTCTGTAACTGCTTAATCCTAATTAGGGTCGCAGGGAGGCTGATGCCCATCCCAGCTGACCTCGAGGAAGGGCAGAGTACACCATGGACAGAGCGCTAGGCCATCGCAGGGCTGACACTCACAAAACCATTCACACCTAGGGAAGATTTTGGACTGTGAGAGGAAACGGGACATTGATGAAAGTCAGCAATGGTTCTTTTACATCCTCTCACCATAGACAATGAGCGATATGGCTGGCCTTTGATAACCCAGTTAGCTGCACTGGGGGGGGGACAGTGACAACCCAAGGAGAGTGGGACTCGAACCACCAACCTTAGGATGAGATCTGAATTAACTGTCTAAAATAATCATATGAAAGAATCGTATAAATAATTGTCTGAAAGATTTGTGCAAATTAACATTTAAAATAATCATATGTGAAAGAACAATGAAAAAAAGTTTGAAACAATTATTTAAAAGAATTATTTAAAAGAATTATTTGAAAGGATTGAGTAAAAGAATAATCTAAGAAAATAATGTAATTATATATAAATATTTATATTTTGTAAAAGTATTTAAAAGACAATAGCATAATGAAGGTGTACGTGTGTTATTGATGCTGGTGTTTGTCTCTCTCGTGTGTAGGTTGTATTTATGAGGAGGTTCTGTATGAACATGGATCAAAATGGCAGCATCCACAAGACCCCTGCAATTTCTGCACATGCTTAGTAAGTTTGTCTGTTATGCACATGCTCACCAGATCCATGTAGTTACACAAAAGGTGCTCTGCATAAGTGTTCACTTTTAAACCAAACTTGATCTCACAAATCTGTATAAATAAACTTAATGTACTCTTAAGGAGGTAATGAAGTGAAAATTCTACACAGAGAAATATGTCCAGACATTTACATGTTTTAAAATAATGCAAACACTGCACCTGTTTACATACAATGTTAGCCGTGAGCCTCAGAAGTAATAAGATTATTTAATTGGATGTTGTAGAATTAAAGTTTAAACTTGCTGTGTTCTGTGCTTTGTGTGTTGAGCCACTTAAGAGGGGTGTCCTTTGATTATATATGTGTGTATAAATATATATATATATATATATATATATATATATATATAAAATATATATATATATATATATATATATATATATATATATATATATATATATATACACACACAGTGGTATGAAAAAGTATCTGAACCTTTTGGAATTTCTCACATTTCTGCATAAAATCACCATCAAATGTGATCTGATCTTTGTCAAAATCACACAGATGAAAAAACAGTGTCTGCTTTAACTAAAACCACCCAAACATTTATAGGTTTTCATATTTAAATGAGTATAGCATGCAAACAATGACAGAAGGGGGAGGAATAAGTAATTGAACCATCACATTTAATATTTTGTGGCCCCCTTTGGCAGCAATAACTTCAACCAGACGCTTCCTGTAGCTGCAGATCAGTCTGGCACATCGATCAGGACTAATCTTGGCCCATTCTTCTTCACAAAACTGTTGTAGTTCAGTCAGATTCCTGGGATGTCTGGCATGAATTGCTGTCTTGAGGTCATGCCACAGCATCTCAATGGGGTTCAAGTCTGGACTTTGACTTGGCCACTCCAGAACGTGTATTTTGTTCTTCTGAAACCATTCTGAAGTTGGTTTACTTCTGTGTTTTGGATCGTTGTCTTGTTGCAGCATCCATCCTATTTTTAGCTTCAACTGTCTGACAGATGGCCTCAGGTTTTCCTGCAAAACATCCTGATAAACTTTTGAATTCTTTTTTCTATTAATGATTGCAAGTTGTCCAGGCCCCGAGGCAGCAGAACAGCCCCACACCATGATGCACCCTCCACCATGCTTCACGGTGGGAATGAGGTGTTGATGTTGGTGAGCTGTTCCATTTTTCCTCCACACATGACGTTGTGTGTTCCCCCCAAACAATTCAACTTTGATTTCATCAGTCCACAAAATATTTTGCCAAAATTTCTGTGGAGTGTCCAAGTGCCTTTTTGTGAACATTAAACGAGCAACAATGTTTTTTTAGACAGCAGTGGCTTCCTCCTTGGAGTCCTCCCATGAACACCATTCTTGGCCATTGTTTTACATATAGTTGATGTGTGCACAGAGATATCGGACTGTGCCAGTGATTTCTGTAAGTCTTTAGCAGACACTCTAGGGTTTTTTTTTACCTCTCTGAGTATTCTGCGCTGAACTCTTGGCATCATCTTTGGTGGACGGCCACTCCTTGGGAGAGAAGCAACAGTGCCAAACTCTCTCCATTTGTAGACAACTTCTCTGACTGTCGATTGATGAACATCCAGACTTTTAGAGATGGTTTTGTATCCTTTCCCAGCTTTATACAAATCAACAATTCTTGATCGCAGGTCTTCAGGCAGCTCTTTTGAGTGAGCCATGGTGCACATCAGACAATGCTTCTCATCAAGACAATTCTTACCAGGTGTGTGTTTTATAGTGGGCAGGGCAGCTTTAAGCCACTCATCAGTGATTGGGCACACACCGGACTTAAATTGTTTGGTAAAAATTGGTTTCAATTGCTCTTTAAGTCTCCTTAGGCAGAGGGTTCAGTTACTTATTCCTCTCCCATCTGTCATTGTTTGCATGCTATCCTCATTAAAATATGAAAACCTATAAATGTTTGGGTGGTTTTAGTTAAAGCAGACACTGTTTTTTCATCTGTGTGATTTTGACAAAGATCAGATCACATTTGATGGTGATTTTATGCAGAAATGTGAGAAATTCCAAAAGGTTCAGATACTTTTTCATACCACTGTATGTATATATATATATATATATATATATATATATATATATATATATATATATATATATATATACACAGTGTACCTCACTTCACAAAATTAATCCGTTCCAGCGCCTTTTTCGTAACCTGCATTTTTCGTAAATTGAACCGCATTTTACATGTAAAACGCGTGATTCGTTCCAAGGCTCCCAATACTACCTCCTAAACCCTTTAAAAATTATAAAAGCATACCTTTTAAGACCTCCTTCTGCTTCAATACCGTACCCATGGTAGACGGGCTGGGCCATATTCCTTTGCAATATCACCCGAGCCCGTATCTTCTTCTCACTCGCACCAGAAATCATAAGCGCCAATATGCTTTGGGCTATTTACGCCCAAGCCTAGTGGCTCATCAGGCCGGTGCTTATCTCGGTTTCCATAGCGTGAAGCGACCAGAAGTTCAACTCCTCCTGGATGGGACGCTGGTCCATCGCAGATTACCTTCCCAGTATATTTTACTGGCACCCATTTATACTGCTGAGTGAACAGAGGCACACTTATGGTTACCCCTTGTCCAAGGGTCTTAGCACAAGGGTCTTGCAGAAGGGTCTTTGTGGGGGTCTAACTGGGATTTGAACACAAATCCTCCTGATCATGAACGCAGCACCCAAACCACTATGCCGCCACCACACACACACACACATACACATACACATACACACATGCGCACACACACACACACACACACACACACACAAACAAACACACACACACACACACACACACACACACACACACACACACACACACACACACACACACACACACACAGACCATATAAAAAAAAATTCAACAGAAAGTGATAGCTGTTAGATTTAACACAGCATCACACGGTCAATGTGTGTAAAGTAAGCCCATGAAGTGTGTGTGTGTGTGTGTGTGTGTGTGTGTGTGTGTGTGTTCCTTTTTCGTTATTCGGATGATTTCAGGAGGGACGTGTTGAATGTTCCACAGAGAACTGTAACACCCAGTGTAGACAACCGGAACCGACTCCTGGAACAGTCTCGTCCTGTAACCGTGAGTCAGGGTTCTTTTCTCTCTCTCGCTCTCTCTCTCTGTCTGTCTGTCTGTGTGTGTATGTATGTGTGTGTATGTATGTATGTATATGTATATATATATATATATATATATATATGTATGTGTGTGTGTGTGTGTGTGTGTGTGTGTGTGTGTGTCTGTGTGTGAGAGAGAGAGAGAAAGTAAGCTTTAACTACAGTATTCGATTATTTTTTAAAATAATGAAAATTT
>CM045728.1:100064314-100066814 GCA_024760905.1 Plotosus lineatus
TACAGTTGTAGTTTTATTTCAGTTGTACTTAGTTACTGGTAATTATAACCACTGCTTCAGTTCCAATTACTGTTTTCATTTCAGTTATAGCGAGAGCTATAATTATATGTTTGTGTAGTTGCTACTATACTGTAGTTAATGTTCGTGTTCCCTCATGCAAAATGCTGCTGATGTACAGTTAGATATATTGTAGTATAGTTGTAATTATAGTTACTGCTATAATCATATTTGTACTTATATTATATATAGTATATTATGTACATTGGGGGGCAGTGGTGGTCTAGTGGTATAGGGCGCTGGATCGCTGATCCAAAGGTTGGGGGTTCGAGTCCCACTCTCCACAAGGTTGTCACTGCCCCCCCCCCCAGTGCGGCTAACTGGGTTATCAAAGGCGGGCCATGTCTCTCACTGTCTATGGTGAGAGGCATGTAAAAGAACCATTGCTGACTTTCGTAAAGAGTAGCTGCAAAGCCGTCAGCGTGTTTCTGTCCCTTGCTAAAAAAGGGTTGTGACAGGAAGGGCATCCGACGTAAAAATCAAACGTGCGAATCAAGATGATTCGCTGTGGCGACTCCCGAGTAAAAGGGAAAAAGCCGAAAGGAAGACAGACAGTATATTATGTACATTATAGCATAGCACTGTATACTGCTAGTGTTATAACTACTTATATCTACATTTACTTATCAAGCTTAATGTCATAATTTGGGACAATGGAATTCTGAGGAAATGTTTAATAATAAATAGTTATTGTTAAAATGCTAATTATAGGTAGACATTTTGTTATAGTTTATACTAAAGTGAATGTTAGTGTTATAGAATTATGTATAGTGATAATACCTCTGCGTATTTAGTGACACAATAATAATTATACTTACATTTGTAATTTCAATTATAGATTATAATGATATACACCACTTATATTTACTGTTATACAGTATTTCTAGTTACAGTTCAAGGTACAATAGTAATTAATGATTTATTTATAGGTAAAATTACAGCTAGGTATATTTCCTGCTATAGTTTAAATTATGTGATGTTTTCATTATAGACTTTATAGTTTATCATAATTGAATCAGAATTATAATAATTATAGTTATAGTGACGTTTTCTGCTAAACAGTTTTAAGTTTCTTCTCTCTCTGTCTCTCTCTCTCTCTCTCTCTCTCTCTCTCTGTCTCTCTCTCTCTCTCTCTCTCTCTCTCTCTCTCGCTCGTGTGTGTGTGCAGGATGTTTGTATAATGGTAGAGAATGGGCCAATGGAGAGAGGTTTCTGGACACGTCGGACCCCTGTGGGGGGTGTATATGTCGTGACGGGACGGTGACGTGCGAGAGAAGACACTGTCCTCAGATCGCATGTTCATTTCCTGTACAGAGAGAATGCTGTCAGAGCTGTGACGGTACGTCAGGTGGTGCAGAACAATGAGCTTTAACTGTAAACTAACAAACTGAAACATTATATATGTGAGTTACTCATAAGTTTGCTTGTTTGTTTTTCTTTTTCATTATTTATTCATCGTCCTCCACTTAATCCGGGGTTGGGTTGTTGGAGCAACAGCCTAAGCAATGAGGTCCAGACGTCTCTTTCCCCAGCCACTTTCTCCAGCTCGTGTTGGGGAATACCAAGGTGTTTCCAGACCAGCTAAGAGACATAATCCCTCCAGGGCATTCTGGGTTGACCCGGGGTGTCTCTTCATTGTTGGACATGCCCAAAACACCACACCAAAGAGGCTCTTGACCACAATCCAGTGCCTCAGTAGGAGGAAGCACTTCTTCATAAATACTGTTTACAGTGACATTGGGGAGCTGTTCACTTCACTAGGGAGGTTGTTGGTAGGTGGAAGGAATATTTCAAGTACCTTCTCAATCCCACCAAAACGTCCACCGGGCAGGAGGAAGACCCTGGAGGTTTGGGCGGGGGTCCACCCATCACTGGGGCTGAGGTCGCCGAGGTAGTCATAACGCTCCTTGGTGGTCGGGATCTGGGGGTGGATGAGATTTGATCTGAATATCTCTGGGCTCTGGATGTTGTGGGACTGTCTTAGATGTGGCCATCATGGGCCATACCTCTAGATTGACAAACCGGGGGGATGGGGGGGTGGGTAATCCCCCTTTTTAAAAGGGGTCACCGGAGGGTGTGTTCCGGCTACCGTGGGCAGAAGCTTGACCACCAGACGCTTGCCTTAGAGACCCCCCCCTCACGTCTGGCTCTGGGGGGGACCCCGGTGAGCTGTGTCCGGGCAAGGGAAACTGTGACCTTCTATGTTTTTCCATCAACAAGTTTTTTGAAGTGCGTTTCATCTGGACCTTTAACTCGGACCTGTTTGCTTTGGGTGAACACTAGGGGCATAATGCCCCCGACAACATAGCTGCTCCAAGGATCATTAGGACACGCAAATCCCTCCGCCATGATAAGCTGGCAATTTACGGAGCAGAAATGTATTTATTTGTTGATTTGTCTGCTTAATTACTTGTGTGTGCATGTGTGTACGTGCGTGTGTCTG
>CM045728.1:100074314-100079314 GCA_024760905.1 Plotosus lineatus
GTTTGTGTTAGTGTTCATGTGACAAACGATGATCGTGGCCGTAAGGGCGTGTCCTGGACTAAAGAGGTAATAGTGTACATCAGGGATATTGAGATACAACTGCTACAGGACTCAGTAGTCAAGGTGATTGATCCTCTCTCTCTCTCTCTCTCTCTCTCTCTCTCTCTCTCTCTCTCTCTCTCTCTCTCTCAGGATTCCTGTGTCTATAATATATTCATATGTATTATAATGTATGATTTTTTTTTATATTTATACATTTTACAGTTATTTCTTGACTGCAGAGGCCTACTATTCATATCTGACCTGAGGACTTTGAATCACTATTTTATTCTATTCACTGAAGTAAAAGAAAATCAAAACAAAATTTTATATAAATTATTAAAAATAAAAAAGTATATTAATTCATTTAAAACCTGTTAATCCTAATTATGGACGTGGTGAGGCTAGCACCCATCTCAGCCGACTTTGGGCGAAGGTGGGGTACACCCTGAACACCTAACCCACCATCGTAGGGCACACAACCATACACTTACATTTACACTTGACACCGAGGGACAATTCAGAACAGCCAATTAGCCTCGTGTGCATGTCTGTGGCCTATGGGAGGAAACCAGAGTGTCCAGAGGAAACCCATGCAAGCGTTACTCATCAACCATCGCATATCTGAACTTCCTCATGTCGTCTTCTTCTCAGGTTGATCGACAGACCGTCACACTGCCATTCCTCAAAGAGCCATATATTTACCTGGAGCGCAAATCCAACACCGTGTTCCTCAACACCAACATCGGCATGAAGGTGCAACCGAACAAAAAATATAAATAAATAAATGATATCTTCTGTTCAGAAAGAGAATGTGTCTGTTTCTTCTTCATTTTCTCTTCATCCGTTCTTCTGCTTGTCTTTGTTTTCTTTCCATCTCTTCTTCTGCTCTCCTTCACCTTCTCTCCATCTGTTCGGATCTTCTTCATCTTCTCTTCATTGTTGTTCTGTTCTCCATTTTTTCGCCATCCTTTCTTCTGCTGTTCTTCATCTTCCCTGCATCTGTTCTTCTACTCTTCTTCAACTTTGGTTCATCCATTTGTCAGCTTTTTCATCTTCTCTCCATCTGTTCTTCTGCTCTTCTTTATCCTCTCTCCATCCATTCTTCTGATCTTCGTCTTCCCTTCGTTGATTCTTCTGCTTTTCACCTTCTCTCCATCTGTTTTTCTGCTCTTCTCATCTGTTCCTTCTCCATTGAGGACTGCGGTAGTTATGGATCTCTGCTTGATCGCTAGGTGTTGTGGAACGGACGTTCTCACCTGGAGGTCAGTGTTCCTGGGACGTATAAGAACAACATGTGCGGTCTGTGTGGAAACTTCAACAACTTCCCTCAGGACGACCTGCAGCTGCGTAACGGACAGATTACCATTTCAGAGGCTACTTTTGGAAACAACTGGAAGGTGAAAAAAGAAAAAAAAAAAAAAAAAAGATAGGAAAAACTATCTGGCCTATCTCGCTTAAATTTAAATACTGAAATCTTTAAGTTTTATGAAACACTTTTGAAGAAACTAGTGATGTTTAAATTTATTCCATGTTTAGTGAAACTATGTCATTTGGAACCTGAGTAGAATATTTCTGTAATATTTCTGTAGAAATTAGGATTAGTGATAATGCGAAATCATATCCCATGATGCATTGCAGGTTGGTGGGAGGAACAGCACGAGCACTCAATGTAAAGATGCTCGGAACATTGACCCATGTAAACAGGCTGGATATTCATTTCGTAAGATGGCGAACAGCCGCTGTGCGGTCCTGAAGTCAGCAACGTTTGAGCGCTGTCACAGAGTGGTGCCTCCGGAGATGTTCTTCGCCTCGTGTGTGTATGACCTGTGCGCCTGCGCAGCCAACACAGACGAGTGTTTGTGTGACGTTCTGGAGGCATATGCTTCTGAGTGCCGTGAGGCTGGCGTCATCTTACAGTGGAGATCAGCTTCCCTCTGTGGTACACACACACACACACACACACACACACACACACACACACACACACACACACACACACAATGTTACAACATTAATGTTGATGAATCTCCTGTTGGGGCAGTAGTGGCCTGCTAGTAAAAGGTGCTGGATCGCTGATCCTAGGGTTGGGGGTTCGAGTCCCACTCTCCACAAGGGTGTCACTGCCACCCCCCCCATCCCCACCCCCACCCCCCAGTGCAGCTAACTGGCTTATCAAAGGCCGGCCATGTCTCTCACTGTCTATGGTGAGAGGTTCATGTAAAAGAACCATTGCAGACTTTCGTAAAGAGTAGCTGCAACGCCGTCAGCGTGTTTCTGTCCCTTGTTAAAGGGTTGTGTCAGGAAGGGCGTCCAACGTAAAAACCTACGCCAAATCAAACATGCGAATCATTAACATGACTTCCATGAAGATGGAGGCAGATGATTCGCTGTGGCGACCCCTGAAAGGGAATAAACAAAAGGAAAAGAAGAATCTCCTGTAGTTCCCAGCGTTGTTTGCGTGAATGAACACTGTGAGTTATTTCATGCTGTTTAGACTGAAGGTTTATTTCATGAAGGTTAAAGATGTTTTTATTCTGAGCTGAAGTTAAATTTCTCTTCCTGCATCCTCTCTCTTAGCGGTGGGCTGTCCTGTGGATCGTGGTTATGTTTTTGATGAATGCGGTCCTCCATGTCCTAAAACCTGCTTCAACAAGGACGTGCCCCTGGGTGTCATCGAGGCGCACTGCTTTAAACCTTGTGTTCCGGGCTGCCAGTGTCCCGCCGGACTGGTAGAACACGAATCTCACTGCATTTCTCCTGATAAGTGTCCCAGAATCATCCACGGAAAACCCTGAGAACCTTCCGGGATCTCCTGTAAACCCAACACAACAAAACTGGAACTAAGGCTGATAGTCGTGATTAACAGTGTTGCATCATGGGAATTCTGTATGTGCTGTAATTCATGGTTCAGACACCACTACTGGGTGTGGTCATTTTCTGACCTGGTGCTCATCATATAAACTTAAAGTCACACTGTGTAATATTTCGGACAACCCCCGTTTTTCCTCACTCGGAATCCATCTACACTGTCGAAACGTTGTTCACTTTGATTTGAGCTCATATTTAATGTAAAGTTGTGTTGAGAAGCTTCATCACTATTATTGTGGGCGGGGCTAAGTTTCAGGGCCTTTCTTCTGCCCTCGTCTTCTCCATAATGTTCTATTCTGGTAAAGTTATTTTTTTTGTCGTGTCTTCTGGCAAGGAGCGTGCACACACTGACTCATAATCAAGCGGCATTGAAATGATGTCATCGTTATCATTACAGTAATCATTTACACTCGGGCTGGAAAACTCTACAGTCTACACTTGTATTTTTTTAATGATGACATAAAAATGTTTTTAATTCTTTCTTTTTGAGTTTTCAGGTTCCTGTTAAAATCTTGTTAAATATTTTAGCTTTATTATTTCAATATTCTAACAGCACATTTACACTTATATGCGTATTTTTATTTTTAGAAAATTATATATACAGCATACAGTCATACCTCACCTTACGAAAGACCCAACTCATGAAAAATCCAAGTTACGAAACTCATTTACCTAAAATTTCCGTCTCTGGATACGAAAAAAATTCATGTTATGAAACGCGACATCTCAAAAATTCAAACAATGCGCGCTCTGCTTCATAGCCACCCAAATACACTTGTAGCATCCTGTATTTTGCTTTGAAATTGGGGTGAAAGAGTTGTTCTCCCATTGACTATCTCTCAACACCCCGCCCTACTGGCCCCCCCCCCGTTGGCTAGGAGGAAGCTGAATCTCCATGATACCCATGATGCTTTTCGTGTGCCTTCGACCCATTGTTCGTCATGGAGTTCTAACACACAAAAAGGACAGAGTTACTGTTGTTTCATGAGTTTTTTGAGCATGCTCATTGCAACTTTATTTTTCATTATTCATCATGGTCCCCAAGAAAGTGATTCCCGGTGCGAGTGAAAAGAAGAAGTGGGCTCGTGGCATGCGGTTGAGTGATATCGCAAAGGAATACGGCCGAAACCCGTCTCCCATCGGTACGATGAAGCAAAAGGAGACCTTAAAAGGTATACTTTTATCATTTTTAAAAGGTTTAGGGGGTAGTATTGGGGGCCTTGGTACGAATCACACGTTTTACATGTAAAATGCGGTTCAACTTATGTAAAAATCAGGTTACAAAACCACTTCTGGAACGGATTAATTTCGTTCATCATCATCACAATGAGGGGAAGGCTCATCACTTATAAATCAATTTAATTTGATGAGGACATCAAAGGGATTGCAACTCCGCCCCGAAATCACTCCCTAAACTATACTTTGTCTAAAAATGAAAAGGAAACCCCCCACTCCAAACACCCCCAACACCCACCCCTCCCCACCCCACCCCATACACACACACACACACACACACACACACACACACACACACACACTTACTGAAGATTACTTTAATTTCTAATTTTATGAATAACTGCCTGTGGCTGTGAGGATTTTTTTTAAAGGATAGTTTTATATTCCTACAAGAATTTTATACTCATGAATCTCGATTGAGTAAAAAAACAAAAGAAGCTCAAAACATTCCCCACAGTGGCCTTTAGGGAGCGCCATAACAAACTAGCCCTTATTTTAAAACAACAATCTCGATTTAATCTTTGGTTTCATTTTTCTGCTGCTGCATGTGAAGTTGAGAAAATCGTGACTGATGATAAAAGAGTGAGTTTCAGTTTGAGTGCAGATGTTTTAATTCAAATCAAATTGTGGCGAGGTTTGTTTTCTGGTACTTTTTTCTGTTAGTAGATTTACATGAATTATAGGATGATTTATTCTGATGAACCTCTTCTTTATTATTAATGATAAAACCATGTGACCGTAGGAGAATCGGAGGGGAACACTGAGCTTATAAACATTATTTCTGTTTATTATTATTATTATTAGTAGTAGTAGTAGTAGTATTACTGTGTAATTTTCGATTTTAGTCGGGTTTT
>CM045728.1:100086814-100094314 GCA_024760905.1 Plotosus lineatus
AGAAGGGGTGACCGTTGAGGAGCAGGAAGGTTGGGGGATCAGTGATCCAGCACCACTACTGGCCACCACTGCCCCGTAATACAATTTAAAAAATGAATTAATTAATTTGAAAGTATTACAGGGTGGACATTCATTCATTTTCTGAATTGCTTAATTCTAATTAGGGTTGTGGGGAGGCTGGCGCCTATCTCAGCCTACTTCGAACAAGGGCGGGGTACCCCAGGACAGCTCGCCAGGCCATCACAGGGCCAACAGGCACACAACCAATTCACACCTATGGGAGATTTGGAACAACCAATTAGAATAATGTGCATGTTTTGTAGGAAACGGGATTACCCTGAGGAATCCCACACAAGCACCGAGAGAACATGCAAACTCCACACAGAAGCACGCAGGTTGGGAATTAAACCCAGGCCTTCTTACTGTGAGGTGGGCGTTCTAACCACTACGCCACGATGTCGCCAGGGTGGATATTTACAGCCAAAAAGTTTTTAATGTGTAATTTATGTGTTTATTTGCTTAAACCGGGAGAAATAAAAAAAAAAAGAAAGTACACATTGAAAATTTAAAAATGTAATTTTAGTTGATGGCCACTAGAGGGCGCATCATTAAGTCGGTTGGACAGTAATCTTCTTCTTCTTCTTTTACTTTCAGCTGCTCCCTTCAGGGGTCGCCACAGCAAATCATCCGCCTCCATCTCACCCTATCCTCTGCATCTTCTTTTCTGACTCCAACGACCTTCATGTCTTCCTTCACCACATCCATAAATCTCTTCTTTGGTCTTCCTCGAGGCCTTCTGCCTGGTAGTTCCAACCTCAGCATCCAACTGCCAATATAGTCACTATCCCTCCTCTGTACATGTCCAAACCATCTCAATCTAGCCTCTCTGACTTTGTCTCCAAAATATCTTACATGGGCCGTCCCTCTGATATACTCATTTCTGATCCTATCCATCCTCGTTACTCCCAGAGAGAACCTCAACATTTTCATCTCTGCTACCTCCAGCTCTGCCTCCTGCCTTTTCCTCAGCGCCACTGTTTCTAAGCCATACAACATCGCTGGCCTCACCACCGTCTTGTACACTTATCCCTTCATTCTTGCTGACATTCTCCTATCGCACATCACACCAGACACTTTTCTCCAACCATTCCAGCCTGCCTGCACACGCTTCTTCACCTCTTTTCCACACTCTCCATTGCTCTGGATTGTTGAGCCTAAGTACTTAAAATCCTACACCTTCGTTATCTCTGCTCCCTGTAACATCACCATTCCTCCTGGTTCCTTCTCATTCACACACATGTATTCTGATTTTCTGAGGCTAACCTTCATTCCTCTCCTTTCCAGGGCATACCTCCACCTCTCTAGATTTTCCTGCACTTGTTCTCTGCTCTCACTACAGATCACAATGTCATCTGCAAACATCATCGTCCATGGAGAGTCTTGTCTCACCTCGTCTGTCAGCCTGTCCATCACCATAGCAAACAAGAAGGGGCTCAGAGCGGACCCTTGATGCAGTCCCACCTCCACCTTGAATTTACCACTGTCTTACATCTCTCATACATGTCCTGCACCACTCTAACATACTTCTCCGCCACTCCAGACATCCTCATGCAATACCACAGTTCTTCTCTTGGCACCCTGTCATATGCTTTTTCCAGATCCACAAAGGCACAATGTAGTTCCCTCTGATCTTCTCTGTACTTCTCTATTAACATCCTCAAAGCAAACACTGCATCTGTGGTGCTCTTTCTTGGCATGAAACCAAACTGTTGTTCACAAATGCTGACCTCTGCCCTTAGTCTAGCTTCCACTATGCTTTCCCATAACTTCACCAGCACACTTCTCCTCCACTCCTCCAGCATCTGCTCACTCTCTAAGACCTTGTTGAATGTTCTTGTCAGAAAATCTACTGATACCTCTCCTAGACACTTCCATACCTCCACAGGTATATCATCAGGACCAACGGCCTTTCCATTCTTCATCCTCTTCAATGTCCTTCTCACTTCACCCTTACTGATCTTTGCTACATCCTGCTCCTCAATGGTCACCTCTTCTACTCTTTTTTCTCTCTCATTTTCCTCATTCATCAGCTCTTCAAAGTACTCTTTCCATCTTCCCAGCACACTTCTGTCATCAGTCAATACATTTCCCTCCCTGTCCTTTATCAATCTAACTTGCTGCACGTCCTTCCCATCTCTATTTCTTTGCTGTGCCAACCTGTATAGATTATTTTCTCCCTCCTTACTGTCCAACCTATCATACAAGTCATCATATGCCCTCTGTTTGGCCTTAGCCACTGCTACTTTCGCCTTACGCTGTGTCTCCCTGTACTCTTGTTTACTCTCTTCGGTCCTCTCTATGTCCCACTTTTCTTAGCTAACCTCTTCCTTTATACACACTCCTGCACTTCCTCATTCCACCACCAAGTCTCCTTATCTACTTTCCTTCCAGATGACACACCAAGTATTCTCCTACCTGTGTCCCTGATCACATTTGCTGTGGTTGTTCAGTCATTTGGAAGCAGTTCCTGGCCACACAAAGCCTGTTTCAACTCCTCTTTGAAGACAACACAACACTCTTCCTTTTTCAACTTCCACCACTTTGTCTTCTGCTCTGCCTTTGCCTTCTTCACCTTCCTCACCATCAGCATCATCCTGCATACCACCATCCTATGTTGTTTGGCAACACTCTCACCCACTACTACTTTGCAGTCACTGACTTCCTTCAAATTACCTCGCCTACACAAGATGTAGTCTACCTGTGTGCTCCTACCTCCGCTTTTATAAGTCACCCTATGCTCCTGTTTCTTCTGGAAGAAAGTATTCACCACAGCCATTTCCATCCTATTTGCAAAATCTATCAACATCTGTCCTTCTGAGTTCCTGTCCTGGATACCAAACTTGCCCATCACTTCCTCGTCCCCTCTGTTGCCTGCACCAACATGTCCATTGAAGTTTGCACCAATGACCACTCTTTCACCTCTGGGGTACTCTGCATCACTTCATCTCAGTCACTCCAAAATCTCTCCTTCCCTTCTAGCTTACATCCTGCCTGTCGGGCATAAGCACTAACAACATTGAGCATTACACCTTCAATTTCTGACTTGAGACTCATCACTCTGTCTGACACTCTTTTCACTTCTAGAACATTCCTGACAAACCCGTCCTTTAAGATGACTCTTACTCCATTTCTCTTCCCATCCACACCATGATAAAATAGCTTAAACCCTGCTCCTAAGCTTTTAGCTTTGCTACCTTTCCACCTGGTCTCCTGAACACACAGTATGTCCACCTTCCTCCTCTGAATCATGTCAGCCAGCTCTCTACCTTTTCTTTGCATAGTTCCAACATCCAAAGTTCCCACTCTCAGTCCTAGACTCATGCCTTTCCTCTTCTCTCTCTGCCTACGGACACGCCTCCCACCTCTCCTTCTTCGACGTCTTCGACCAACAATAGTCCAATTTCCATCAGCACCCTGTTGATTGACAGCACTGATGGCGGTCGTTGTTAACCCGGGCCTCGACCGATCCGGTATGGGGGTAATACTTCTGATTTGCATCATAAAAGTTTGGCATTGGTTTTACGTCGGATGCCCTTCCTGACACAACCCTCTGCATTTCTCCGGGCTTGGGACCGGCATGAGAGGGAGAGACACTGGTTAGAAGAGGTGACTGTTGAGGACCAGGAAGTAGCAAAGATTAGTATGGGTGAAGTGAGGAGGTCATTGAAGAGGATGAAGAGTGGAAAGGTAGTTGGTCCTAATGACATACAGATGGAGATATGGAAGTGTCTAGGAGCGGTAGCAGTAGATTTTCTGACAAGAACATTCAACAAGGTCTTAGAGAGTGAGAGGATGCCAGAGGTTTGGAGGAGAAGTATTTTTGTGCCCATTTTTAAGAACAAGGAAGATGTGCAGAGTTGTGGCAACTACAGAGGGATAAAGTTGATGAGCCATACGATGAAGTTATGGGAAAGAATAGTGGAAGCAAGACTAAGGGCAGAGGGCAGCATTTGTGAACAGCAGTTTGGTTTCATGCAAAGAAAGGGCACCACAGATGCAGTGTTTGCCTTGAGGATGTTAATAGAGAAGTACAGATAAGGTCAGAATGAGCTGCATTGTGCCTTTGTGGATCTAGAGAAAGCATATGACAGGGTGTTGAGCGAGGAACTGTGGTATTGCATGAGAAAGTCTGGAGTGGCAGAGAAGTATGTTAGAGTGGTGCAGGACATGTATGAGAGATGTAAGACAGTGGTGAGGTGTGCTGTCGATGTGACAGAAGAGTTCAAGGTGGAGGTGGGACTGCATCAAGGGTCCGCTCTAAGCCCCTTCTTGTTTGCTATGGTGATGGACAGGCTGACAGACAAGGTTAGACAAGAATCTCCATGGACTATGATGTTTGCAGATGACATTGTGATCTGTAGTGAGAGCAGAGAACAAGTGCAGGAACATCTAGAGAGGTGGAGGTATGCCCTGGAAAGGAGAGGAATGAAGGTTAGCCTCAGAAAATCAGAATACATGTGTGTGAACAACAAGGACCCAAGAGGAACGGTGAGATTACAGGGGGCAGAGATAAGGAAGGTGTCGGATTTTAAGTACTTAGGCTCAACAACCCAGAGCAATGGAGAGTGTGGAAAAGAGATGAAAAACCGTGTGCAGGCAGGTCGGAATGGTTGGAGAAAAGTGTCCGGTGTGACAGGTGATCGGAGGTTATCGGCAAGAATGAAAGGAAAAGTGTACAAGACGGTGTTCAGGCCAGTGATGTTGTATGGTTTAGAAACAGTGGCCTTGGGGAAAAGACAGGAGGCAGAGCTGGAGGTAGCAGAAATGAAAATGTGGAGGTTCTCTTTGGGAGTAACAAGGATGGATAGGATCAGAAATGAGCACATCAGAGGGACAGCACATGTAAGAAGTTTTGGAGACAAAGTCAGAGAGGCTAGATTGAGATGGTTTGGACATGTACAGAGGAGGGATAGTGAGTATATTGGTAGTAGGATGCTGAGGTTGGAACCACCATGCAGAAGGCCTAGAGGAAGACCAAAAGAGAAGATTTATGGATATGGTGAAGGAGGACATGAAGGTAGTTGGAGTAAGAGGAGAAGATACAGAGATGGAGGCAGATGGTTTGCTGTGGCGACCCCTGAAAGGAAAAGAAGAAGAAGAAGACTGTATACACTGTGGATTTAAAACAGAAATATTAAACCTCCACACACACACACACACACACACACACACACACACACACGCAATCACTTGTTTTTGTTGGTTGTGTGTGTGTGTGTGTGTGTGTGTGTGTGTGTGTGTGTGTGTGTGTGTGTGTGTGTGTGTAGGTATTGAATGGTGGAACTCGATGGAACCTTCAGAGCAGACAGACTGTGTGTGTGATTTAGAACAGAGAGTAGAAGAGGCTTTGAAAGGGAATGACATGCTGAGTGTATGTGCTCTGCCCGGCATTCTTCATTCTTACAGGTACAACCGTAATATTCATGTCTATCATTTAATGTCATGTGACTCTGAGAAGCTGCAAAATAGTGTCAACTTCCCTGTTGTGATGACATCACACAAAGCTAAAGTTATAGTTTTATCTCTGACTTTACGAAGTGCTGGCACTGGAAACTCTTCCTTGCATGTTAAATTTCCACGTCCCTGTACATGCCCCTGTTATTGATCTGTTCGTACAGAAAAAATAAGAAACTAGAGCATTAATATAAACCTGCTGATTTACAATGTCAATCACCTTCTGACCAATCACAAACCAGAAGTCAGCACCTTTTGAGCAATCACAATCAGGAACTCAGTACCTTCCGACTAATCACAATCCAAAACTCATAAACTGATCAATTATCATACAGTACAGAACTCTGTACCTTCTGACCAATTACCGTCTTGAACCCAATCCCGTCTGACCAATCACAATCTAGAACTCAGCAGCAGGACGTAATGATGTACGTCATTAATAAATACGTAATAAGTTATATAAGTTGTGTGTTTTCACACCGCTGAGCTGCTGATGGATTTATGTGGATGACAGGAGCAGTGAAGACGTGCTGTTCCACTCCTGTCCTGATGAGGTGAGAGTGAAAGAGCAGACGTGGATGTCCTCATTCCAGGTACAGAGCTGGACATCCGCCATCTTCCTGTTTGAGCTCCGGTCTCACTGTGAGGAGGAGAGACGTGCTCTCACCCACCTGCTCCACAGGTAACTAAAGTCCTTAAGGTACAGTATTGAGTGTATTAGTGTGTGTGTGTGTGTGTGTGTGTGTGTGTGTGTGCTCACGCGCGCGTGTGTGTGTGTGTGTGTGTGTGTGTGTGTGTGTGTGTGTGCGCTCACGCGCGCGTGTGTGTGTGTGTGTGTGTGTGTGTGTGTGTGTGTGTGTGTGTGTGTGTGTGTTTAATGCAGAGTGGATCAACACATGCTAACTAAGATTTATTTGAGTGTGTGTGTTTCTGTGACGAGAGCCGAGAGAGAAAAATACTCACACGCAGCACTACTGACCTCCAGACAACACTGGGACAACTGGTAACACACACACACACACACACACACACACACACACACACACACACATGTGCGTGTGTGTGCACAGAGGCCACAAAATATATAAGAAAGAAACTGTGTATATGTGTGTATGTTTTAGGCCATGTACGAGACGTTCAGATGTTGAGGATTTAATGAAGTTTTGGCTGAAAGAAAAAACAGATTCAGATCAAAAGCTCAAAGACAAGTGCAGAACATCACGCTGTGTACGACAGGTCCTAGCTCAACACGCACACACACACACACAAACACACACACACACACACACACACACACACACACACACACACACACACACACACACACGTACCAGTGAGTGCATTTATGTGTGGCTCTGCCCTAATTAAAATCTAATGGGTTTAAAACTAATGCCTAAAAATCTGTTTGACACCCTGTAAAGGTTGACTGGAGTCTATTATGTAACTCCGCCCCTTCCCAAGTGACCCATTACAACTTCACACAGATATCACAGCAATGTTCATCCTTTCAATAAATGTATTTCATAGTGTTATCAGGGGAGAAATGAAGGTGTATGATGGCTGATGCTGTGTCTCACCATACTGAACTAATACCTAGGCTGTGCCTCAGGGTGATTGAATATTACCCAGCAGGCCATGCTGCAGCATGGTTGGCTTAATATCCAGCATATCATCCTGCAGCTTGATTGGTTTATTACCCAGCAGGCTGTGCTGCAGCATGTGGTCCTGTGCCAGGAGCAGGAAAGGAGGACACTGGTGGAGATCCTACAAACCATCTCACAGGAGGAATTTCAGGAGGAAAGGCCCTCGCTGATACCTGACTACAGTGAGACACTGACACTGACACACACACACACACACACACACAATGTACTTTAGTGGAGAAATACAGTCACTGTTTGAGTGAGACAGAATTTTAATTTCCACTGATACTGTTCAAATATTTCACACTGAATAAAGATGGATAGATAAAAATACTGATAGCGA
>CM045728.1:100096814-100139314 GCA_024760905.1 Plotosus lineatus
GGTATACACACACACACACACACACACACACACGTGCAAATAAAAGTCTATCAACCAAACCATGCAACACTTGTGATGACGTTGAGTTAATCAGTTTTGATGACGGCCACAGCGTCAGTTATACCCCATTTCACTGGTGCGCAGAAAACTTGCGGAAGCAAAAATGTCGTCATCCTCTAACGTTCCTCAGTCGTTCCTCAGTCATTCCGTCATCTTGCGTGTCCTTCAGTATGATTCCGAATGTATTCCTCCGCTTCCGGCAGGCCAACATCTTCCGCGAATGTGCTTTTGAACACGGTGGGCGTTTCCAGAAAAGCTAGCCATCTTAGGAAAGGGTGAAGGAGATAAAATTTACACTTTTCTACTTTTGACTAAGCGCCAATTTGCCAGCAGATTCCACCGGTGAATGCTGGTGAAAGGTATGTAATCCTCAGACAGGCTTCACCTTTTAAAAAGATTTGGGGGACCAGTTTATGGTTCACGGGTAAATGACTGATAACCCAAAGTTCGTTCAGCTGAAAATGAGTCGCATAACCCACAGGTTGTGTGCTGAACATGGTTTCCTGAAGTCCAAATAAATTATTAAACAAATATTACTTATATTATATATACTATATACTTACATCATCTTATGTATTGTTGAATTTTCTAACATTAAAAGAAAATTATTGACAACACAACTAATTATTTTGAAACATTAAATTTTAATACAAAGAATCATCACTGTTCTCATAAAACTGCTGGAATACTTTTAATACACCAACATGCAAAGTTTCATCACTCAACATGAATATCAAACACCAGCATCACCAACTCAAACCTTTAACTGGTTTAACTGGAATAATCACAACTGCTAACATTAATACATGGAACTCCATTTTGTCACTATAACATTATTTTGATCATTCACAAGGTATTAATTAATAAATGTAGAACAGATTCTTCCCTAATTTGTAAAATATACTTGTAGGGCAGTGGTGGTCTAGTGGAGGGCAGTGGTGGTCTAGTGGTATAAGGCGCCAGATCGCTGATCCAAAGGTTGGGGGTTCGAGTCCCACTCTCCACAGGGTAGTCACTGTCCCCCCCCTCCAGTGCAGCTAACTGGGTTATCAAAGGCCGGCCATGTCTCTCACTGTCTATGGTGAGAGGCATGTAAAAGAACCATTGCTGACTTTCGTAAAGAGTAGGCTGAAAAGCCGTCAGCGTGTTTCCGCCCTGCGATGGCCTGGCGAGCTGTCCTGGGTGTACTCTGCCCTTGCCCTGAGTTGGCTGGGATGGGCACCAGCCTCCCCGCGACCCTAATTAGGATGAAGCGATTACAGAAAATGATGATACTTGTAGCAACTTGCAGCAAGGTTGTCACTCTGAGGTATATGTGAGTATATACATATACATACAGTATGTATGTTTTCATTTTGTATGTATAATATATTATCCAGTTAAGCTCTATGATGCCACACAAACCGTCTCTTCTGAAGAAATCAGTTTCCTCTGAAGTACCTGAAGAGGAATAATCGTCTGAACTGTTGTAAAGCTGTAGTATTAAAGTATTAAAGTCTTTTTTTCAATTATTATTCCAGTACAGTGCCTATGTTAATGTTTAGAATGTGTGTGTATGTGCTTTCTACCCAGTCCGGCTGAGGGGCTTGGCTGAGCTACTCAGACTGAATGCAGTTCATACTTGAAAAATAAATCTCATTTACTCCCTATAAACACAAACTGCACGCTCACCTCAATTAAAGCGCGCTTCTTAAGTCCTTCTCCTTTGAATGTGAGGCATTTGTTGCAGGTGACACACGGAGCTTGATCTTGCACATTTAAAAGATTAGAAGTCCGGATAAGCTCCGTTTGTCATCTGCAACAAACAGTTAATCTTTTGGCGCAGAGGTAAGCATGCTTGTGCTTACTGAGAAGAGTGAAATTCAGATGTGAGCCATAGAGCAGCTCAGCCACGCCCCGAGTGGACAGTTAGAGTTAGAGAACACAGCTGTCAAAATCAAAGTCCCCCAAAAACACAGACCATAACAAAAAGTACATAAAAGAACATTAAATGTAATAAATTGGATAAACAAAACAAAAAGATAAACATGCTACACCACAGTACATAAAATCACACACAAACATTCTAAACATTAACTTAGGTACTGTACTGGAATAATGATTGAAAAAGACTTTAATACCAGAGTGCTTTCAGATGATTATGCATTCCTCTTCAGGCACTTCAGAGGAAACTGTCATTTCTTTAGGAGAAAGTCTTATTCCTTCAGAAGAGACATCCAACGTCATTGCCTTTTCATTTGCTTAGCCAGAGAAGACGCACAGCGTTTCATTGGCATCATAGAGCTTAAACGGTAATTAAAACACACTATAAAAAGGCTCATTGACAACTCGTGTGCGAATGAGGAAAAAGGGGCGTTACAGCATCTCAACCAATCAGCAGGAAGGAGGACAGCCATTGGCTGAAATTGTATATGTGCGAGTTGCTTGGCAGTCTGCGAATATGCAAACTGTGAGTGCAAATCCGCAAATAGTCAAGGGCATACTGTATATATATATTATATATTCGTATTCCACACAGTAAACAACTTAAGTGTGTATTTGAATATTGTTGTGTTTTAACAGGAAGTGATCTCATCTCCACCGGATGTACTGATGACAACAGCGATTCCCGCAGGCTCACACACTCCAAATGACACCCAGTCCACTTTATCACAGCATGAACACACACCGTCTTCACAGACACACACATTGGTGGAACCGCTACAGGACCAGTCTACATCCATCATGGTTCCGCACCCTCACACTTATGCTCTTTGCTCATTTTCTCCTGTCCTTCACTAAAACTAAATAATCTGGAGCTTATAATTGGGCGGGGTTTCTCTGGGAGTGTGAAGGAGGGATGTCCCACATAACACTATCAATAGTAAATATCTGGGGATCCTCCTTCACTTTACTTTATAAATATGTTGAATTTTTCACTCAGATCAAGAGTAGTATTGATGAACACAGAATTGTGACGGCGGCGGCGGCGGCAGTGGAACTTCACTCTGAGAACACAATAGTCACCACAGCAACACACACACAGGAGGCAACATTTGAGGAACAGCAACTTCAACGAGAAGCCACCATGCGCAGCCTCGTCGACATCCAGAGAAGAGCAGAACAACGCTGGCAACGAAACCGGGACCGCCAAATCCTCAGAGTAAACACACAACACTACATAAAAAAATACAGGAAGTAGAGGCCAAAGGAAAATTTGTCATGATGCTATCGTCAGCATGTGTCAAACAGGCCAGAACCACAGCAGGGCAAATATTTATGCAATCACAAATTCCACATGATTTTCACAGGGTATGAATAGATCGGAGGGTGTGTGTGTGTGTGTGGGGGGGTGGGGTGGGGGGGGTGGAGAAAGGAGTTAACTCTACCCTTGCCTCTGTGCAGGTTCAGGAGCGTCTGTCAATCATTCAGAACAGGAAGTCAGATATGATGGGCCTGAGACGTGAGGAAACATTCAGGCACCTTACCAACACACTGCAGCAGGTACGTGTATATACACACACACACACACACACACACACACACATGCACAGCGTGATGAGGGATGACTTGCGTGCGGGTGTTATAGGAAGATGAGCAGAAGCAGAAGGTGTTGGTCAGAGAGAAGCTGCAGCAGCTGTGGAGAGAACGATCGTATATTCTACAGTCCAGAAGAGAGAGGTAGCACGCGTATGCATGCAAGCAGGAACACACACACACACACACACACACACACACACACACACACACACCATGATATTCCTCTTATTTCTGCAGGAACAAAACCGAATTTAAGGAACTTCTCACACCATCAGCTCAGGGTGCATCTACTGCAGAAGATATGATGAGCACACGCTCTCACACGCATGCCTAACGTATTCCCTGATAACATGCTGGTGTTTATTAAAGGTGCAGTCGGCGAGAATCATTTCAGAATGTTAACATTTTTATGACTTGAGAATAAGAGTGGTAAGTGCAGTGGCGTGTTTAGCACGACCACCTCACAGTAAGAAAGTCCTGGGTTTCGGCTCCGGCCTCAGTACGGGTGTTTTGTAGGGAGTTTTCGTGTCATCTTTGTGTAGGTTTGCTCCCACAGTCCAAAGACCTGAACATGAGGCTAATTGGCTGTTTCACAGGTGTGAGTCTGGGGTGTGCTCAGAGTAGGCAGAGAAGCTCCAGCCACACCGTAACCACAGAAGGATCGAAAAATAAATGAAGACATGAATTACTATCAAATGGTGTCGGTCAAAATCTCATGGACTCAAAAAGGGACAGCAACACCTGACAGGTAGTGTTAACTGTTTGCCTAGCGATTGTTTCAGATCAACGTGCACGGAGTCAAACTCACCAAGTCTGTCATTGTTTAAAAAAAAAAAAAAAAGTGTGTGTTAGTTTGCGTGGTTTTTTTTTTTTTTTGCTCCATATAAATAAAACTATTATTCACTTCAGTCTCAGTGGGAGGCTTTGTAGAAATTTCATATTGTAAATACAATTCTATGTACAGACACCAGAGGGCACCAAACATTACAAATTGTAGTTTGACGTTCAAAAAAAATACAGTATATTAGAATAATAAACTGAAGATGAGTTGTTTCATATTTTGTATTTCCCCCCCCCATTTATAACATCTGCTCTCTCTGGTGCCTCATCTTATAAATCAGACATCCGGCCAATCAGGAAAAACAGGTGTCTCATCTTTACATCTCAATGTTGCATGTGTGTGTGTGTGTGTGTGTGTGTGTGTGTGATGTAATGGTATGCAGACATCATTCTTGACAGTGTGTGTGTGTGTGTGTGTGTGTGCAATATTTGATTGATGCTTGTTTGTAATTCGGATTTTAAACACGGGAGTCACGAAAGTTGCTGATTGTACCTTTCTAATATTTGGAGGGTTATTTATTTTAATAGTAAATGACAGACGAGTGTGTATTAGACACATATATGTTTTATTGAACTTTTCATCAATGTCCTTATCTCCATTCGGAAAAGTGTGTTTGTTTCCAGTTTAAATATTTAGCGATGTGTACAGCACAGTATATAAAAGCCTACGATGTGATGGAATGCCGGTGCTGATGAATTAAAAACATTTCAGTCTGTGTACGATTTTCTTCGTTTTCTCTTCTTTTCTTCTTATAGTTTAAAACACTTGGTTTTGTTTCTCAAAATGCAAGATGGAGGTTTTAGTTTTGCATTCCAGTTGGAGTCGGGAGCGAGGGATGTAATGTAAAGCGGAGATGGAGTAGATAGGATAAGGGGTGTAAGAGATTACAGACCTGCCATCGCCATGAAAACGACGCACGTGTTTGATGGTGTTCTTTCACACGTAACAAAGTGGAACTGTGTGTGTGTGTGTGTGTGTGTGTGTGTGTGAAAGAGAGATATCAAAACCTTCAACACAGAAAGCGAGGTCATAAGGTGAGTCATTGGATGAAGACGGGCTTTAACAATTCAATTTCTTGCATTTGACTTGAAATCATAACTTGCAATCTCTGACCCCTAACAGTAGGAAAAACAAAATCTCCGGACCTCTGAATATGGGTTTAAGAAGAAGAAAAAAAAAACCTCTCTGAGGAAATCATAATTTAACAGACAATCAAAATGGCGACTCAAGAGCACGAGCGGCGAACGAAGCAGTACAAAGCGTTTATTTCAGATCGAATTCATCAATCAAAGCGTACTGTTGATTAACCAACATCACTAAACAATTTCGAGAAACACCCCAAGTAATGGCTCCGCCCACAACAACATGGAAGAGCAGCTGATTGTGAACATGTGCTTTACGACTACGCCGAGGATCTACACTTCCTGTGAGGAACTCACTGTTCACTGCTCATGGGTTCACGCAAACATTTTCGAAACGAGAATCATGAAATGGTTACTTAGACAACCGCAGCTGGCCATGGGCGAGACCTGCTTGTTTCACAAGGTTATCACTTATCACTTCCTGTGTGGATGCCGCTTAATGCTACACTTCATTGCTCTTCAGATCAGGGACAGGCTGTTGGAGTTAGCGGCTAAGCGATAGACACGATGCGTCCACATTCACTTCACAGCCCAAAACCTTAGCACAAATCTGTGTCGAATGCAGAGTCAACATCAGACATTACGCCACTGTAATCATTCCGGATTCACATCTGGAGCTGATGTTTATAATGGGAGGGGAAAAGTGGGCGTGTTTTAGAGTGACATAAATATCCTGTTGTTAAAATATGGAGCTCGGACACAAAACGTGTGAAGGATGGCAGGTCCGGATTGGGCAAGGCAGACGGGACGGCATGACAGGTTTGTTCCACTGTGACCGAGCTGTGTGTGTTTGTGTATGTGATCTGTTACTGATGGGCGCACTGCACACCCGGTCCATGTGGACCTCCCTCCTCATCCGAGCTGTCATTATAGGCCTCACGCCGTTGACTCCCAGATGGCCCCTGACTCGTGTCAAACTCCTGCAAGTCGACTTCCTCTGCATCAGCAGCCATGATTACGGCGTCCTCTTCACGTGAAGGTAATAGATACTCCAATTCCTATGCACGCGCACGTATACACACACACACACACACACACACACACACACACACACACACACAGTGCGTGTTCATAGCTACTCTACAGTTCTACAGTATGTATTACTGCGTGTGTGTTCAGGTGAACATGTTACCGTTAGTTTCTCGGTACTCAGCCAGCCGTTATCTGGGAATCGAACGTCGAACTTGATATAGAGATCTCCTTTCTCAAATGGGTTCCTGTACTGCGGCATTCCTTCTCCACGTACCACCCGAACAGCACCTACAACACAAACAACAACACCTCGTCATCACTCGCACACCCTCACAACGCCACTGTACAGTCTATTCAGCTTAACAGGTGTCAGTTGTGGGTGGGGCATGATTACTGTACTATTTGTTCAATTTTAACATCAACCAGCCCCATTACCAGAAAAGGTGCAGTACATATAAACACACTCATACACATACATGCACGATTCACCACACATACAGGACATACCCACTACACACCTGGCTCGATCCACATCACATTCCGGACACACTCACTACACATCTGGTTTGATCCACATCACATACAGGACACACCCACTACACACCCGGCTCGATGACCTTTCCAGCAGGGTATTTGATGAGAAGGTGTCGCCTGTCCAGGTGTGTGAGAGTGAGCTGAAAGCCACACAGCGCCTCCACCAGGCCAATGGTCTGGCACATGTGAAGGTCATTACCGTCTCTGCGGAACTCCTACACACACACACACACACACACACACTATAAATTCTCTCCATCAGCCATGCAGTCAGTTTTAATTAAAAAAGTAAACATTGTGTGACTATGAGCGAGACAGAGAGAGAGAGAGAGAGACCAACCTCATGTTCCTTCTCCTGCAGCACCAATACAATATCTCCAGGTTCGGTGTTGGGAGACTGATCCGCTTCTCCACTGAAGGTGATCTTCTGTCCGTGTCTCATTCCCTTATCCACATGAACCTCCAATGTCTTCACCTCCTTACATACCTTACGCCCCTCACACTGTTTACACCTGTCTCGCTCACTGATCACCTCCCCTACACACACACACACACACACACACACACACACACACACACACACAGAGCTGCTAAGCTCAAGATTCTGATTGGGCAGGAGAAATAGGAGTGGCAGCATGATGTTGCTCACCTTCCCCATTACAGTCGTTACACACTGTCTGCATTTGTTGGACCATACCAGGAGCCAGCTGTCTGATCATAATCCTCATCCCTCTGCCTCTGCACGCAGTACACTTCTGCACCGCACCCGTCTTTCCACCCTGACTAAACATACACACACAAATATATAGAGTTTACTCCCTCATCCTTACATGAGAAGCACAAATCAGATTATTAACTTGGGATTTACTTATTTCTCTCTCACCCATTACAGGCGCTACACAGGACATTCTTACTCAGCTGCAGTTTGGTGGTTTTGCCATTGTAAAGTTCTTCTAAAGACACTCTGAAACACACACACACATATATATATGCTTAATCATTAAACCTTAACTCCAATCCTGTGTGTAGGGTTAGAGTATGTAACTGACACAGGTGGTTTGCTTGGCTAATCTCAGAACAAGTCCGAGTGTGTAACATCATGTAATTCATGCTGATTATTGGAGCTTTAGCACAAGCATTGATTTATATATATATATATATATATATATATATATATATATATATATATATATATATATATATATATATATATATATATATATATATATATATATATATATATATATATATATGGTGGTCTAGTGGTATTGGGCGCTGGATCGCTGATCCAAAGGTTGGGGGATCGAGTCCCACTCGCCACAAGGTTGTCACTGCCCCCAGTGCAGATAACTGGGTTATCAAAGGCGGGCCATGTCTGTCACTGTCTATGGTGAGAGGCATGTAAAAGAACCATTGCTGACTTTCGTAAAGAGTAGCTGCAAAGTCGTCAGCGTGTTTCTGTCCCTTGCTAAAAGGGTTGTGACAGGAAGGGCATCCGACGTAAAAACCTCTGCCAAATCAAATGTGCGAATCAGATGATTCGCTGTGGCGACTCCCGAGTAAAAGGGAAAAAACCGAAAGGAAGACAGACAGAAAAAAAAAATATATATATATATATATATATATATATATATATATATATATATACATATACATACACACACACACACACACAGATACTCTAATCTGAATCCGACTGGGCCATTTGTGGCCAAGATTCTATGGGGTCTAATTGGTCAAGCTCTCAGGGAGGTGAGCATATGCCATCCCTCCCGACTACAGTATATCTTACCGCAACTGTGAGCTCATCATGGGCAATTATTTCGTACATAGGAGGCAGACAGCAATGTCCCTCTGTGTGTGTTCAACCATGACTGAGTAAGGAGAGAAAAACGGGGCTAAAAAAGTCTAAATACAGAAATCTGAATTCTGTTATTTCTGCTGCTTTTCCAAGGTCAAGACACAGAAGCAATAGGTCTAGGAAGGAAACTCGGAAGTATGTCTCTAGGCTGCTCCTGGGAGATTCTGAGGCTTTCCCATTCCAGACGCGATATACAATACCCCCAGAGAGTTCTGGGTCTACCATAGGGCCTTCACCCATTTAAAAACAAAAAGGGAAAGGAAGGGAACAGCATGCTGTTCTTTCTTTACAACATGCTGTTGCTATGGAGTACTTAGCAGAAGCAACATCATTTATAAACCAATATTTAACTAAATAGTTGTGTAATAAGCATGATCATCTACAGCGAGCCGGACATCATCATGAAATTAACCCCTTCAGAGTGATACAGGTGATCTCCATTGCATGTCAAGGTCCTAATCACTCTCAGAGTTTATAGCCAAAAATATTCCCTTATAATTACATATATAAGCACCCCAGACTCACTTGAGCGGATGCACCATGTCCTCACCCCTCCGCCGTCCACCGTTTCGGTTCCGGCTACTCTGACCGCCCATGAACCCAAACAGACCGCCACCAAAGATGTGGGAGAAAATATCCTCCATGCCCGCTCCTCCTCCTCCTCCCTCACGCAGGCCCTGCTCTCCATAGCGGTCATACAGCTCCTTCTTCTCCGGGTTAGTCAACACCTCATATGCAAAACTGATCTCCTTAAACTGACGGACACGGACACACACACACACACACACACACACAAACCTATTAGCAATATACCATTATGTTCTGACGTCACCTTCACTCCCAGTCTGGTAGATGATGTTCTGCGTGATGACAAGATGACTCTTTCTTACCTTATCACCTGCATCAGGATTCTTATCAGGATGATATTCTTTTGCCAATTTACGATAAGCCTGTAATTAACACACTGTTATAGTACACATTTATAATTCGATCATATTTTTGATCCATCACATCTAATTTGTGAAACAGCCTCGCTGTTGTTGGTGATATGATGCCGGGTTCATCGGAGAAGGGGCGTTTCCAGATTTGCATACACATGCATATTCTAATTTATGAAACTAAAGGTAAAGGTGCCTATACTCCCTTTATTTATTCTAATTTCAAGTACACCAGGACATGCATAAACATCAAACTGATTCCACTCAGACATTTTCTTTACACAGGTGGATTTTCAATATGTTATCATAAACATTATTTTCATCATAATTAAATCCCTCAACGACAATTTTATTAATAATTTAGTTAAAGACGTGTACATAGACCATTCTCGTGCTTATGAATAATGAATTTGAATAATTAAACAGTAAAATATGTTGTTGTTGTTGTTTTCAGGTGATGCTAGTCAGGGATGCTAGCGCTGCGACCCGCATCTTTTGTCAGGATTCTCAGAAACATAAATTTCTCTCTGTTACACTCTCAAAAAAAAACAACCATACATACATATTTTTCTACAAATATAAGCTTATTAATCAACTGTTGTAGGTTATTAAACCATTGAGGTTTGGGTCGGATTTAAAAGCCTGTTCAGGGGAATACCACACACATTGTTTTATGCTAACGTTTCGGCAGAAAGCTAACTCAGCTTCCCGGCCCAGACCTCCTCTCTCCCGGAGAAAGCTCGAGAAATTCACGCTATACCTTTTTCAGATCGTTCTCAGTCGCCGAAGGAGAAACACCGAGGATATCATAGAGTTTAGTATCCGCTACGTTCGTCATGTCTCCGAATCACACCGAGGAGACGACAACCGAACTGAACCGAACCCGACCAGGGAGGAAGGACAGCAAGTGGAGGAGGAAAAGAAAAGCCGGCTGCGCTCTATTTTTTATTTTTTTTTCCCTATCCGCATTTCGAGAAACCCCGCCCCCTTGTTATGATTGGATGGTAAAGCTTATTCACAAGCCTGTTGCTGATTGGACGATTCAGAAGATGATTCTGTAACCATAGCAATAAAGAAACCAGCGGAAGTTCAGGGGTATCGGTGGCGTCACATTCAGGCTTGCCTGAGGTGTCTGATTAATACTATTGAATAATAATGTGTATTATCAAGTTTCGTTACTTTTTAATACTGAATTGGATAATCATCATCATCATTATTATTATTATTATTATTATTATTATTATTATTATTATTATTAAATTCAAAGTCATGTCCGTATAAAGGATTAAAAACATTTAACATTTATTATAACGCACATCCTGAATTATGAATAAATTATAAAAATACTGAAAAACATACTGGAAAAAATAGGAGAATGTATTTTGTTTCATTTAAAAAAATAGAATTGCACATGAGGTTAAACAGTAAACTCTTGACTTGTCGAAGATGCTGATTCTGAGCTAAAAACAGTCCAATGTTATTAATTAAGAAAACGTTGTTGAAAAGTTGTTAAAGTTTTTATTTATATTAATATTTACACACATGTCTGACTATTGAGTGTTAAACTATAACTTGTTTTATTATGCTGTTCAAATATTTATTTATCGACCAGGAGTCTCCCTCTATGTCTCCGACTGTGACCTATTCATTTCCTCGAATTCAGCAGACCTGGCAACCTAGATCAACTCCCCATATACTGTGCAGTAGACTGAAAGTCTTATTTCATTTAGGGTTTAAATTATAATGTATCCACAAACCTGAATTAGAAAAAGAACTCATGTAAATAGAAGATGAGGTGAAAGCCTCTTTGTATTGTTGTGCGGTGGTGCAGTGTGTGTGGTTCGAGGCTGTGACATTGTGTCGGATGGATGGATGGATGGAGGGAGGCGCGGCAGTTAAAGGAATGTCCTGTCCTTGAATAATCCTCCAACGGCCTGAGATATTGAGTTTCTGGTTCTTTCAGGCTTCTCTCCTTCATTGCTTTGATTAATTTCTCACCATGCTCGCCTGATTTTATGATGTAATTTTAATAAGCGTTTAATGTTAGAATAAAATTTCATTTCATTGGAAAGTGCATTTGGACCGCACCTCTTACACTCTGTGTGTGTGTGTATCCAGCTCCCTGACTGTGTGTGTGTGTTTCCGTTAACAGTCTCAACCCAGAGAGCGGTGATCAATTTAAACCCGAGCGCGCCGCCGCTGTGCGCGTTCCCGTTACCGCGTCCGCCATTTTAACTCAAATAAACATGTCAAAAGGTTCTTCTTTTGCTCTCCACACCAGGGACTACGGATCTGGAATTAGCTGCGTGTGTGGAGGACAGGTGAGAAGACAGGGTGGGACAATTTCCTTACATTTGTATGCATTGTGTTGCAGCATGGCACAAACTGCGCGCGAGGTGGTATTGTTATTATTATGATGATGATGATGATGATTAGGTTGATTATTATTATTATTATTAGTGGTATTATTCAATGTGAGGGCGTGGGAAGATGTGAAGGTGAGTGGTCTGGAGATGGGTGTGAAGTCGGATTGAATCTGGACTGTTCGGTTTAAACGCACTGAGGAGGCGTGAGCGGCCGGTTCGGCTTTATATTGGAGTAATCGGAACATGACGCACTCCGAACAAACACATTCCGATCACACACACACACACACACACACACGTACGTACCTATGTGGGCCAAACAACCCAATGTCTAATACTGGTTGCAGTGGGATTGTTGTGTCCAGGCCGAATTGTACTCCGAATTTATTCCCAATTTGATTTGATTTAAATGGTAACGAGGTTTTTTGTTTTGTTTGTTTGGTTTTTTTTTGTGAAGGTGGTTGTGTCGAATTGATAAATTATAATTGGTACCGTTTCTATCTGAAATCTCTGTGCAAAGCACATGATGTTTTTGGTTGTTTAAATAATACACACTGTATGGTCAGGTCAGGTCAGGTCATGTCATCCCTGCTACTGGTGAAATGTAACCCAGTACAACCTGCCCAGGGGTGGATGAGACTCTTCAGTCCAGTAAGGCAACTCATCTAGGAGAAGGAAAACTCCATCCTCAAACCTCCACTGCCTTGTGGTTTACCTGTAAAGGGGAAAGGCTTCAGGAGGAAACCCCGAGGGGAAAAATCCAGAGTTGGAGTCCATAAGGCTGTCCCTGACCTCAGCAATGCCCTGGCAACTCCTGTGATACTGGTGGTGCCAAATTATACCAACTTCTGCTGTTCCTTTGGATCCTTCACCAATGTGTGTGTGTGTGTGTGTGTGTGTGTGTGTGGGGGGGGGGGGGGTGTTGTTCATACTGTATGGGCAACAGCCTGTCCTCCGTATCATCTTGCGCTGGCTTGCACACCCCAGCCTCGCCTTATTTTCTTTCCATAGTCGACATCAATTGATAGAGGCCTACTACTACACACGGTCACAATGAATTACATGAATCTTTATCTGTAATGAACTGTGGAGATTTAGGGGCCAGTTGTGTTGGGGTTAAGTGGGGTTGGTGGCGTAGTGGTTAGGGTGCTGCACTCATGATCGGGAGGTTGTGTGTTCAAATCCCACTTAGATCTTCACTGTGCTAAGACCCCTGGGCAAGGTCTCAACCACGAGTGTGCCTCTGTTCACCCAGCAGTGTAAATGGGTACCAGTAAAAATATACAGTCGGGCCCCAACTTACGAAGACCCCTGTGTACGAAATCCCTGGGTTATGAAAAACATTTTCTTGCGTTTTCGTCCCCGAGATACGAAACAACCCCCGCTTACGAAACAAAATTCAAAATTCAAACGCTCCAATCGACGTGTGAGTTGCTCTCTCATTGGCTGTCTCTCAACATCCCGCCCCGCTGGCCTCGCAGATAGAGACAGAAGGAAGCTTCACTCTTTAGTTTAGTTTTTTAAGTTGTTTAATTCAGTAAATGTTTAATAAATGTGGGCGCATTTGAGCTCATCTGGAATTCCGATCCCTCAAGGAATCAAATTAAAGTTGAGTTTGTCAAGCAGGGAATGTGCTATGAATTCACGTCTTGTGGGCGTGGCCCGCAGCGCGCGCGAGAGAGAGAAAGAGAGGTGTGTGTGTGTGTGTGTGTGTGTGTGTGTGTGTGTTAATAAAAAATGTTTAATAATGGTTTAATTAATAAATGTTAATAAAATGGTTTAAATGGTTTAATAACTAATTTTATTTTAATTTAGCACATATTGCATACAAAATTAGTGTACTTTTATCATTTTAAAAGGGTTTATGGGGTTTATCCAGTCCAAAGACTGGAGCCTTGGAACGAATTAGACGTTTAACATGTAGGATGCGACCCCTACTTATGAAACCCCTGCGTTACAAAAATGGCTCTGGAACGGATTAATTTCGTAAGTTGGGGGCTGACTGTACTGTACTGGGAAGGTAACCTGCGATGGACTAGCGTCCCATCCAGGAGGCGTTGAACTCCTGGTCGCTTCACGCTATGGAAACCGGGGATAAGCACCGGTTTGATGAGCCGCTATGGCTTGAGTGTAAAAAGCCCAACGGACTTTGCCTGTGTAGGGGATAGGATGCTGGGATCATGATCAGACCCCTGGGCAAGGACTTAAACACAAGGGTACCCCTGCCTGCCCAGTAGCAAAAAGGGCAGAGGTGGCTTAGTGCTTAAGACAATGGGTTACTGATCTGAAGGTCAGCGGTTCAATCCCCACTATCACTACTGCTGGGCCCTTGAGCAAGGCCCTTGACCCATAATTGCTCAGTGGTATAAAAATGATAATTGTAAGTCGCTCTGGCTAAAAGTGTTTGCCAAATGCAGTAAATGTGGGAAAAAAAAAAAAAAGGTTCACCAGTAAATACTGGGAAGGGAATTAGAAATGGACTTGTGTGCTGGGGGAGATGAACACTGAGTTTCTCCACACTACTGAAACCGAGATTTGAACTCTGGTGAGACTGTAGGCTCGAGTGCAAGAATATATTTTAAGTACAAAAATAGATTTATAATCAGTATTTCAAGTTTACTGTACTGTGATGAATAATGACAGCTGTGGAGTATTTCCCTCGTTCTCTCTATCGCTTTCACACACACACACACACACACACACACTCTTCAAAGCAGCGTCCGGTTCAGAAGAACTTCTCATTTTTATTTTGGTTAGAAAGCCTGTGTTCATTTTTCACTCTGTTCCTGCCTCTTGTCCTCATTCGGATCCTCCTGCTTCTCATTTCCTGCCTGATTTGATAATCAAATCCCTTCACTCTCTCTCCGTCTGTCTCGCTCTCTCTGTACTCCCTCCTCATGACCCTTTTGCTCTCTCTGCTAACATTTTAGCCATCAGTTTTAAAAGTTTCTGTTTTGATGACATTTGTTTATTAGTTATATTTTTAATAATTGTGTTTTTATCTAGTATTTTTTGTGACATGTTGGAATCCTGGTGTAGATCCGGGTTTCCCATTGTATAGGTAATAATCTAAACCTTTTTAATCGCTCCCTCTCTCTCTCTCTCTCTCTCTCTCTCTCTTTGTCTCACTGCACCCATTTTCTGTGTCTCTCTTTCTGAACAGGTTTATTCTGTGATGTGAGGTGATGAATATTACAGTCGGTCAGTTCTTCTGACTCCACGCTGATGTATGTGTGTAGCTGTGTTTTATCTGAAGAAACAAACACACACTGACTGAAGGTAAAAATATTTCTTGACTTTAATCATCTTTCAGTTTATCCACTATAGAAACAGGGTATGTTCAGATTCAGGCACTTTATTATTATTATTATTATTTATGGAATTATATTGATTAAAATGTTTATTTGTTCAGATAAAAAACATTACGTATAAGTAACACACATTAAGAGAGGGTTTGTTTTAACGGAGAGCAGTTTGTTGTGACGTTTCGGTAATAGTACATATATTATAATATTGTTTAATATTTAGATTTTTCTGAATAATTCTGATTATTTTGGTTAAAACACTGGTGATGTCACCACAGCCAACTCCGCTCTTCTCTGTACAGTATTCGTGTTCAGTCCTGGTGCAAAGCCGCAGTCATGTTCTGGAAGTTCGACCTCCACACGCCATCCCAGGTGGAGAAGCTGCTGGAGAAGGACGATGTAACGCTGATGGAGCTGCTGGATGAAGACGACGTGCTGCAGGAGTGTAAGGCTCAGAATCAGCGCCTCCTCCTCTTCCTCACCCAGAACAGCAACTTGCAGGAGCTCATCAGCCTGATCACCCACGAGCCCCCTATTGACCGGGAGGAGAAACTGCGCTACAAGTATGGAGTCAACACAATGCAGAAGAGAAAGAAAGCTGGGCTTGTTACATGTTTGTGTAAAACTGTAGGATTCTTCAATCATATTTTCATTGCAACCAATCCGAAACCATGTCTACTTTTGTGCAGGAAACTGTTTGCTCGTTGTGCGTGTGCATTCATTTTTTTTCTTCCTCTCTCTGTCCCACAGGTATGCCAACACAGCATGTGAACTGCTCACATGTGACGTATCTGTCATTAATGATAAATTGGGTGAAGATGACTCTCTCTTGAACACGCTTTACAGTTTCCTGGAGCAAGATCCGACCCTAAACCCGCTCCTCGCCTCCTTCTTCAGCAAAACCTTCGGGAACCTGATCAGCCGGAAAGCTGAGCAGGTGCACGTTGGAATTATTTTATGATTGGAATGAGGGTGAAAGTAAAAGGCTTAGTCATGTACAGCTGGTCCCAAGCCCTGTCCATGATTAGTGGTGGTTATGAGCGACTGACTCGTCACAGAATGAGATCATTTGATTCAGTTCATCAATAAGAATTGGCTCTTAAACGATTTGTCACCATTTGGATTTGAATGAAACGAACTGAAATTTAATTTTCATTTTAATTGTTTATCATTGGTTTCGTTTCTCACAGATGATCAGTTTTCTGAGAAAGAAGGAAGGATTTATAACATTGGTGTTGAAGCACATGCATGTGTCCGCCATGATGGATCTCCTCTTGCGTTTGATCAGCTGTGTGGAACCAGTTCAGCTACGACATGAAGTCCTCACTGTGAGTCCCTGTTACTGTCGCCATGGTTACTGCTCTGAATATGAGAGAGAACAAAATGGTTATACAAATACAGTACAGTACAGTAGCATTCACGGAATATCAGGCTCCTCCAGTAGGCACAAGTGGTTTTTACTAGAACTTGGGATAATTATAATGAAATGTCTCCCTCTAATGGGTGTTTATAAATGTTTTTATATGTGCATGATCCTCAGGTCACTTCCAACATACAAACGCTCCCCCACTTACAAACATTTGTTTTACGACCATCCGGTCCGAGGTAGAAAGTGAAATGAAATTGAAGAACGAGTAGTAATAAAAATGGAATAAAATCTACAGAAAGATATATCATAAATATAAGTATGAAATATGATTAAACATTATCCTGAGGTACACTTAATACTAGGCTCCAGCAGAGGGGCGTGACTGGCGTGCTTGGAAGAGAAGCAGAACGAATCATTTCTGGACTCCTGCCAAAACTTTCAAAGAAGAAACAAATTGACTCCAGTATTATAATGAACTGGATAAGAGTGAAACTCTCTGTAAATCTGATCAGATCCATTGTGCTGTGCTTGAGAGGAACCAGGAGTTTAAAAACGCGACATAATGATATTGATAATGTGATGGTTATGGAGAGAGAGAGAGATTTTTGCATAAACTATTAAAACAAGTATTCAACTATCACTTGCTTACATGAAATCGACTAAAACGAACTAAAAATGTCTTATTTCCATTTTTCTGACGAGTACCCTCATAAAACGATAAAAACAGTAGCAAACTTACTGGTTTTCGTTGCAATTATTCACCGAGTTCGGTACAAGACACACTATAATCCATACACTAGAAGAACGGCCATGAAGTCATTGTTTTGATATTAAAATGCTGTTTCAGTGAAAAAAAATAAAGGTTATAAAGACAATATGCATATAAACAATGCAGACTAGTTGCTAAGGAAGATCTGAAATCAGCACCCTGATTGGTGAACTCGGGCTTGCACATGCTCAGTGCCTGTCACATGTTAACTTCTGGTTTACTTCCTGACTCTAGTATACAGCATGCAGAACTTATCTCTGACTTTTTTTTCAATGACAGTAAGTAAGTTTATTGTGTGTGTGTGTGTGTGTGAGAGTGAGTGAGTGAGACACCTCAGGTCTGCTGGAACATTAAGAAAAAGACATGATTCCATTGCAATTCATTCAAAGAAAATCCCATATGCTCAGTATTATGTACTTTAGAAACTTAATGAGTATTGGTATTTTTCTATGCATGCAAAATTTGATTATGGAATTTTTTTGATCATTTGATTTGTGTGTAATCTTGTCTGGACTGGACATGCTGGATCGTGGGTTGTTTAGTTTTGTACGAAAATTGGTCAAGACCTGAAAAATACTTCAAGGTTTCATACCTTTTACATATAAACAAACTGATGATGATGATGCCAGCTGTGTTGATGAAGATTTTGATTTTGATGTTGATGAAGAAGAGGCATCTGTTAATAAAAGTGTGATGACTGGTGTTTGTGAAGATGATGTGATTTTATATGCTGAACAGGATATAGATGAAGATGATGATGCTGAGGGCAGAGTTGATGACGTTTACTTGTATAAAGAGATCAGAGAGTTTTGTTATATGGTTATCTTATATAGAGTTTTTTGTTGTTTTTTTTTCATTGTGATTGTTTGAACCTGATTGTGTTTTTTTTTTTTTTTTTTTTCCAATCAGTATCATTTGAAGGCATTTGAATCTTTATATGATAGTTGAAAAGATACATACTGATCTTAATATTGGAATAAAACAGAACTTAACAAAAAAAGTCATTTTTTTGTTAATTTTTGGGGGTTACCACGGTGACTGATGGGTTTAAAAAGGGCGTGTCGGATTAAAATGAGGATGATTTCTCTTATCATCTCTTCCTAGACATGTTTTCTAAAAGTTTATATGGCTGAAGTAAAAATGTTTGGTTACTAAGGACTAATGATGTTGGAAGAAGTGCAATCTTTGTGCTCATTTTTCTTTAAAACGTCTTTTGAAATTTTTAGTTGAATGCTGACACAAGAAATGGCATCGCTCGCTCAGTTTTCAAGGTATCAACAAACTCTTTTCTGCATTTTGCAGCTTTGGGCCTCCTCTATCCGACTGTGTAAAAATCTCATTTTTCATTTTTGGACCCAGGAGCCTACCCAGGAGTGGATTGGCTCACATATTGGGAAATGATTCACAAATAATTCACCAATCAAACAGAATTATCAAGAAAGCATTGCACACACTTTGGGTAAATAAATAAATAAATAAATCATATTATCTTCATGTCGAAGTTTGATTATAGTTCTCCGGTGCTCCTTCCAAGGGCAACCGGAAGCTGATCAGTTCAATTGTGTGTGTGAGAGAGAGAGAGAGAGAGAGCGAGAGAGGATATGCTTTCAATTAGACTGAGCTCATGAGCATCATTACACTGCGCGGTCAGTTATGTAATAACTTGGAGAGAGAGATTGTATACAGTACAAACTCGTATAGGTTACTTATACAAGGTTTAAACATACGTTCCCCTATAAAGAATGCCCTGTAACAACTTGCGAACAAATTCATCTAACGAACGGCCGTCTGGAACTTAACTTGTTTGTAAGCTGGGGAGCGTCTGTATGCTGTAATAATTTTTTTGTACCATGCAAATGCACAGTAAATATACTCCACATTGTGTTCCAGGATGTAAAAATAATCTGGTTTATTTGTTTTAAAATGTACATTAGTTTTGTTTGTTTGTTGTGTGTGTGTGTGTGTGTGTGTGTTCAGTGGCTGGATAAAGAGAAGCTAATTCAGAGACTGCTGGGTTTAATTCATCCTCACATTGATAATGAGGTCAGAATCTTTCCTCTAACATTTAAAATCTTATTATGGAAATATATTCAAATATTCATGAATGTTTGAATATCAAGGAATTTTTTCCATATTACGATGTAGTGATGCTGTGCTTTCCGAAAAAGATTCTATTTGATTGTAAATGTTGGTATTCAGGTTTTATTTCTTTGGACTTGTATTTTTATTAGCCTTCATAATTCTGAGAGAATGAATTCAGCTTCCTGTGTAGTACAGATGCACAGTGTATGATGTTGATGTGGACTCTGTGTAGTGCAGTGGGAGCACAGACCTCCCATTACTCATAAATTACTAATAATAAGAAGAAAATCCTTTAAAAAATATTTCAGATTTACATCAGCTAAATTTCGTTAAAATTGATTTATTCATTGGTTTAATTGTTTATTTTAAAACTCCTATAATTTTGTGTTCTATGTGGGACAGATACTTGGGCCAGTATCTTTTATGGTTTTTGAACCAAATTTAAATATGCATATTTTATACAAATCTGATGTATCATTTTGTGTGTGTTGGCTGACAGAGGCAGTCCAATGTGTCTCAGGCTCTGTGTGACATCATCCGTATTGGGCGGGATCAGGTCGGACTGCAAGAGCTGTCAAATCCCGACCCCCTGCTTGCTACTGTGGAGCTGTGAGTGTGTGAGTGTGTGAGTGTGTTTTAGAATTTTCTGATGCCATTAATAATCATTTTGTGTGTATGTGTGTCAGACAGCAAAGTGTGGAATCTCTGCTGAAGAACATGTTTGATGGAGACAAGAGTGAAATCTGCATCGTTAACGGGACTCAAATTTTACTCGCTTTATTGGAGATCCGCAAACCAGGGTGAGTAACGCTTTCACACATGCTCTCCCTCACTCACACTTGCTCTCTTTCACATACACGTGCTCTCACATATCCACACTCGCACACCCTTTGGTCTTTCAGACACAAGCGCTCTCACACGTGCCAGCTCACACGTATGCTGTCACACTCACACACGCTCTCGCTCACATGCGTGCACTCGCACTCAGTGTGTGTAAACGGCACTGATCAGGAAGAAAGTATAGAACAGGGGTCGGGAACCTATGGCTCGCGAGCCAGATGTGGCTCTTTTGAAGGCTGCATCTGGCTCTCAGATAAATCAGGTGGCCTTTCTTAACAGAATAACGAATATATAATTTTGCTGTCCTTTAAATAAAAATACAGAAAACAGCCATCAAATAAAACAAGCACATAAATAAGTCTCACGCATTTCAATCTATACATCTATTTTCAATGCCGCTTGTCGCTGTGGCATGCAGCGGAGAGCCAGTCCTTTCTGTACTCCAGTGTGTGGGCGGGGCCGATACCTTGAAACTCTAATTTTATTAGATTATGTGCAACAGCCTGTGCGAGTTGTTTTTGGGTAAAGAGGTAAATTTCCCTCGTTGTGATCAGCTCATATGTAAGAAGCCAAGCAGAGCTGGCAAGCAAAACACAAATGGACAGAAGAAAAATCTTCAACCTGCAGACCAATTGATTGCCAAAACTTCGGACGCACTTCCTGTCACATAAACACTGCAGCTTGTCAGTCCTGTCGTATTGACCATGTTTGGCTCCACATGCACACGCGAGCAGTCCTTCTCACACCTGAAAAGCATCAAGACCAACCTGCGGTCACGAGTAATAGATGGAAGCCTAAACGCCTGCATGAAGCTGAACCTCAGCACGTATCAACCAGACTACAAAGCCATCAGCAACACCGTGCAGCACCAGAAGTCGCATTAATAGTAAGAAGTACTTTTCTTATTAATAAATAACTTTGTCATAGCAATGTTGTTTAAAATAAATTCAGAGTCTTACTATACTCTAAAATTGTTGGTCTCAGTATTAAAAAATATATATTTGGCTCTCAGAGGATTAGACTTTAAATTGTTTTTTTGTTTTTTTTTTGGCTCTCTTAGTCAAAAAGGTTCCCGACCCCTTATATAGAACAATTACTGAGGTGCCACACTGCATCTAAAAGTCAATTAAACACTAACAGGTGAATGAAAAGTAAACTCCTCCTTCTTGTAAGATCTGCTGGGTCAGATGTCAGGTGTATGCATGAGTTCAGGTTGAGCTCCTATCAGAACAGACTGAAGAAAATGTGCGGCTGTGAAAAGCTCACCCTCTCCAATGTGACACAGATTGTGCATGTGTGTTACAGGGTGGAGCTTATAGATCCAGGATCTCAGGCTCTGGATCAGTTGTATTCTGTAAACAACAGCATCTTACTGGGCATCGAACCGAATCTGAACCACTACCGCAATCTACTGCTCGAACCACCTAGAGTACCGTAACATGCACACGCCAACACACTTCTGCACAAAGTCTCACCATCCTAAATAGAATAAACTGCAGTTTAAAAGTAAATGATACATAATCTGTTTATAATAAACTGAAGTTGTCAATCACAAAGTTCACTCACAGCTTTCTGAGAAAATCCATTCACTTTCAGAGGTGAATCTGGCCATAAAGTGTGTGTGTCTCTTATACAGAAATGCAGCATGTTGACGACGTGTGGCGTTCTGGAGGAACCGTTCGGGAATGCACGACTTCATGCCTGTAGGCTGATGGCGGCTCTGCTCAACACCCGTGCTCCTAGAATGCACCAGGCGCTCTGCAGACTTGATATGATCAACTTACTGCTGGTGTGAACTCGCCTCTTCACCTCTACCATTCTCAAATGCTATACTTTCAAAAATCCTGAGGTGTGTGTGTGTGTGTGTGTGTGTGTGTGTGTGTGCGTGCATGTTCCTGCAGGATCTGTTTTTTAAATTCAGCTGGAATAATTTCCTTCATGTTCAAGTGGAGCAGTGTGTGTCAGGTATCCTTAACCAGACAGTGCCAGATGGGACGGTGGGGGACAGTCCAGAACTGAAACAACCCACAAACACGCACAGCGATACGACACGTACAGCACACGGAGACGCAGACGCATCGATGTTCACACACCGAGATCTTCTCACACATGTAAGACATCTGATCATGCATGTTGGGTACTTCTACAAACATGTGAATGATTAACATAATTATTGACTCCGCCTCCATTGCCACCACTTCTTGCATCATAATATAGTCGGCCCCCTACTTACGAAATTAATTCGTCTCGGAGCCTTTTTCGTAAGTAGGGGGCACATTTTACATGTTAAACGCCTGATTTGTTCCAGGGCGCCAGTCTTTGGACTGGATAAACCCCAAAAACCCTTTAAAAATGATAAAAGTACATCAATTTTGTATGAAATATGTGTTAAAAGTAAAAGACAATTATTTATTAAACCATTTAAACATTTTATTAACATATTAAACCATTTTATTTACATTTATTAATTAAACCATTATTAAACATTTTTTATTAACACACACATACACCCCTATCTCTCTCTCTCTCTCTCTCTCTCTCACACACACAATACAGTACACATTAAATGTGTCTTATATACGCATTAAATGTTTATTGTGGTGCTGCAGGCCACGCTCACAAGCAGGACGCCGAAGCATTTTAAGATGTGGAATTCAAAGCACATTCCCTGCTTGACAAATCGGCGGTCCAAATTCAACTTTAACTTGATTCCTTGAGGGATCGGAGGTCCACATTTATCAAACATGTACTGAATTAAACAAACTTAAAAAAAAACTAAACTATAAACTAAACAGTTAAGCCTCCTTCTGTCTCTATCTCTCTCTCTCTCTCACACACACTCTCTCACAAACACACACAAAACTCGGGCCACACCCACACTCAACATGCAGCTGACGGAACAATTCTATTTAAATGTTTAAATGGAAGGGATGTTCTATTTAAAGTGGAATTACAGTATCTGTTTGAAAGATATGAGGTCCTCATTTAATATTAACTTGCTTCCTTGTGAGATCGGAGGTCTTCTCCCACGGAGCACTCTGTTTTAATATTGTGCCGAAATAATCGCCTCCGTCACTGTATTTCCACTTTAAGGTCTCCTTCTGGTTCAATATCGTCCCGATTGTTGAGGGGTTTTGGTGATAACGAAATATAACGCTGCATGATCAATATCAAAACAAGCCAACAGTCAACTGTCCTTCACGCGTGTGACAAACAGGAAATATGGGACAGGAAGTATGAGTCACGTTCACTGCGGCATCCCTCCTTGCCAATGAGAGGCCAGCGGGGTGGGATGTTGGGAGACAGCCAATGAGAGAGCTTGCGCATCGTGTGAAATTTTGATTGGCGCATCTGGCGTTTTTTGCAAGAGTAGGTTGTTTTCGTATCTTGGGGACGAAAACCTATGAAAATGTTTTTCATAACCCGGAATTTTCATACCCAGGGGGTTTTGTAAGTAGGGGGCCGACTGTACATACAAAGAAAAAAAAAATACATTGGAGTAGGATTCAAAGCATGTTTAATTATATCCACTGCAAACGCACAATGCAAAACTTTGTGTGTGTGTGCAGTTGTTTCAGACCTGCAGGTTGGTTCAGCGGGTTCTTGATGCATGGGAGGAAAACGACAGAGTACAGTAAGAGCTACAAGAAAATTTAATGCTCTCTTCAAAACATTGGTGTAAATTGTGCGTGAGTGTGTGCGTGTGTGCGCGTGCGTGTGTTTGGGTATTTTGTAATGACCCAAAAAAATGTCCACTTAATGCTAGTATGGTGACACGGTGGAGTAGTGGTCAGCACATATGCACATATTTGTTCGGATTGGTTCCTGATGCTAATTTAGTTAATCAGTACATACAGTGTTTATGGGATGTCTCTCTCTCTCTCTCTCTCTCTCTCTCTCTCTCTGTCTCTGTGTGTGTGTGTGTGTGTGTGTCAGGTCCGAGGGTGGAATGAGGAAAGGCTACATGGGTCACCTGACCCAGATCGCGAATGCGGTGGTACTGAGTGTGGAGAAAGAAGGTGTGCAGGGTCACATCACGCATCTTCTAAATGGTACAAAACCTATAAATTTTTTGTTATTCAATCACTTCCTGTGAAATTTAATCAACAAGTTCACTACACAGGCATGTACACCCACTGACATCCAAAAACAATAGAAAATACTGAGGGCAGCCTTTAAAAATATCATTGTTAACGGGATCACGGCCGGTTGGGCCGAAATTGTACATAAAAACCCCGCCTGAGCATTCACAGACGCAAAAAAACAAAAATGTCCCAGCCGGTTGTGTTGAAAAAAACGCGTGGGTCCCATATCATACACCGTACTAAAAAGTGGCCAAAGAGAAATCGGTATCAACCGCGCCTTGTGATTGGTCAGTTTGACCAGTTCGGTGAAACAGCGATTCTCATTGGCCAGTACCGTACTGTCTTTACAACAAAGGCGGAAAGCATGACGGAAGGGGACAATGATGAGGCGAAAAAACTGTTCTGTCACTATTAAAGGTCCCAACGTGAAAATAGTAAATAAATGAATGCGTTTCAAATTGGGCAACACATTTGCTGACATTTTCAAACAAATACAAGTTGATTATAAACCTCCACCATCAGCACGGAGCGTAATGAAGGTATTTGACACTATGTTGACTGCAATATTAAAAGTTGATATGTTGAAGAAACCTTGATACTCTGTTGATTACAATATTAAAGGAATAAACATAGATATTCATTATGTTGATTTCAAATATAAGATATTTATTTCATTCTACTGTGTTTACAACATTACATTCATAATATAGCATTAGGTATGAAAAAAAGACTTCCCCACGAATACTGCATGGCCTGAACAGGCAAAAAGAGAAATTCCTCCCTTCCGGGTGAACCTTTTTTAAATCATGTTATTGCAAACAAAGAATTTTTTAAAGCCTGGCCTGATCAACTAGTCGTGTATGTGTGTATGTGTGTATGTGTGTGTGTGTGTGTGTGTGTGTGTGTGTGTTGCAGGTCTATCAGATGATTATAGACAACGCTGGCAGAAATTTGTGGATGAAACTTTAGCAGAGACAAACAAAAAAAATGCTGTAGATCTGGTGAGTTAATTGTAATATAAATAAACAGTCCATATTTATACACTGTACAGATTCAATCCATTAAAATGGACCACAGGGGTCCATATGCTCCGACCCGAAAGCCCCTTGCTGTATGGAGGGGAAGAGGAAAGATGAGTGATAGAGAAGAGTTAAAGAGGAACAACAATAACAATAGTAATCCCGATGATATTTACCATGTTTAAACTATTAATCATTTTAATAGGGTTCCAGTTTTTAAAGTTTTATTTTGATTTTAGAAGTATGTAAATATTTTATCTTCTATAATCTTTAATTCTGAAAAGAAAGAAGAACAAAGGTATCAGATTAGGTGGGTTTTAAGAAATTAATGTTTGTGCCTGCACGTCTACGTGTGTTTCAGGTCTTCTCTGATTATCAGATACAGCAGATGACGGCGAACTTTGTTGATCAGTTTGGGTTTAATGATGATGAATTTGGAGAACACGAGGAGGGAATCAAGTAAGTTCACTTCTGCCTTTAAATTCTATAAAACCTTGAAATAAATAATAAAGAATTCCTTCTGGGATTCATTTCTATTATTTTCTTTATTTTGTTTTCATTTGTTTAATTAACTGTAATTGTTTCATCCAACCAGCAGTGTGTGTGTGTGTGTGTGTGTGTGTGTGTGTGAGAGAGAGAGAGAGAGAGAGAGAGAGAGCAGGTGTGTGTGTGTGTGTGTGAGAGAGTGAGAGAACAGGTGTCTGTGTATGGATGTCGGTTTTTGTGTGTGGGGGAACAGGCGTGCGGGGGTGCGATAGTTGTACATGTGGGGGCAGGTGTATGTGTGTGTGTGTGAGAGTGAGAGAACAGGTGTGTGTATGGATGTGTGTTTGTGTGGGGAAACAGGCGTGTGGGGGTGCGATAGTTGTGCGTGTGGGGGCAGGTGTATGTGTGTGTGTGTGTGTGTGTGTGTGTCTGTGAGAGAGAGAGCAGGTGTGTGTGTGTGTGTGTGTCTGTGAGAGAGAGCAGGTGTGTGTGAGAGTGAGTGAACAGGTGTGTGTGTGTGTGTATGGATGTCTGTTTTTGTGTGGGGGGTGCGATAGTTGTGCATGTGGGGGGGGCAGGTGTGTGTGTGTGTGTGTGTGTGTGTGTGTGTGTGGTAATCCTGTCTCTCTCTGCCTATGTTTTTCAGTGCCATGTTTAATCGTATCGGAGGAATGAAGTGTAACCTGGTGGATGAAGGCGTGAGTCTCGTTATTTTTTTTTTAATTTTTACATATATTGTGTGTAATTCACAAACCATGTTCCATTCAGACTGTGATCAAGTTTTAAAGCTGTAAATTGAAATGCATGTATAATGTATATTAAGTTTTAAATATATTTAAATTTATGAATAATAAATGGTCCGTTAAGGTCATATTGTTTCAGAGAGATTTCAAGAATTGTAATATTTTTAGAATTAAATCATTTTCTACTCTTTCCTTTTTAATCTCCTGGCGTGTGGATGTGTATCAGCCGAGCGCGGGAGCGTTTCAGGTGTGCAGTAAGGGGAAAGTGCGTACATTTGATGAGGCAGATGAGGAGGAGGACATCTGGGAGGACAAAGAGATCAATTATTCAACAAAAGTGAAATCTCGAACCCGGTCAGTTTCTTCAGGTTTTATTTTAATTCTACAGAAATTTCATGTTTGGTTTTTATTTTGTATAAATTTTAAACTGATATTCTCCCACTTTTCTTCCAACAGATTTGGAGTGATGTCAACCCTGAATGTTGAGGGCGGGGCTTTAAGGCGCTTGGGGTCACCTGATCTGGAATGTTTTCCGGGCAGCAGACAGAATCTGGAGTGCAGCAGGAATGACGACGCAGAGAAGGACAGCAGCCTTCCACAGAGTGAGTGCTGTAGTGATGATATTTCACATGGAAGGAGTCTCCAGTTTCAGTACAGAGGCTTAAACTCTTTTGATAGAGGAGGTACATACTCTCTCTCTCGCTGTCTCTCTTGCGCTCTCTCACTCTCTCTCTCCTCTCTCGCTCTCGCTCCTCTCACTTTCTCTCGGGCTCTCTCTCTCTCTCTCTCTCTCTCTCTCTCTCTCTCAAAGCAGGTCCAGGTTGGGTTGCGAGTTTTGAGGATGACTTTAATTTTAAGGCGGACTTTGCAGGCGTGGCCATTGACAGTGGTTCCGGTGTGTGGGGCAACACCACAGCTCCACTGAACGACAGTGAGGATAAAGGCTGGGCCACATTTACTGATTTCCAACCATTCTGCTGGTAAGATTGTTTGTTTCTCTCTTATTTAGTGAAGGACAAGAGTCAGCGTGTTCAAGGATCGGCCCCAGAGCCCGACTTGTTAACTTCCCTGTCTGATCAGAGACATCGCATAACAAAATGCTTCAAGAAACTTAAATGTGGTCGTCTCCGAACCTCCTCCGTGCAGTTTATGGTTTCTTGGTGGAAGGGTGGGACATGGACCAGGGTAAAACGGGGTCAGGGGATGGATCCAATAAATTAATTGGCTTCCTTTAATGTGGTGCATGGACAAGGTGCGTGACTATTAACCCAGAGATCGCACGTTCGATTCCGTCCGTACTGGGAGCAATGGTCCCATTATGTCAAATTGGCTTGACACTAGCTCAAATTATTTTAGATTGACATAAGGAATCATTTGCACTTTGCCAGTAATTTTTTGTCTTTGTTTTATTTTAAGTTCCAGAATCTACAACTTATCGTTAAAAAGCAGTCAAAATGTTCGGCATCAATCGGAAATACACCAATTCACGAATGAGACATTTCGGGGCAGACTGGTTCCCATACCACCGATGTCCCACTGTGTTATATGCACAATGAATGCATTCTATGAATGTATACAACTGTACATGAGAACACCGGTGTCCATAACAACCTTGACCGTATCCAAGTGATTCTGATTCGGAAGATAACTTTTATTACTGATTTCGAGTTGATATTAGAACGTGTGTGTGTGTGTGTGTGTGTGGACAGAGTCCGATAAATTGTAAGCCACCTATGAACAATGAATAAAAGTTAAAACCACTGAAATTATGTTAGTGCATGCAGAAATTCTTCTTGTTTTTAATTTTTATAAATCAATACTTTTGTCTTCAGATGGCCCCAGATTTTATATTTCAATTGCAAATTTAGAAAAATTTTATGGGGGACGCTCCCCAGACTCCCTCCCACACCATCCCTGTGCTTCTTGCACCTTGGACCTGACTGCCTAAGGCACTGTGAAGTGCCTGGCCTCTGCCATCTGAATACAGTATTGGCCCAACTCAATTTTCCTTAAGCAGTGCGGTATGATGACACGGGACGTGGTGTGATGCGGGGGACCCTGGGGAACATGCTTTTCTGGAATAATGTACGAGAATTAAGTGTAATTGCACCTCCACTCCAGTAGTTGGCAGTGGTGCTCCTATTGTCATGCTATGGTGTAGCGGTTTTTCGCACGAGCAAACGATATGAAGTGCAGTAAACAACCCCTCAATGGAAAAATTTCTAACAGGAACGAAGAGAAAGGTGGAGAGAGATGGCGCTATTAAGACATAAATAAGTTGAACGAGTTTAAGTAATGATGTACAGTGGTACCTCACCTTACGAAATTAATCCGTTCCAGAGCCTTTTTCTTAACCTGGATTTTTCGTAATTGAACCGAATTTTACATGTAAAACGCATGATTCGTTCCAAGGCTCCCAATACTACCCCCTAAACCCTTTAAAAATTATAAAAGCATACCTTTTAAGACCTTCTGCTTCAATATCGTACCGATGGTAGACGGGTTTGGCCATATTCCTTTGTGATATCACTCAAGCCCGTTTCTTCTTCTCACTCGCACCGGAAATCACACGCGTGTATGTGCACGCGCGTGTGTGTGTGTGTGTGTGTGTGTGTGTGTGCGGGTGTGTTGACCATGTCTTCTTAGCAGAGTTATAATCTTACAGATGTTTATGGAAGATTAAAAGCCTGAGTCAAGAAATAAAGCATAAAACAATAGTAACTCTGTCCTTTACACGAAAAGCATGATGGTGGATTCAGCTCCATAATAGGCAATAGGAAGCAGCTGCGTCATTCCTCCTAACCAATGGCATCCCTGTCCAAGATGGCATCAGGTGGATCTGTCCAAGATGGCGCTCCAGTGAAGGCGACATGAACGACAGCTCAGTTGTTAGCCAATGGGAGGCCAGCGGGGCGGGATGTTTGAACGTCATTGATGGGAGAGCAGCTTGTGCATTGTTTGAATGGCGCGTTTGAATTTTTAAGATGGCGCTTTCCCAACGTGAACTTGTTTCTTATACAGAGACAAAAATGTTAGGAAAATACGTTTCGTAACCTGAATTTTTCCTTTGGTGAGACTTTCGTAAAGTGAGGTACCACTGTATTTTTTTATTTCAGGCACATTGGTGCACTTTAAATCTTTTCAATTACACATTAAAAAACAATGTTTATGACGTTTTTCTTTATTGTGAGTTGAACTATATTTCTTTCCTTTTTGTTTTTAATGTTGTTAAAGATGCAATGTTATGCAGAGGTGTACGAATAACAATTCTATAGACACATACCGTTTTTTTTTTCTATTTATAGTCACTTGTGGTGGTAGGGGAAGTGAAAGGGTTTTTTTTTTTTTCTTTCTAGAGGGGACGCCACAGAAAATACTGTAATTGAGAAGCACTGCCTTATTGGGGAAACTGACCGAGAGTCCATAGGAGATAATTGGCATCATATTGACATAATTCGAGTGATGGTATATGCTCACTTCCCTGTCAATTACATTGATTGCCAGCCGCTCATTGGTGCTTGTGAGCTCACTTCGTACGAGAGGATAGTACTTTCCCTCCAAGTTTTAGACTGCACCCAAAATACGCATGGCGCCGCAGTTCGAGAATAGGCGGCTTTAAAATTGCATGTCAGAGAGGGGGCGTGTGTATACTTTCGCCTCTCTGTGGTCGGAGGTGGTCGTGTGATAGTCGATACCTGATGGGTGGGACTTGGATACGAGTAAATTGTGGAGAAAAATGAGGTAAAATAATAAAAAAGAAAAAATTTCTGCTCTCAACAGTGCCATACATCTTATATACACTAGATGGCAGGAAACATCAATAACAACATGCAATGATATCAGATTTCCACCAGATCACGTTTGTCAGTGTCTCAGTGTAAGAAAGATCTTTGGTTGCTTCTGCAAACTTCTGCATTCTTATTTGTCTCACTTGAGTCTCACCCTTGCGTCTTTGCCCCTCTCACCGAGGGACCATGGAGAGATGCAGGGAAACTATGTGTGGAGAGTGAAAGTATGGAAATGTATTTGAGGAAAAAACTGACATGGCATTTCTTCTGAAGCGACACATGGAATGATGTTCTCTGATGATGCTGGTGGTGGTGCAGCTGACCTGCTGTGTAAAAGCAGCCCAAGTCCTTTAACTATATGCGCTGAGGTGCAGCTCTAGTGAATCATCATTCCTTGATCTTTGCTCTTGAAAGAATTGGGACAGCCAAAGATGATGGTGCACCAGAAGAACTTCAGAGAAGAGAGGAGTTTTGAAGACATGGCACCACTTGAGGACATGGCATGATCAATTACTTTAGAGGTTTTTTTTAATTAAATGGTTGTAATTCCTATGAACGTAACACTTTTGTTAAATTACAGATGAAGCTTGACGCAGTAATCACATCTCCTTCAGTTTGAATCCCTGATGATGAACGGAGACAAAATTACAAAAACCTGTGGTCTATCCCACCCCCTTTTTCGAGAAGCAGAAATGTGAGTGTGTTTTGTTCTGTAGCTCAGACTCAGGTGCTCGCTGCAGTTCTCCTATCGACTCGGAGAAACAGAGTCAAGATAAAGATGGTGAGATATTACACTTTTTCTCCCCCTTCGTTCTGCTGGGATTTCATCCATATAGACAGTGTGTGTGTGTGTGTGTGTGTGTGTGTGTGTGTTCGTGTTCCAGTTAGGGCCTCAGCGTGTGTGTGGAGTGTGTGTGGAGCAAGGAAAGCTCCTCTGGTGGCATCAGACAGTAGCTCCAGCGGCTCAGACAGCGAGGACGAGGAGGAGAGGAGCGACACCGCTGGTGATAAGGAGACCGCTTCAGTCCCTACAGACAGCAAAAACGAGAACGCACTCTTTAATCGGTACACACATACAAGATACCATTACAGTGCCTCCCATCTCCATACAAGCCAAACAAGCTTCATTTTCTAATAATTAAGAGAATTTTTTTTTTTTTTTTCAGTTTTATTAAAACTTTTTAATGTTGATTTTATTTTGAGTAAACAGTCAGTACCGTACATACAGAAAAACTGAGGGTAGGAAGGAGTTAGCAGAAATTGTTAGCATCTCTGGTGCGTGTACGTAGCTCATACAGTTAGCTTGTCAATCTAATGTGCGAACAAATTAGAGTGTGTGCTATGTAGGAGGCCACACCCAAAGCTGTGTGTGTGTGTGTGTGTGTGTGTGTGTGTGTGTGTGTGTGTGACCCACAGTTTGTTCTCTCATTTCAGTGATATAGAAGTGAAATGGTCGGGTGCAGAGGCCGATCCTCCTCCAGCAATGGAGCGGAAAACAGACTGACGTTGCACGAACAAGTGAGTATAAATAACGAGCGTCATTCATGATTTTATGTGTTTACATCACGGCTTGTACGCATTTATTCCTCTGTGTCTTTTTCTCTCTCTAGGAAAAACTTGAGCATTAACAATACGACGAACGCGCTTTTGAAGTCTCGGCCAAGGGTTTGACATCACTGCCCCGCCCACAACTACAACAATCCATTTCCTTTCAGGGTATTTAATTTGGAGTTCAGGATAAACAGAAAGAGGCGTTTCTTCTCTTTCTTGTAATTTGTGTCTGGGTCAGCGAAGCCTCAGACCGTGGCGTTGAGATGTAATAATGCGGATTAGTGCAGATATAACACATGAATATAAATATAAACTCAACTGAAACTCACTGTTACTGTAGTGTGGCTTTATCTTCATCCTACAGCTACACACTCTGGCTGTTTATAACATGTTTATACTCAGTGTATTACCTCCATAAAGCAGTGCTGGAGTCTGACAGGTTTATGATGTGTTGCCATGGTGATATGAGTTTACAGGAACAATTTGCTCTAAACTGTAACTGTTCTCTGAGCACATTTATGAAGCTTTATAAATTAATCCTTGTCATTCTGTTTGGACGCATGGACAGGAACTACAAGGAGGATTTAATATATAAAAATAAGCAATAATACGATTATAAAAAGTTTATTACAAATGATAAATCAATTACTTTATTATTATTTAGAATTAAAAAAAAAAATCATATTAAATCTTGCGTTTAATTTTTGCCCTTTTTATTTTTCAGAATAGATTTTTTTAATTTATTTTTGTATTTATTTTACATTTTAAAATTATATTTTAATAAATCTATTGATTGTGATTGAATAAATAAACTTATCATGATTTAAATATTTGAAAATATATTAATAAATAAAACTACCGATAGATAAAATATAAATATAAATGAATGGGACTGGATGATTGGTTGATTTTGTTAAATCGATAGTTTTATCAATCTGTAATATTAACACCGATGATTCCAAATAATTTGGAAACGCCCCCCCCCCCCCCCCTTAAAGGTTCTATGTTGGCTGCTACATTAAAGTGATTTCCATAATCAATGAAATCAAGTCAATCATCGGAGAGGATTTGTAAGTGTTGTATAAAAGAGTTATGACATCATGAAGAATAAATAAACAAATTCTAATAAAGATTCGAATTAAAATAAACTCTGAGGTTCCAAAAAAAATTTTTCGGTGGCGTACGTATGTAAAAACTTCAAAGTCGAGAACCGAGAATAAAACATGTGCAGTGTTTAGTTTATAAATGTGTTCTAAAGAGCCGATACATAGCCTTGAAATAAACTGTGCAATAAGGTCTTACTGTGTAGCTGTGTTAATTATTTATTTATTTATTTATTTGTGTGTGTGTGGTAACACTGACGTAACCCCATCATAAGTGTATCTGCTCACTTTGTTGCATGTATTTTGTCCCTAGTGCATGCTTTATACCTGCTGTAAGACAAGTCATGCTCATCGCTCATTGGCTGGAACATGTCATGTGATCATGATCTTTGTGGACAGGAACAGTAAAAATGATGTATGATTGGATCATAACTGTTAATATGACTCATGATAGAGCTATGATGAGCATACGAGCACATTCTAGGGGTGTGTGTGTGTGTGTGTGTGTGTGTGTGTGTGTTTGCTCGTGCCTGTACACACATCACATTAACCCTTCAAAACCTAAATCAAATCCAGTACTTAATGAGTTGTTTTTGTCATTCTCATTGTGACGATTTCATTGTTTTAAAACAAGAGGTAATGCAATGTTTTAATCACTCGGTCGCTTCTGATATTGTCACATTTTCCGCCTCTCACTTTATTCATGGTTTGATAATTTAACTAGAATACAAATGATAACGTGCAATAATTTTAAGAATGTCGGTGGCTTTGCTTTCACAACACACACATACTGATCACACTAATGTTCTTTGTGAATTTGCACATTTCTCAGTTTGTATATATTTTTTCTTTTCTCTTTCATTCATTCATTCATTTTCTGTATCACTTAATACTAATTATGGTCACAGTGCTGGTGCCCATTTCAGCCGACCTTGAGCGGGGGGGGGGCAGAGTACACCCTGGACAATTTTGCCAGGCCATCATAGGGTGAAAACATGCTTACGGCTATGCGGATACTCTTGACAAAAGTCAGCAATGGTTCTTTTACCACGGCACACCATAGACATGATCGGCCTTTGATAACCCAATTAGCAGCACTGAGGGGACGGCATTGACAACCCGGTGATAGTGGGGCTTGAACCCATGACCTCGGTATCAGTAATCCAGCACTTTCCCACCAGCCCGCCACTGCTCCTGATTTTGCTCTTTCTAAAACTTAATTCTTAAAGCCAGCAATCACTATATAACAATAATGAAGATTGAGAGGAGGAGGATCTTGATGATGATGATGGTGGTGGTTGAGATGGAAGTGATGGTAGAATGATGATGGTAGTAGTTGTGGTAATGGTAGTGATGGTGGTGGGGTGATGATGATGATGATGAATAGTTTGAGATGTAAGTATTTTATACGGAGTGATTGTGTGATATGTTCCACACAGATATAAATAGGAGTTTTTAGATAAATAAAGAAAATGAACCAAATATGTTGACACTTGAACATCAGGACCGAAACCCCACAGGACAAAACAAGAGACTGTGAGAGAGTAAACATGACATCAGATCCCCAACAAAACCTTCATCTACTATTACGAACATTTTAAATGATATAACCATAATCTAAACATGATGATGGATGTCAATGAGTGTGTCATGAATCCACCGCTGCAGTTCCGGATCCTTTTTTTTTTTAGTATAGAGAGAGGATTTATTGAAATGTTTCAAATTAAATAAATACATCTGATGCACGAGTAATAGTTTAATGTTTACTATTTAATGAAAATGTTATCTTTTTTTATTATATTTAATTTTCTAATTGTTTTAGTTGCTTCTGCAGAAAACAAAGAGAAACGAACACAAATCTCTTGAGTGTGTGTGAGATTCTAAAATACTTTAAACACGCCTTGAGATCAGAGTCATCACCACGAGATGTCACAGAGGGACATACGCCCCTCCTGCGGCATTTGTTTACAGAGATGATATTTTAAATGGTGTTTAGAGTGTACACTTGATTTAAAATAACATCATCTGCTGTAGGCCACGCCCACTTTAAGTTGAATTCCAGTGATGGACAGAGTGGTGGGAGTGAGGACACTGTCCCTTCCTTAGTAAAACTGATTCCTTTCACTTGTTTACTTCAACACAGCCTTCCAATTCTTATTTTTGATTTTTTATGACAAAAAAAAAACCAACAACAGTTATTTGGTTTTGTGATGCTTTTCTTTGTTTTGTCTTTTAATCCCATCTACCAAATTCTCTGCACCTTGTTGTTAATGTTTTATGCAGTTTTTCTTTTTGGTGTGTGTGTGTGTGTGTGTGTGTGTCTGTGTGCAATTCAAGTTCCTGTTTGTCACAAATAATATAATAATCATAATAAATATAATAGATTATTATTGATTGTAGCTCAATTCTTTCAGTCTGTTTATCAGTTTAAAATGTTAATATAATATAGTAATGATATAATTATAAACACACTGTTCTGAATAATGTATTTAATTTTGGGCTCCACCCTTGAGATAAGAGGGTGAGACTGTGTGAAATAATCCTTTTCCTGTTTCCTGGAATCAATTCCAACTTTATTTATTTCAGATTTTCTAAAAAGCATTGTTTTTATAAAGTCATGCTAATATAATATTTTAATTATGCAGTGTGTATGAAGCAGTGTTATAGCACATCTGGAACATAAATAAATACATTCTGTGTAAACATGTAGATGATATGCTGAAGTGTATATAAGTATAATAATATAATCTAGTTCAGTATTTTAAACAATCTTCTCTGTGTTTGTATTGTAAATTAAATCTGGTGATTACTATTATTATTATTATTATTAGGTACTGTCCTTCTTTGTTTTAAATTAATAAACATTTCCAATGTGATCAGAAGTTGTATTTTATTTTATTTTATTTTATTAAACACATCAATTAATCTCAATGCTCAAAAGAGGTGAAGAAGCGTGTGCAGGCAGGCTGGAATGGTTGGAGAAAAGTGTCCGGTGTGATGTGCGATAGGAGAGTGTCAGCAAGAATGAAAGGAAAAGTGTACAAGACGGTGTTGAGGCCAGCGATGTTGTATGGTTTAGAAACAGTGGCGCTGAGGAAAAGGCAGGAGGCAGAGCTGGAGGTAGCGGAGATGGAAATGTTGAGGTTCTCTTTGGGAGTAACGAGGATGGATAGGATCAGAAATGAGCGCTTCAGAGGGACAGCACATGTAAGAGGTTTTGGAGACAAAGTCAGAGAGGCTAGATTGAGATGGTTTGGACATGTACAGAGGAGGGATAGTGAGTATATTGGCAGTAGGATGCTGAGGTTGGAACTACCAGGCAGAAGGCCCAGAGGAAGACCAAAGAAGAGATTTATGGATGTGGTGAAGGAAGACATGAAGGTCATTGGAGTCAAAAAAGAAGATGCAGAGGACAGGGTGAGGTGGAGACGGATGATTTGCTGTGGCGACCCCTGAAGGGAACAGCCGAAAGGAAAAGAAGAAGAAGAAGAAGAAGAATTAATCTCAATGCTCTCTCTCTCTCTCGCTGCATTCTCAATTTAAAAGTAATGTAAAAATTATTCCAGAGATGGCGGGGCTACAATGAAGCGAGCAGGAGACATCACGGACACAAATGAATCAGATTATGGGAAACGTTTTTTCCAACACTTTTCACTGAGTCGTTTTTGCTGCCCAGATGACACTCAATCACTGATACAAGTCACGTCTACTCAGTTATGTGCTGCTCACTCCACTGTTTAATTAGCATTCTCTGAAATGGGACTATTTTTTGAAAATTTTTACTGTTAAACGATTCAAGATCATCATAAAGAACCTTTAAAGTGGCACCAAGTTTGTTTAAATGTTAAACTTGTAACTTCTGATTCTGGATTAGAAATTGTTTTTATGTGTTTTTAATACACACTTACTTTTGAGGGTTCTATGTCTCATAGGAACTTTTTCTTATTGGAACAGGTGAATTGTGTAGATAATGGTTCTGGGGGAACATTTTGTGTAATGGTTATGGTTTTGAAATGTAAACATCTCCAAACTTTAGTTCAGTGCAGTTTGATGTAGAACCTTCAAGGACCATCAACCTTTTAAGGGTTTTGTATTCTTTTCACAGTTGGTGCGAAGAAGAACCTTTTTAGAAAATGTCAACTCCTTAATTCTCTCAAGAACCCTAATAGAACCTTTTTCCTTTAGTGGTATTTTTATGTAATATTAGATTCAGATGTTCAGATTTTTTCCCCCCCGAAAAGCAGGAGGTGAAAATATCTGACATGCAAACTGTAAATGGGTCCAAGCACCAGATGTGCTCCATGTGTAGAAGAATCTGAAAGTAAATGATTTATTGAGGACATGAAGGAGAACCAAGGACAACAGCGCCCCTACAGGACAGAAATGGCATACTGCACGAGAGGAAGGGAGGGGCATCTGGGGAAAAGATCAAGCCATGTGTTGGGTTAGGGGTGGGCTTCTCCCTGTGTGTGTGTGTGTGTGTGTGTGTGTGTGTAAATATTTTCTCAGCACTTGTGGAACCTGTCTGTCTGCTTTGTGTGTCTGTGTGTGTGAAAGAGAGATATAGAGAGAGATCGAGAGAGGGAGAGCAACAGCACAGCATGAGGTTTAGAGGAAAGTAGTAAGTAAAGACACATAAGAACAGGAGAACCTTTACACGCCCGATGTGGATCTGATGTGGACTAAAACAGACTGTGTGAAAGCATGTGTGTGTATCTGTGAGGAGGTCTGAGACTATCATTCCCAGTGTGTGTTAGAGGGAGAAGGAGAGGGAAATATAGAAGTCATCTGATGGAGAGAAACCTCTCTGGCTATGGGGGGATGTCAGAGTTTTCTTGGCTCTGGGGACGAGGCCTCACACACTCTGACTGTGGACAACCATGGAGACATCAACGCACTGAAACTGTGAGTCTAACCTCTACACACACACACACACACACACACACAAACACACGCATTACAGTATGCATATACAGTACTGCACTGATAGACACACATGAGAATGTGAAAAGGAAAAAAACTGAGCTCATCCCTGTTGAAGTCCACAATAGAGCTAATATTTAATGTGTGTGTGTGTGTGTGTGTGTGTGTGTGTGTGTGTGTGTGTGAGTGAGTGTGTGCATGCTGCACCTGCTTATGGATAAACATTTCTCTGTATATTTACACACTGACACAGGACAGGAAGTAAAAGTGAGCAAATACAGAAGTTATTATATCAGATATTAGCCAATCGTTTACACCTGATTTCTGAATTGTGATTGGTCAGAAGGTGCTGAGTTGTGTATTGTGATTCACCAGAAACTGCTGAGTTTTGGATTAAAACTTGTCAGAAGTTGCTGAGTTCTGGATTGTGATTCTCCAGAAGCTGTTGAGTTCTGGATTGTGACTAGTCAGAAGCTGCCGAGTTCTGCATTGTGAATGGCCAGGAACTGCTGAGTGCTGGATTGTGATTGGTCCGAAGGTGATCATTTTGCATAACAGCAGCTATGATAGTAGTGCTGATTTATATAAATGCATCACTCTAATTCTGTATTCAGGTCTGGTCAGGGGTCACCCCTGCTACCGGTAACATTGTAACTTAGTACTACCTGCCGCATGGACGGGTGGTCAGTGTATAAACCGGCTCCCTCACGAGTGTAGACTAGTGAGGAGGGTGGCATGTCACCCTGCAGGATTAAAAGCAAGACTGGTCAAAGGCGCGAATGAGCTCCTAGTGGGCCGACAGCCATCATGCAACATGGTGGTGTTTCAAGCCACCGCCTTCTCGTGGTTCACCCCACCAGGGGAGAGACTTCGGGAGTAAACCCCTCGGTTAAATTCGGAGATGGAGTCCCTAAGGCAGTCTGGTGGCGACTTCAGTTCCTTGCTGGCAACTCCTGCGATGGCGTCGATACCAAGCAGCGCATGGGCCTTGCTGTTTCCTTGGACAACATTGACAACGTGGAGAGAGGGGACCCGTTGCTTGGGCAACAGCCGGTCCTCCTTACATCTTGCCCAGGCTCTGTGCCCCGGAGAGGACACACCAGCACCTCCGAAAGGATGCTGCACAGCACGAGAAGTGATGCAGTTACCATGTGTCATTGCTCAAATTGGCGTAAGAGCTGACACTTAGGGGCTCACTTCTATCAGTGGGAGGAGGCATCGTACAGGTAGTCTGTAAATCCTGCACCAAGCAATAAACAGAAAAAGAATCTAGAACCAATCAAGAAGCCTATTTTGAAACTGGCCTCATGGAACTTGAGGACAATGACTACCAGTCTGATGATTGATGTGCAAGCAGTGGACAACGCTCACAAGACAGCAGTGATCAACAACGAGCTGCTGAGACTTGGAGTGGACATCGCCACATTGCAGAAGACCCGCCTTGCAGACTTGGACTCCCTCCGAGAGAAGGACTATACTTTCTTCTGGTAAGGCAAGGGAGCAGACGAGGTTAGAGAGCACGGCGTTGGCTTCATCATGAAGAACACAATGTTCAGCATGATCGAGCTTGGCAAGGAGGGGACCGAGAGGATCCTTCTTGTATGCCTCAACACCACCGATGGGCCTATCACTCTCCTCAGTTGTATGTACCAACCCTGTACTCTAGCCAGGAGGTGAAAGATGCCTTCTACCACCAGTTGCAGTCTGTTGTAAATAAAGTCCCAGTCTCTGACAGCCTGATGCTCCTCGATGACTTCAATGCTTGCTGTCTCAGTCCCTTCAATTTTGGGAGCATGAATGACAATGGACAGTGACTTCTGGAACTGTGCACACTTCACAACCTGTGCATCACCAACAGCTAATTCCTGACTAAGCCCCAGCACAAGATCTCCAGGCGGCACCCCCGCTCCAAGCAATGGCACCAACTGGACCTTATTCTGGCATGGCTCTCGCAGCTGAGGTACATTCGTTCCTTGCGCTCTTTCCACAGCACCAACTGCAACACCGACCACACTCTGGTGTGTTGCAGGACCCGGATCCAGCCCAAGAAGGTGCACCAAGCTAGGCTGGCAGGCAAGCTGAAGATCAACACGGCCAATACCAAGTACCCCAACATGGTGGGGGCTGTTTAACAAGAGACTAGCTGAAGACTTGGAGACTAACCCGCCACAGGGGAATGCTGAGCAGAGGTGGGAACAGTTGGCAACACCATCCACAGCACCACCTTCTCAGTCTTCGGCAAGAAGCAAGGGAGGACCCATGATTGGTTTGACGCTAATGCAGTCGAGCTGACCCCCTTGCTGAAAGCCTAGCGCACCGCTCTTCTGAACCACAAGAAGCAACCAACACGCTCCACACTGCAGACCCTTCATGCAGCCCAATGTAAGGTCCAGTGTGCTGTCAGGAGCTACGTCAATCGGTACTGGATCGACCTCTGCCAAAACATCCAGCTTGCTGCCACCACAGAAATATCAGAGGCATCTACGATGGCATCAAGAAAGCAATTGGACCAACGCAGAGCAAGACGGCTCCACTTAAGTGAGCCAGTGGAGAGACCATCACAGACAAGAGCAAGCAGATGGACAGATAGCTTGAACATTACTCTGACCTCTACAGCAGGGTGAGCACCATCCCAGATGCCAAGCTGGAGTCCATAGAGCCCCTGCCCATCATAGTGGAGCTCAGCAAGGCCATTGACAACCTGCCAAGAGACAAAGCTTCAGGCCTGGATGGCATCCCAGCTGAAGTCATCAAAATCATGTCCACTCCTTGAACACCTACATGAGCTACTCTGCCAGTGCTAAGAGGAAAGGAAAGTCTTACAAAACATGAAAAATTGCAACATCATCACCCTCTACAAAAATAAAGGCAATCGTGGTGACTGCGACAACTACAGGGGGATCTCACTGTTGAGCATCATGGTTAAGCTCTTCACCCGCATGGTCCTGAACCAACCCCAGAAGCTTGCTGACAGTGTGTATCCAGAGTTGCAGTGTGGGTTCAGTGCCAGACAATCAACGGTCAACATGATCTTCTCTTTTTGACATCTCCAGGAAAAGTGCAGGGAACAACAGTAGCTCCTACATGTTGCTTTCATTGATCTTACCAAGGCCTTCGACCCTGTGAGCAGAGATGGGCTGTTTAAGGTCCTGGACAGGATCGGGTGTCCGGGTAAGCTCCTGAGCATCGGTCAGTCGTTCCACATCAGCATAAAGGGCGTCATCCAGTTCGACGGAGCAACATCTACCCCTTTTGATGTGAAGAGCGGTATGAAGCAGGGCTGTGTGCTCACCCCAACCTTGTTTGGCATCTTTTTCGCCGTCATGCTCAAGCAGGTCTTTGGGAGTTCCACAGAAGGAATATACCTTCACAATCTCTGAGATGGCATGCTTTACAACATTGCTAGACTGAGGGCCAAGACGAAGACCCGCTAAGTCCAGATTCGTGACATGTTGTTTGCGAATGATGCTGCCCTGGCCGCCCACCAGAACAATCACCTTCAGCTCCTCATGGATCGCTTCTCTAGGGTGTGTGAGTATTTCAAACTCATGATTAGCTTGAAGAAGACCAACATCATGAATCAGGGCACCGAGCTCCCTTCTTCAGTTGCCATCAACAACTACCAGCTTGATGTCGTGAAAGAGTTTACACATCTTGGGTTGACAGTGACAAACACCATGGACATGGGACCTGAGCTCAACAGGCGCATCGGCGGCGCAAGCTCTACACTTGCCAGGCTCACCGCCAGGGTCTGGGAGAACAGCAAGCTGACCACAAAGACCAAGTTGGCAGTCTATAGGGCTTGTGTCCTCAGCACCCTGCTATATGGCAGTGAGGCTTGGACTCTGTACGCAAGGCAAGAGAAATGCTTCCACACTTTTCACATGAGGAACCTGAGGAGGGTCAAGTGGTTGGACCGCATCACCACCACAGAGGTCCTGGAGCATGTGGACATGCCCAGCATCTACACCCTCCGGTGCCAACATCGCTTCCACTGGCTTAGACATGTCTGCCGGATGGAGGATAGCAGGATCCCCGAGGTCCTTCTCTATGGGGAGCTCGCAGCCAGCAAGAGAGCTAGGGGCCGCCTTCAGCTCTGCTTCAACGATGTCTGCAAAAAGGACATGAAGGCAATCAGCATAAACATCAGCAAGTGGGTGGATATGGCCCAAGCTCGCGAACAGTGGAGACTTGAAATGAACAG
>CM045728.1:100144314-100246814 GCA_024760905.1 Plotosus lineatus
CGTGTGTGCGTGTGTAGAGTGTATGAATGGACGGATGAAAATGGGAGGAAGCTGAAGTGTTCGGCTCCTCTCTATACAGATTATGCCATGTCCTACATTCATGAACTGCTCACAGATGAAAATGTCTTTCCCACTGGGGCAGGTAACACACGTGCCCACACACACACACACACACACACACACACACACACACATACTGCCAATACTTTTGTTTAAAATGGTTTCAGGTGGTTTGTGTATTTGTCACAGGAATCCTGTTATGCAAATCTTACTTGTTAAAACAGAAAGTGTAAGTGTGTGTGTGTGTGTGTTTGTGTGTGTGTTTGTGTTTGTGTGTATGTGTGTGTGTGTGTGTGTGTGTGTGTGTGTGTGTGTAGGTGTACAATTCCCAAATGGATTCATGTTCCTAGTCCAGAAGGTGTTCTTGTTGCTTTTCCGAACTCTGTCACACCTATTCAGCGCTCACTACAGAGACGCTGTAGCATTGGACATCCACCCACACCTCAACACACTCCTTGCACACTTCATCACCTTCAGCCACACCTTCAGACTGCTCGAGGCCTCGGAGACGGCACCACTTGATGAACTCATCAATACTCTCACACAGTAACATACAAAGTACAAACATCATACACAAAGATACAAGATGTGTCCTGGTACTTTCAGACAAACATACACACACACACACACACACACACACACACTCACACACTTCTGCTTTCGTGGTAAATCTGCTTGCATACAATATCTAGTCTGACTGGTTTAAAAAAAGAATGAGGTCAGTTTACACACACACACACACACACACACACACACACACACACACACACACACACACACAAGGTTTTTCATTTATAGTACGTGAAGATATTTATAACATAGGTTTGTTTTTTTCTGTGTTTTCCCCACAATATTGAAATAATCTTTTATCTTTAATCATTTCGGAATATAAAATCTAAGTTATAGCCAACTGAAAAATCTTCACAAACATCAGCCCGGTTATGTTAATTTTCCTGTTAATTTTTAAAATGGAAAGCAGGTTTAAGCTCCCCCCATTTAGAAATCTGGGAATCGATCCCTCAAAAACCTCAGAATATGATCAGAACCCTGTTGAATAGCACATTGAACATGATATGCTTTACAACTCTTTCACAGTGCTCCACATGACTGACATTACTATGTAATTTTAAAGGTACAGTGTGTAACATTTTGTCAGCAGAAGTTCATTAAATCATAAATAAACAACTTTTCATTAAGCTATAATAATAATAACAATAATAATAATAATAATAATTGAGTTTTTGAAGCCTTAGAATATTCTATTTAGGTGTACATGGGGGGCGCGTCCTCCCTTATGTTTCTCCAGCTGCCCATGGAGGCGCACCAGTGCCATCTATTGATGCTTTTTTTCTTATGCATGTGAAGTTGAGAACTGAGTTCAAAAAGAAAACAAAAAATACATCAAACACCAGATTCATTACAAATACTAATATAGTGGTCGCTTGACTTACGAAAGTAATCTGTTCAGGGCGAGCTCGTAAGTCAAAATGTTCATTAGATAAAACAAAAATTCCCATTGGAAATAATAGAAAACCACAGAATCCATTTGAACCCCCTCCCAAACTCATATAACCTGGCACAAACATACATATTTGACATAATATATTAAAGATAAGCTTGTAAAAACAATAAATATTTAATAATAATAATAATAATAATAATAATAATAATAATACATGTACATTAACATTAATAATAATAATAATAAAACAAGAATAAACAATAAGTCAATTAACCCTTCTGATCATTGACTGCGGCAAAGATGTCACTGGGCGCGAAGATGTCATGTGGGCAGGCATGAGGTGGTGTGTAACAGAGAAGGAGGAGAATTTTATGCAAATGCCAGTGAGGAAATGCTCATGGTGAGCTCCCACAAGGCCAGTGCTTCTCAACATGTGTGATGACATCCTGGGGAACATGCTTTTTTACCATACTGTACTAGATTCAAGTGTAATTGCACATCATCTACAGTAGGTGGCAGTGGCGCGCTCACTGTGTTCCCTATGGTGTAGGGAAAAAGCACCGAGCAAACGATGTGAAGTGCAGTAAACACGATTTATAGTTGTGCGCGGGGTGCTGGGGGGGGGCGAATTTTTTTTTTTTCTTCCTAGAGGGGGCATCAGAGAAAATAATTGAGAAGCACTGCACAAGGCGTTCTCGAAGCGCGGAGGAATACACATGGAAGAATACAAGGCTAATTGGCCCGGAAAAGCCATTTCCCCAGCAGAGCTCTTAAGTCAAAATTTTGTTCATTGAATGGGGCAGATTTTTGGTGGGATCAAAGCTTGTATCATGGAAAATTCATTATAATAGACACTCGTAAGTCAAGGTACCACTGTACTGGTTTGATGTGATGATTTTGTGACAACAGATAACAGAAATCCTGATTATTAAACCCAGTTCTCAAATATAGTTTTATAAAGTCACATCATCCATTTTGAAAATATAAAATTTAAGCCCAGATTTCAGAACTGCATTTCATTTTCTGTAACCGCTTAATCCTAATTAGGGTCACGGGGAAGCTAGTGCTCATCTCAGCCGACTCTGGCCGAGGGCAGAGTATACCCTGGACAGATTGCCAGGCCATCACAGGGCAGAAACATGCTGACTGCTATGCAACTACTCTTGTCAAAAGTCAGCAATGGTTCCTTTACAGCCTCACACACACAGACAGTGAGAAACATGGCCGGCCTGTGATAACCCAGTTCGCTGCACTGGGGGAACAGCTATGACAACCAGTTGAGAGTGGGCTTGAACCCCCAACCTTAGGATCAGTGATCCAGCACCTTCACCATCAGCCCAGCACTGCCCTAAAACTATTCCTATATTCAGAAAGGACTTTAGACATTTTCTTAAAAATTCAGACTGTAAATCCAGACACACATCTATACACACTCTGAAAAAGGAATCACACACTTGTAGGTGGTTCTAGTGCACTTCTGTACAAACTTCAACATAGGACATTGTTCAATCTTACATACTGTATCTCTAATATGTTCTAAACAATCAAAATAAATCAACCAGTAAATAAACCTTGTAAACAGATTGGTGTCTGAGCAGACTGTCCTGCTGTAGACATTTTAACTCTTAAATATATAAAATGTTTATTGATTTTAATTTTAGAATAAATTTAAATGTCTGTTAGAGAAATGTATTATAAAATACACTTTAATATCATCATTAAAAAATGGGTCTCTGGATTTCGTGTTTTCGAAGTAAGAGCGGTTAAAATGAAATGTATATAAATGTTGTGGCGTCGAGGCTCAGTGAGCAGCAGGGCGTTTGTCGCTTCTCTATGAGACTGGAATGATTGATTAAAGATGGGGTGGTGCATGATGTGATGTTGTTGACTCTGAAAGCACGTGTTTACTCGGTGATCAGAACTAATCCCCAACTTTACAGCTGGAGGGAACAAATGATCCCAAATCTCCTGATCAGAAACCCAGAGGATTTTATTCTCCTCATCAACTGGACTGAAACGCCTTCTGACCACATTCATGACTTTTTATTGTACTTTGGTTAAAATATTTATAAAATAAAAAAAAATCCCAAAATGGTGAATATTTCTGGATCAACATTTTAGACTGAATAAAATAGGAATAAATATTATTATTGTTTATTACACATCGGGGTTTTGTGTGTGTGTGTGTGTGTGTGTGTGTGTGTGTGTGTGTGTGCGTGCTGTTTTTTTCTTAAACAATAAATCAATGAATTTCCAAGAAATATCTTGAATCTTATTTTCGCTTGCATCAAAGTACTATGTTTCTCCTTATTTAGTATTACTTATTTATGTAAACATGTGCATGACGATGGAGGCCCATGTGCGTAAACAAATAAGTCAGTTTCTGATTATCTTAAAATACTGAGTGTGTGTGTGTGTGTGTGTGTGTGTGTGTGTGTGTGTGTGTGTTGTTTTTAAAACATCCCTGTTCGTCTGTAACATGTACATTATAACTTCATGAAAAAAATATTAAAATAATAAGAATACAGTAGTTTGTAATAACGTATAAAACAGAAATAAATAAACCTCCAGATTTCTAGCACAAGTCCTCTTTAACCAACAGGGGGCACTATTCTGTGCATTTTTGAGACAAGCAGAAACATGCAGCCAAATCAAATCCCATCAATCTTCTTTTGGTGCAGAAGTTTTTAACTGTTTCACCTCTGTTCCTAAAAGTTAGGAATATTTTTTTCCTCCACATTGTTAAAAGTTCTAAGTTATCCGTTACAGATAGTCTGTTTACAGAACTTGAAACATTTCACCAGAAAAACCATTTCCCTCAACCGGAAATTCCCACTTTGGCAATTCATGTAATAGGATTTTTTAGTTTTCTATAATTTACTTAACGAACTATAACTATACTAGTTGGTTTTAATCTTACATAAGCCAACACACACACACGCACACACACACACACACACACACACACACACACACACACACACACACATATATATATATATAGGATTTTCTGAGTAGATCCTTCCGTAGGAGAGTGCTCAACACTTTTTGGTAGAGCAAATAACAAAAATAAAAGGACAGGACAAAGACTTTCTATTGAAACTCCATTTATCACTACAGATCTGTTTCGAAGGGTGGTGAAACCATCCTCTCTCTTCAGGTGATTATAGAAGAAGATTAGATATAGATAAAGATATAGATCTTTCTTCTATAATCACCTGAAGAGAGAGGATGGTTTCACCACCCCTCGAAACAGATCTGTAGTGATAAATGGAGTTTCAATAGAAAGTCTTTGTCCTGTCCTTTTATTTATATATATATATATATATATATATATATATATATATATATATATATATATATATATATAGTTTTAATCTTATACAATACAAGCCAAGACACACACAAACACACACGTGCATCGTGTGTGTGTGTGTGTGTGTGTGTGTGTGTGTGTGTGTGTGTGTGTGTGTGTGTGTGTGTGTGTGTGTGTGTATAAAATACAAATGTATGAGAAGCATTGACCTACATTTGCAACTTAAATTCTAGTACAGTGGTACCTCACTTTACGAAAGTCTTACCAAACGAAAAATGCAGGTTAAGAAACGCATTTTCCTACAATTTTTGTCTCTGTATACGAAACAAGTTCACGTTATGAAAGCGCCATCTTAAAAATTCAAACGCGCCATTCAAACATTAAAACACACCATTTAAACATTAAAACACGCCATTCAAACATTCAAACAATGTACGAGCTGCTCTCCCATCATTCAAACATTCAAACATCCCGCCCTGCTGGCCTCCCATTGGCTAACAACTGAGCTGTCATTCATGTCGCCTTCACTCGAGCACCATCTTGGACAGGTCCACCTGACCCCATCTTGGACAGGGATCCCATTGGCTATCTCATGGCTGCACTGTTTTCAGTGTGAATGTGGATGTTAGATTTTTTTTTTGTCCAATCAGATTTCAGCTTTTAATTTCTGCCATGTCAATTTAATCTGCTAAGTGCCTTCAGAATCAGCAGTGTTGGCAGATGTCACTTAAACTATATTAGAAATGGGACTGTTTCTTTAACCAATCAAATTACAGATTCATCTGACTGGGCCAGCTAGCTGGCCTACAATAACGTCATTTTTCCATTCTTTGATTGGTTGGTCAGAGCAAAACTAGCTGAAGTCTGTAGCGATCTACATACAATACATTTGAGTTAGAAATTTTTACGTCCAGAATGGTTGACGGAGGAGGTGAAATTTACTTGGTCTCATCTCATCTCATCTTCTTCCACTAAGTCCAGGGTCGGGTCGCGGGGGCAGCAACTTAAGCAAAGAGGTCCAGACGTCCCTCTCCCCAGCCACTTCCTCTAACTCTTCCGGGGGGACACCGAGGTGGTCTCAGCCAAGCCGAGAGACGTAGTCCTTCCAGCATGTTCTAGGTCGACCCCGGGGTCTCTTCCTGGTTGGACATGCCCGAAACAGTACACCAGGGAGGCGTCCGGGAGGCATTCTGATCAGATGCCTGAGCCACCTCAACTTGCCCTTCTCAATGCGGAGGGGCAGCGGATCTACTCCGAGCTCTCCCCGGATGGTAGAGCTTTTCACCTTATCTCTAAGGGAGAACCCCGCCACCTGGCAAAGGAATCTCATTTCAGCTGCTTGTATCCGCGATCTTGTTCTTTCAGTCACTACCTAAAGCTCTTGACAATAGGTGAGAGTTGGAACATAGATTGACTGGTAAATTGAGAGCTTTGCCTTGTGGCTCAGCTCCTTCTTCACCACGACGGATCGGTACAGGCTCCGTTTAACAGCAGAGACTGCAGCGATCCGTCTGTCGATCTCCCGCTCCATCCTGCCCTCCCTCTTGAACAAGTCCCCAAGATACTGAAACTCCTCCACTTGGGGCAGGACCTCATTCCCGACCCGGAGGGTGTATTCCACCCTTGTCTGACTGAAAACCATGGCCTCAGACTTGGAGGTACTGATCTTCATCCCGGATGCTTCGCACTCGGCTGTGAATCGCTCCAATAAGAGCTAGAGGTCCTGATTTGATGAAGCCAAAAGGACAACATCATCCGCAAAAAGCAGAAACGAGATCTGATGGCCACCAAACCAGAACCCCTCAACGCCTCGGCGGCGCCTAGAAATTCTGTCCATAAAAATTCTGAACAGAATCGGTGACAAAGGACAGCCTTGGCGGACTCCAACTCCCACCGGATATAAATTTGACCTGTTGTTACCACTACGGACCAAACTCTAGCTCCAGTGATACAGCGACTGAATGGTCCATAGCAACGGGTCCGAAACGCTGTACTCCCGGAGCACGCCCCACAAGATTGTTCGAGGCACACAGTCGAAAGCCTTCTCCAAATCGACAAAACACATGTGGACAGATTGGACAAACTCCCATGCCCCTTCCAAGATCCTATGGAGTGTATAGAGTTGGTCAAGAGTGCTACGGCCAGGACGAAAACCACATTGTTCCTCCTGAATCCGAGGTTTGACTATCGGTTGGATCTTCCTCTCCAGTACCACTGCATAGACTTTCCCGGGTACACTGAGGAGTATGATTCCCCATTAATTGGAACACACCCTCCATTCCACCTTCTTAAAAATCAGAACCACCACCCTGGTTTGCCAATCCAGAGGTACATCCCCCGATGACCACGCGATGTTGCAGAGACGTGTCAACCAAGACAGTCCTACAGCATCCAGAGCACTGAGATATTCTCCTGAGTGACCTCCACTCCAGTGATGGGCAGACCCCCACCCAAACCCCCAGGGTCTTCCTCCTCCATGGAGGGCATGTTGGTGGGATTGAGGCGGTCCTCAAAGTATTCCCTCCACCTCTCGACCACATACACAGTCGAGGTAAGCAGTGTTCATGGAGAACTGCTTCCCCCTCCTGAGGCGTCGGATGGTGGTCCAGAACCTTTTTTTGAGGCCAACCAATAATCACTCTCCAGGTCCTCACCGAACTACTCCCACGCCCAAGATTTTGCATCTGCGATAGCCTTGGCTGCAGCACGTTTGACCTGCCTGTACCTGTCCGCTGCCTCAGGAGTCCCACAGGCTAATAAAACCCGATAGACCACCTTCTTTAGCTGGACGGCCCCCTTCACCACAGGTGTCCACCACCGGGTTTGGAGGTTACCGCCACAACAAGCACTGACAACCTTCCGCCTCAGCAATGGAGACACGAAACATGGCCCATTCGGATTCCATGTCACCCGCCTCCTCCAGGACGTGTTTGTAGCTCTGCTCGGTGGAAGTTAAAGTCCTCTCGGACAGGGGACTCCGCCAAATGTTCCCAGCAGTGGTGGCTCAGTGGTTAGGGTTCTGGGCAACTAACTTGAAGGTTTGGGGTTCGAGGCCCAGCACTTTCAAGATGCCACTGTTAGGCCCTTGAGCAAGGCTCTTAACTCCCAGTTGTTCAGTTGTTAAAAAACCAAACAATAAAAAAAGGAAACCACAACTGTAGGTCACTGTGAATAAGGGTGTCTGCTATCTAACATAAATAAAACTCCTCTTCTCTCCAACAAGAATAAAGAAAAAGAAAATGACACCTGAATAAACCACAAAATATAATGAGACTAATAATTGTGGGATGAAGATATTTGATCATCATCCACAGTTAAAGGTTTGGTGAGAACACAGTGTATCACTGCAAGCATGAAACAATATACATGCAGTGAAATGTGATGGCTGTAGCAGAGAGGTGATGGTTTGGAAACATCTGACTGCCCTCACAATAATCCTTTAAAAATTACCCCCCCTAAAAAAAAAAAAAAAAAAACTTCCCTGGAAGTGAATAGTTAAGACGAGTGCGACTAGTGAACAAAGTTTTCATCCGATCTTTGTTCCTGCTTGTTGGTGACCACGTGACTCCACTCTGGCTGTATTTAACAGCTCGAGAGGCTTCCGCTCTCAGGATTCAGGATTTCGCGAGCGCTGCACGGGACATCCACGTGACACCGAGGTGCGTCTGCATTTTCGTCCTCATCATCATCATCGTCATCATCATCATCGTCATCATCATCATCATTCATTAATTTCCTGAACCGCTTAATCCTAATTATAGTCACGAGGAGGCTGGTGCCCATCTCAGCAGACTCCGGGCGAGGGCAGAGTACACCCTGGACACCTCGCCAGGCCATCGGAGGGCAGAAACACTCTGATGGTTATGCAGCACCTCTTGATGAAATTTAGCAATGGTTCTTTTACAGTCTCCCACCACAAACAGTGAGAGACACTGCCGGCCTTTATCATCATCATCATCATCATCATCATCATCATCATCGTAATATTATTATTATTATTATTATTATTATTATTATTATTAATACATGTTTGGAGTTGTTTTTTCTCTTTTTATATGAACTTCATATGTTTCTGTACCTTATAAAATACTTCATATACTTTTAAAACGCAGCTGTAGAAATAAAATATTATTCCTGTATTATTATTATTATTATTATTATTATTATTGTTGTTGTTGTTGTTAATATTATTATTATTGCACTGTAATCATAACGATGCCATTAAACACATAAACTGAAGCTTATATTTTCTTTAAAAGTTTTTACATTTTAATAATAAATCTAAAGCGAATCTAATGTATAAATTAAACCAATTGAATGCCCTGATCCTATAGTTTGTGATGAAGTTTAATGTACCGTGGTTCCCTGCAGGAGCGGAGCGAGCGCTGCTTCCGGTCTCTGGAGCAATAAGATGAAACCACCGCCTTTAAAGTGCGCGCGATCCGTCACGCCACTAATAATAATAATAATAATAATACTCGTAGTGCACGAGCTAACGGCTGGAACCGTGCACGAGACATCATGCAACAGGTGAGAAAAGAAAACAGGAAGTGTGTGTGTGTGTGTGTGTGTGTGTGTGGAGAGAGAGAGAGAGAGAGAGAGAGAGCATCTTCAACCACAGTGTAACTAAAAGGTTTCTTCATTCACAATTTACTTTTCTTTATTTCCTTTATGGATAAACTCTTTCTCCTGGAGGGAGCAGGCATGGTTTTCAATTGCCTCCATAGACAGCCAGACCTCTGAAGAGATTCATTCATTCATTCATTCATTCATTTTCTGAACCATTTAATCCTAATTAAGGTTGCGGGGAGGCTGGTTCCCGTCTCAGCAGATTCTGGTTGAGGACAGAGTACACCCTGGATAGCTCCCCAGGCCTTTGCAGGGCCCTCTGAAGAGATGCCCTTTTTAAATTTTGCGAGCTTTCCAGATTATAAACTTTAGGTTTAATACAAAATCCAACACGTTATTCCCCTGAGACACAAATCACCAAAAACACCTTTTACAAACTGCTCCTCCTGCTCCATCATTGGGTGGTGTAACACACTCAGAGGAAGGAAATATCCACCAGCTTCAAAATACACTGTCAAAAAAAAATCTGTTGTTTTCATGGAAATATTCTGGCAGCTGTGGTTGCCAGAACTTCACTCTTAAAATTACTGTATGGCATTTTTCACAATTACGGTAAATAAGCACTGGTATTGCTCATTCTTCAATTAAGAATATTTTTACAATAATAATAATAATATGCCTCATTTTGTCTTAAAACTAACATCATAGTACTGTACTATATAAAATAAAGGCAGATTGAACAGTTCGAGACTGTAGTACAAGTACAGTATTTGGCAGGTGATCTTATACTGAGTGGCTTACGATTATCATTTTTATTCAACTGAGTGTTCAGGGCCTTGATCAGGGGCCCAACGGTGGTGATTGAGCTGTTGCTTTTCAGATCAGTAACCCATCGCCTTATCCACTAAGCCGCCACAACACCCCTTACTACTTGTAAAGTAATCGTTATGAGAAAGTAATACAAGTTGAAATATTGGCCGCTCAGAATCTTAACATATATTTATATTATCGTCACAAGCATCTGTACATTTTAAAGTTATAAACAGAATTCTTTGCTAGAATACACTGCAAAAATTGCAGTGTTGGCTGCTCAGCAAGTCGCAGCATACTGTATTTATTTTATTGCTACTGTATGGTTTAGAGACAGTGGCCCTGGGGAAAAGACAGGAGGCAGAACTGGAGGTAGCAGAGATCAAAATGTTGAGGTTCTCTTTGGGAGTAACGAGGATGGATAGGATCAGAAATGAGTACATCAGAGGGACAGCACATGTTAGATGTTTTGGAGACAAAGTCAGAGAGGCTAGATTGAGATGGTTTGGACATGTACAGAGGAGGGATAGTGAGTATATTGGTCGTAGGATGCTGAGGTTGGAACTACCAGGCAAAAGGCCCAGAGGAAGACCAAAGAGAAGATTTATGGATGCGGTGAAGGCGGACATGAAGGTCGTTGGAGTAAGAGTAGAAGATGCAGAGGATAGGGAGAGATGGAGGCAGATCATTTGCTGTGGCGACCCCTGAAGGGAACAGCCGAAAGGAAAAGAAGAAGAAAGAAGAAGAAGAAGAAGTGTGGACTTTACATACTGCAGTCTTTACAACAATTAACTGTGAAAATTACGATATGGGGCAGTGGATGTCTGGTGGTGAAGGTGCTGGATCACTGATACTAAGGTTGTAGGTTCAAGCCCCATTTTCAATGGGTTGTCACTGTGTCGTCGTCCCCAGTGTAGCTAACTGGGTTATCAAAGGCCGGCCATGTCTCTCACTGTCTATGGTGTGAGGCTGTAAAAGAATCATTGCTGAGTTTCGTCAAACGTAGCTGCATAGCCGTCAGCGTGCTTCTGTCCTGCGATGGCCTGGCAAACTGTCCAAGGTGTACATTGTCCTCGCCCGGAGTCAGACGGGATGGACGCCAGCCTCCCTGTGACCCTAATTAGGATTAAACGGTTACAGAATGAGTTTTTTTTATCATCATCATTTACATTGTTTTCCTGTGAAATCTACTGACATTTTTACATGGTACAGCTACCTATGCTTGACTTGCGTCATTGTGATTAATGAAAAAGAGACAACAAGCAACATGAAGTTGAAAAATTATGGCCAGTTTTATTCTTGGGTATCACAGTGACTTAGTGGTTAGGACATCAGTCTCACAGCAGGAAGGTTCTGGGTTCGATTCTCAGGCTCGGGTGATTCTATGTGGAGTGTGGATGTTCTCCGCGTGCTTGTGTGGGTTTCCTCTCACAGTCCAAATACATGCACTAATCATTAGGCGAACTGACCCTTCCAAATTGCCCCAAATACGAATGTTAATGGTAGTGTTTGTTGTACCCCACCTTCGCACAGTATCAGCTGAGATAGGCTCCAACCTCTCCGTGGAAGCCTGGCAGGATAAAGCAGTGTCGCAGGAAAAGGAGTGAGAATGAGTTTTATTCTTTTGTCCATTGGTCACAGATGGCTGTGACATCAGGATTTACAAATTTTACAAAATTTAGAAATTTACAAATTTACAAATTTTACAGTCAAGAAGACTGATGTCACGTCAAGGCTAAAATAAGAAACCGGAATATGCTCCGGCTGTGATGAGCCACCTAACTCCAGTGTAAAAAGCCCCTTAACAGATGGTATACGAAGGAGGTAATTTACATTTTCTTGATAAAGAGATTCTTCTCGTATACACAATTTTTCACAGGCTCATGAAATTGTCAGTTAAAGTAAAAATAAAGACAGAAATAAGATCATCGATAAGATTGGATGAAACATCTAATAGAAAACAACTGAAATTTAAAATCTCAGCTCTGTGTGTGTGTGTGTGTGTGTGTGTGTGTGTGTGTGTGTGTGTGTGTGTGCCTTGCTGGGAAAGGTTGCACAGACAGCTGTGATTTACAATGTTAATGTGAGATGGAAATAAATTGTTCATTCTGTATCTCGGTGCTTGTTTGTAATTGGGCTTTTAATGTGGACGCTCTGTGAGTTCTGAGAGCCCCCTACTGCGCTCTAATGTGGGAACGCGTCTCCAAACCTATTCAGCTCTCCATCTTCACCTCATCTACAATTCCCATGGGAACATCTGTGTCCATCTCCTTCAGCACCCCCGACCCCACTCCCCTCTGTGTGAGAGAGATAGTTTATCAGGGTGGAAGCTGTTTCATTCTACATTGTAAAACTAATGCCCCAGTTTCACTTACTACACTTTGATGATCCTGAGCTTTATCTAATATCTAATCACACTGAGTTCCAGATTTGAGCAAACATGCATGATTAAAAAAAATCTTGATCATGCCAATGTGTGTGTGTGTGTGTGTGTGTGTGTGTGTGTGTGTGTGTTTTTGTATGTGTGTGTGTGTGTGTGTGTGTGTGTGTGTGTCCATGGTGCTCATTTTTCAATGCAATATAAAAAAGTACTTAAAAATGTATACCTCTAAACACAGATATTTCATTCAGTTCATTTTCTGTAACCGCTTAATCCGAATTAGGGTCGCGAGGAGGCTGGCGCTCATCCCAGCCAACTTCGGGCGAGGGCAGAGTACACCCTGGACAGCTCGCCAGGCCATCGCAGGGCGGAAACATGCTGACGGCTTTGCAGCCTACTCTTGTCAAAAGTCAGCAATGGTTCTTTTACATGCCTCACACCATAGACAGTGAGAGACATGGCCGGCCTTTGATAACCCAGTTAGCTGCACTGGGGAGGACAGTGACAACCTTGTGGAGAGTGGGAATCGAACCCCCAACCTTTGGATCAGCGATCCAGCGCCCTATACCACTAGACCACCACTGCCCCTGTTAAACACAGATATTTTGAATATAAAAATAAAATAAAAAAGTATAAAAAAAAAAGTTGGGGGCAGTGGTGGTCTAGTGGTATATGGCGCTGGATCGCTGATTCTAAGGTTGAGGGTTCAAGTCCCCACAGGGTTTTCACTGTCCCCCCCCCAGTGCAGCTAACTGGGTTATCAAAGGCGGGCCATGTCTGTCACTGTCTATGGTGAGAGGCATGTAAAAGAACCATTGCTGACTTTCGTAAAGAGTAGCTGCAAAGTCGTCAGCGTGTTTCTGTCCTTTGCTAAAAGGGTTGTGACAGGAAGGGCATCCGACATAAAAACCTCTGCCAAATCAAACGTGCCAATCAGATTATTCGCTGTGGCGACTCCCAAGAAAGGGAAAAAGGCCGAAAGGAAAAGATGAAGAAGAAGAAGAAATGTATAAAAAAAATTGAAATTAACTTACTAAACAGCGAAAAAAAAAAAAGAAATCAAATTGGAACCAAGACTTAAAACTCACCCAAAAAATTAGCTAGGAAAAAAGAAACTAGCGAGTTGAACAAAAAAAACCACCAAATTAATTTTCAAATGACAAGAAAAGAAAATCGAGCCAGTAAGAGAAGTGATAGAGACCAAAAGAGAACATTGGAGAGAAAAAGAAACAAAACATGACAAGTGAAGAAAAGTTTAATAAAGAAATAGCAAGGAAGACATTTAACTAGTCTCTCTCTCTCTCTCTCTCTCTCTCTCTCTCTGTGTGTGTGTGTGTGTGAGAGAGAGAGAGAGAGAGAGAGAGAGAGATCTTGCCCCATTGCTCTCACCTACAACAAAGCTAATCACAGGTTTTGTGACTCAGTGAGAGTAGAAGCTAACAGGCTAATTCTCATAGCATTCTGCTATATTCTTATAAATCAATGAAACGTTTTGGAAGAACAATATCTTTACCAAACATTGACTGAAACATTATGAGTATTATTTCTCTGACTGTTGAAATGTGCTATAATGTTCCATACACGCATGTTATACTGAATTGGGGAGTAACTTCAAGTCAGATTAAACGTTAAAGGGAACCTGCACCCAAAATTGATAGCGTGAAAAAAAGATCCACTATACAGTGATACCTCTGCTCACGAACATAATTGGTTCCCAGAAAGTGTGTGTGAGGCGAAAAGTTCGTCTTCCGAACATTTATTTCCCATAAGAAACCATTAAAATGAGAATAATCCGTTCCCAGGTCCCCATAAAACATAATTTTCTACTAAATAAGCCTTAAAACTACACAAAATATACCTTATTTTATGTATAATAAATGTGCTATTGTATTGTAATTAAAGAAATAAACTGTACTGTATAATAAAGTCGTTTTATTTACCTTTGTGATGGTAGTTGATAGCTTGATGGAATGGAGTGGGAGGAGGAGGGAGGGAGGGACTTACTGTTTGGAAGGAGTGTTTGGAAACGCCTACTGTTTGGAAACACCCTTAGCCACACACGCACCCTTAATAGCTTCCTTGTTCTTAAGGATGGGAGCAATGGTAGACTTAGCGTATGGTACTGGGACGCTGAGTCACCCAAACGCACACCTCGTTCGTGTTTTTCAATGATCTCCGCCTGTGGTGGGGTCTTTTTCGGTCCCATAATAGCAAAAGTACACTCAATATGGTCCAAAATGTCTGTCAAACACAAACCACGTCCGCACTCAAAGAAAGGGGTGTGATTTAACTGTGACGCCGTGAGCGTCGTCAGCTTCTCGTGGTCGCCACCGCGGGCGCTGTTCGACCGCGTGGTTTGATTCGCCCGAAAACTAGTTCGTCAGCAGAGACAATATGCTCGCAAATTTCATGTTCTTGAGGCGAAAAGTTCGTGAGCTTAAGCGTTCGTCAGCGGAGGTTTTACTGTACCTTATTATTTATTAACTTTTAAACATCGCGTGATGTCGGTAGCTTATGTATAAGTCCACATTTCCTTTTCTTCTGTATGACATTCCTCGCTCACGAAGGTTCAGAGCGCTGACATGTTGGCTTTTTTTCACCAGGGTCAAAGGTCATTGTGACGTAACATCGTTGACAGTCGTATCACCAATTGCAGAATGTCAGTATATTTTCCTCAAGCAATTCATGTTCTTTACAACAATAGCACTCCTGATCAGTTTTTTGACGCACTTTGCTGGTTGTTTGCTACGATTTTCCCATGTAAGAGCTTCTGTCGACTCTCCAATATCGTATTCCGAGTTGTCACGTTCCTGGTCCGATTTCACTAAATGTGGATCGTCTTTCTTCAGTGGTTCATATAAATAACCTTCTAATCCTTCTACGAAATTGTCTTCGTCCATGGTTAAAAAAAAAAAAAAACTACTATAATGTCTATTTTTTCCAATTTTCCATGAGCTTGTGTTGTATACGTCAGGTATATAGCCTTATGTTTACATTGCAATCTCGCAGTTCCAGTGGAGGCTTTGTCAACGATGTGACGTCACAGGAAATGCGACGCTGCAAAACTCCTCTTCTTCTTCTCTTCTTCTTCTTCTTCTTCTTTTCCTTTCGGCTGCTCCCTTCAGGGGTCGCCACAGCAAATCATCCGCCTCCATCTCACCCTATCCTCTGCATCTTCTTTTTTGACTCCAAAGACCTTCATGTCTTCCTTCACCACATCCATAAATCTCTTCTTTGGTCTTCCTCGAGGCCTTCTGCCTGGTAGTTCCAACCTCAGCATCCTACTACCAATATACTCACTATCTCTCCTCTGTACATGTCCAAACCATCTTAATCTAGCCTCTCTGACTTTGTCTCCAAAACATCTTACATGTGCTGTCCCTCTGATATACTCATTCGTGATCCTATTCATCCTCGTTACTCCCAGAGAGAACCTCAACATTTTCATCTCCGCTACCTCCAGCTCTGCCTCCTGCCTTTTCCTCAGCGCCACTGTTTCTAAACCATACAACATCGCTGGCCTCACCACCGTCTTGTACACTTTTCCCTTCATTCTTGCTGACACTCTCCTATCGCACATCACACCGGACACTTTTCTCCAACCATTCCAGCCTGCCTGCACACGCTTCTTCACCTCTTTTCCACACTCTCCATTGCTCTGGATTGTTGAGCCTAAGTACTTAAAATCCTCCACCTTCGTTATCTCTGCTCCCTGTAACATCACCGTTCCTCCTGGGTCCTTCTCATTCACACAGATGTATTCTGATTTTCTGAGGCTAACCTTCATTCCTCTCCTTTCCAGGGCATACCTCCACCTCTCTAGATTTTCCTGCACTTGTTCTCTGCTCTCACTACAGATCACAATGTCATCTGCAAACATCATAGTCCAACGCTGCAAAACTCCTGTGCTCTGAAACTTGACATCAGTGAAGCCCTTAAATCGCTTAAAGCTGGTTTGTGAGAGAATATAATAAACGCCTTATAGGTGTATTGTCACTAGCTATACACAATATATTAAATTAGGTATATGAGCGTTTTCACTACAGGTACCCTTTAACTTCAAAGTGAAATTTGTGTTGTAATCCACATGAATGCTGGTACAGAAAGGTTACACCCTACATGAGTGAAGCAATTCCTAATTTTACCAACTTTAATAGTTCTGAAAGAGTCTTACTTCTGGCTTAAAGGAGCTTTATGCAAAATTTGGTTTAAAGGAGATTTATGGAAGGTTTAAAGCCCTCTGATGGATACTAAGGTGAACTGCATCCTCATCTCTTTTTACCAAACTCAATTCTATGGGGTGGGCTGTGGTGACCCGGTGGTATGGTATTGTAGTACTGATCCCAAAAGTCAGAGTTTCAAAACCCACTATCAATGGTTGTCACAAATGTCCCCTCCAGCGCAGCTAACTGGGTTTATCAAAGGTCGGTCATGTCTCTCACTGGCAATGGTGTGAAGCATAGAAAAGAACCATTGCTGACTTTCATCAAGAGTACGCTGCATAGCCATCAGCGTGTTTCTCCTCTGCGATGGCCTGACGAACTGTCAAGGGTGTACTCTGCCCTCGTCCAGAGTCAGCTGAGATGGGCGTCAGCTTCCCCATGACCCTAATTAGGATTAAATTATTATTATTATTATTATAGTAGGCATTGTTGTCATCTTTGTCATACACAGAAATGCTATAAATTCTGGACAAACTTTTCAGAAATGTAAATACATTTTATAAATATTAGAATTAACTTGTATGTTTAATTGATCAGCTTTTTTCCTGTCTCTCTTCTCTCTTTCTCTGGTTGAGTCTTCCAAGAAAGTTCTCTAACTTTAAGGTGGGAGGTGTTGTCACCATGGAAACCGCTATCAGACCCTTGGTTGGTGTTAAGGACGTGGTGCGAGAGCATCGTTTGGTCTGGAGAGATCTAGAGCATAAAAAGCCCCCACTCAGTAATTCTCCCACACTTAACACCCTCGTCCCTAAGAGACAGACACAGGGGCGTCATCACGTGCTGTTCGGCCTGCGAGGTCATGTGCATGGTCAGCTGATGCGTGTGGGCTGTGTGTTAGGAACCTGTCAGGTCCACAACTTGAGTTATCGTCTGTACCAACTCACTCATGGGAGACAAAGAGAAAACTCTCCTCCTATCAATCCCAGAAGTCCTCACAGTTACGGCTGAAACACAACAGGACACTTTCACTAACTCGGCCCAAAAGTAAACAGCGCTTTTCCTTTGTTTACTGTTATCATGTCAATATATCAAAGGAGTCAACTGTCACAATACACACACGGGAAGGGTTTCTAAAATAGGTTAGAGATTAAAGAGATGATTGTTGGGTGTGTCTGGTCACATGATGATCATCTTGGTTAAATTAAAAAATATATAAAGTTACATACAGTATTTATAATTTCTGTCTCTCAGATGGAAGTAATAAACATGCTGAGTTTATCACAAAAAATGAAACTAGGGTGCCACACTTATCATTAAAAGCTTTGCATAATAAACACCTACACCATGCTTCACACACAAGAGCCAAGGAACTTCCCTCGTTCTTTTGTGCTCATAACAGAATGACATCATGAAGGAAATGTTTATGATCAAATTGTGACTTTTATATTCACTGTTAAAGTTACAAAAGAGATTAAAGTTTGTCATGCTGTGGATTGCAGCTTTGTGTAATCAAAAAGAGTCTGACCAGTCAGTTGTTACTGTTTTCACCCCGCCCACATATCCCTGATTGGCTCATGTGATGTCTGAGTAAGAAAGATATGCACGCTGCACTCGAGAAAATCTCGTAACCCGAAATTTACATCCTGTAACTAGGAATGATTTAACCTATTGTGTGTGTGTGTGTGTGTCTGTCTTTTTTGATTAATTTTATTAAGTGAGAATTCCTTTGTTGAGTCACTTGTACTAAACTAGCACTGCCTCTTCTTCGTGCGTGTGTGTAAAGGTCACCACTCTAATGTACAGCAGCATCGACTCTATAACCAATAAATCTGTTCAGTCAACAATAAAAACAAATGAATAATAATTATCCACACAATAAATAAAAACATTTCCATCTGCATTTCTACTTTACCCAGTTTACTACATCATGATGAAGTGAAAGTGAGGCACAGTGCCTCACAGCAAGAAGGTACTGGGTTCGAGTCCTGGGCTTGGTGAGGATGGTACTGTGGAGTTCGCATGTTCTGATGCTTGCATGGGTTTCTTCCAGCTACTCCAGTTTCCTCCCATTACTAGACTAATTGGCTGTTCCAAATTGCCCCTTTGAATAAGTGTGAATGGTTGTACGTGTGTTGCCCTGCTATGGTCTGGTGAGCTGTTCAGGGTGTATATAATAAATAATAATTAACAGATATAATAATGTTAAATGTAAAGAAAAACAAATGCCCTTAATAAAGTACTTAATAAAAATAGATTAAAGTTTTTTTATTATCATTTTCTACTTTATGAAAAGATGTCATGTGTGGGACATAACTCTTCTGGTTGTTTGTTGTTTCTACATGGGTTTTTTTTTTGTTGTTGTTATTTTGGTATAACTAAACAAAAGCAAATAAACTTTAAAGATATATTTAAGATATTTTTAGATTTATTTTAATTTGAAATTAATGTTTCTGTCACAATAAATAGTGTATAAGAAAACTCAAACCCAGTCCTTTTATTTTTTATAAAATCCAAAACCATCATGAGGACCCTGATATGATATCACGTGTTCTATATCTCGTATTTATTTTTTATGATCTGTGAACAACCTCAAACACGAAATGTTTATTATATGAAATAATCTATAATACGTACGTACTGATCTCATTAAATTTCCTTGAAACTGAACGCAGTCTGAGTGGGTAATGTCGTTCTACTGCCCCCTGCTGGAAGGGAAGAAGCGACAGAACGTTACGCCAGTGTTTCCGAACCAAGACCTTGAATGACCCATCACGCTGTATCTCTTACTTTTCCTCCTAAAACAACTCATCACCTTGAATTATTTACTTGCTTTGATGGGATGTCACTTCCGCCTGTATTTGATATATAAGAGAGGAAGTGGTGATGAACCACCTGAAGCCCAGTGTACACAGATATGAAAGCGATGAGAGTTGAAGCACATTCAGATTCGCCATCATCACTTCCTTGCAGGTTTGTAAATCCTTCAGGACCATGTGGTTTGTGTTTACCGGAACTTTTGGTGTTGTTTTTATGTTCATGGAGCGAGAAAGTCCACAGCATTTGCTCTGTTTTCTTTCGATCAATGGTCACCCTGTAAACGAATGCATTTCTCTTACTTTATCGGGACATCCTCATAAATGTTTATAATGATGATGAGACAGACTGGGCTCCCGACAGTCGAATTGGGCCATGATAAAGTGAGAGAACAATTGGACAAAGATAAAAAGCACGAGGAACAAGCAGGAAAACCAGAGGAGATGTTCAGACAGGGCTGAGGAATTCTTACAGTTTTACAGAAGCACAGAGAAAGCCACCAGCAGAGCCACTGACAGAACCACAGACAGAACCACCAACAACTGACAGAACATTCGACAAAACCACCAATAAAAATCCCATACGAAATGGGTGGAGCACATCCTGAAGGTTCACGCAGATATGATTAGAGAACATTATTTATATGAAGGAAGAACAGCAGAGATTAAACTCTGAACTTGTGTGTGTGTGTGTGTGTGTGTGTGTGTGTGTGTGTGTGTGTGTGTGTGTGTGTGTGTGTGTGTGGAATACAACTGTCTTCAAAATAATACACTGTGATTAAAAAAGAGAATAAAGTACAAAGTCCTGAAAATAGCTTTCATTTGCACACAAACACATCGGAAACATGACAGTCCATTCCAAATCAAAATATGAAGATATATTTATCAAATTTGTGTTATTCCTTTAAAGAGATTGAATAAAAGTGAATATTAGACTGTTAAAAAAATAGCAGTGTCCACTTTTTTCTTTATAAACTCAAACATTCACTGTATTAACTGAAAAACGTTGAAAGGTTTTGCCTCCTTTGAATCACTGAACTAATGTTTAGTTGCATATCCACTGTTTCTGACAACTGCTGAACATTTGTGTTGCACGGAGTCGACCAACTTCTGCCACCTGTGAGCAGGTTTTCCAGCCCAGGATGGTTGGACTGTGTAAGGACTTGTCTTCGTTGTCTAGTTCTTTCTCTCGTTGACTCGGAGCGAGGTATAGTCGTCTTGCGGATCAGTCGTGTGTCACCCCGAGCTCTGGGGCAGCTTGAAATAAAGAGTGACGACCACAATAATGTCAAGTTCTTTATTCACAAGCTCACCAAAGTCTACAGAGGCAAACAGTATTTTATACAATTCTAGGTGGGCTACACTGTTCATGGGTGGGGGTCACAAGACTGCTGTGTCCCAGCCAAGATGTGTACAATGTGGTTACATAAGCTCTAAAGATAATTGAGAGAATACGTAGTGCAGATTGGGTGCAAGGAGCTGATTCCTGAAATCATGCGTGGACCATCTGGTAACACTTTTGTGAGAAAAGAGGAACAACGTCTTGGTTACAATACTCATATGAACACTTTGTGCTTTTCCATAAGTGAGCAAATGCAAATACATCATTAAAGGATATCAAACACAGAAATAGAAATTACTGCAATGCTGAAAACCCCCTTTCAGACTACATTCCAAAGTTCTTCTGTATTTCTTGGTTTTGACTCAGAAACTGCACTTTTGATTTCACCCCACAAATTTTCCTTTGGATTAAAGTCCGGGATCAGGTCGGCTGCTCCATAAACTCAATCTTGTTGATCTGGAACCAAGATGTTTCCCAGTTACTGGGGTTTTTGGGGTCATTGTCCTGTTGTTCATCAGTTCATTTTCTGTACCCGCTTAATCCTAACTTGGGTCGCGGGGAGGCTGGCGACCATCCCAGCCAACTTCGAGCGAGGGCAGAGTACACCCTGGACAGCTCGCCAGGCCATCGCAGGGCGGAAACACGCTGACGAATTTGCAGCCTACTCTTGTCGAAAGTCAGCAATGGTTCTTTTACATGCCTCACACCATAGACAGTGAGAGACATGGCCGGCCTTTGATAACCCAGTTAGCTCCACTGGGGGGGACAGTGACAACCTTGTGCAGAGTGGGACTCGAACCCCCAACCTTTGGATCAGCGATCCGGCGTCTTATACCACTAGACCACCACTGCCCCCATTGTCCTGTTGGAAAACCCATTTCTAGGGCATTTCCTCTTCAGCAAAAGGCAGCACACGAACTCTTCAAATATTCTGATGTATTCAAACTGATCCATGAACCCTGATATGCGAGAAATGTGCTCGACACTGCAGTAAGAGAAACATCTCCATATCATGAATCTTGCACCACCATGCTTTGAGGAACACTTTACCAACAACAACCAGTGCAACATGTGGAAAGGTATAGGGACCATTACAGACTATAAGTATAGCATCCAGCTGGTCAGCCATGACCCCACTCTGAACAGCTTCTTTGCACACTTTGAATCATTGAGCAACGGGAAGACTGTACATTTTCCTCCAACAAAGGAGTCGCAGCAGCCCCTCATCTTGCAGTGGCACCAAGTGTGCAACACCTTGAGGAAGATCATCAAGGAACGCCTGAAGAACATTAACAATTCTGCAGGTCCCTGATATCGTGTGCTGACCAGTTGGCTAGAGTTATCTTGGACATTTTCAACCTGTTTCTGCAGCTTGCTATGGTCCCTGTCTGCCTGAAGTCCTTGATCATTGTCCCTGTGCCCCAAATTCTCCTGCCTCACCGACTACAGACCAGCTGCCCTGATGCCGGTAATCATGAAGTGCTTCAAGATGATCTTCTTAACCACATCCAGCACGCTATCCCTGAGGGTTAGATAGCCTTCAGTTCATCTACGCTGAGAACTGTTGTACAGAGGACGCTGTCTCACTAGCATGCCACATAGCAATGACTCACCTAGAGTACTTGAACGCTTATGTCGGGATGCTATCTGTGGACTTCCGTTCAACTTTCAACACTGTTCTACCAGAGAAGCTGGTACTGAACTCTACAATTTGGGAATGTCAGCTGCTCTGTGTTACTACATCAAGGACGTTCTCACCAACTGACCTCAAGTGGTGAGAATAGGAAAGTCTACATCATCCATCCTGATCCTGAACATTGGAATGCCACAAGGCCGTATGCTCAGCCTCTTTACACATGTCTACTCTGCTATCTACTCCACATATGAGCTTGTTAACTTTGCCGATGACACCACCGTAGTAGGCCTCATATCAAACAATGATGAGACCCACTACAGAGAGGAGATTCAGCACCTGAAAAACTGGTGTTCAACTAATAACCTCATTCTAAACACCAGCAATAGTGGACTATAGGAGGACCAGGTGGACAGAGCACACTCCTCCTCGTATTCATGGGAAGGTGGTGGAGCATGTGGACAGTATTAAGTTCCTGGGCATCCACATGACATCTGACCTATCCTTGTCTGTCAACACCTCACACTTTTTGAAGAAGTCCCAGCAACAGATTTTCTTCAGCGCTTCTTCAAGAACTTCTACAGCGCTGCGATAGAAAGTATTCTCTGTCTCAATGCAGCCGTGTGGTGCAGCAGCTGCACAGCTAAGGACAGAAACGACTTGGCTTGGGTGGTGAGAACTACACAGGGGATCATGGGCTGCCATCTACCAGATCTGTACACAATATATACTGTTCGGGTCCAGAAGAGGGCCAGACGCATCGATGGGTCCCACACACAGTGCAAATGGACTCTGTACCGCTTCCTTTGGGAAAGTGATGCAGAAACATCAAGACCAGCACAACCAGACTCAAAAACAACTTTTACCCCAAAGCGGTGAAAGCCATCATCCCTCCACCTCCACCCTTTGCAATCACACACACACACACACACACACACACACACACACACACACACACACACACACACACAGTCTCTCTCTCTCTCTCTCTCTCTCTCTCTCTCTCTCTCTCTCTCTCTAACACAGATATCAGTTCTTTTTAAAAGGACATTGAATCCACAAACTCTACGATGATACCTTGTTTACATTCCACTCTATCCACCTTGCTGCACCTATTTATTTATTTATTTATTCAATTTCACACACCTCAATACAGTATACATATTGTATATCTCACTGTTCACTCCTCATTCATAGGTACATAATTTATATTTACATTTTATAATTTTACTTAAAGTTTAGTTTACAGAATTACATGTGTTTATATTCCACTCTTGACCAAATTAATTGACTTTTTTTTTTGTCTTGTTTGCACCTTTTTAACTTATTTTCCCATTTTAATGCTGAAAGCCTTGTACTTGTACGAAATTTCATTATGGCAACATAATGACAATAAAGACTCTTGAATCTTCACTGTTCACAGTGTACTGTGGCATGACTTCGGTGTTTGGGCGTCATCCGGGGGGGTCATTAGCCCCCAAAAGAACAATCCGACCTTCATCAGTACACAGAATGTATCTCTATGTATAGTCCATTTCTCTTTAGGAAAGTCAAAGTGCTCTTTGGCAAATTGTAACTCCTTCAGCACGTCGTTTTTTTCAACAGTGGATCATTGCGGGCGCTTCTTGCCAATAGCTTGGCTTCCCATCGGCGTCTTCTAATTGTAACAGGACTCACAGATAACTTCAGACCTTTGATATTCCTGGAGCTGAATTTGGCTGAGTTCTTGCTATTTTTGCTCTTCTTCTATCCATTTGAAAGGTAGTTTTTCACTTTCTTCCTCGTCTTTCAGGTTTTGATGGCCATTTTAAAGCACTTTCAACTAGTGATTCGATTACACAGAATTAGCAATATGCATGTCATGACTGATGGGTGTATTGGACTCTATTACTCTACTCCTGATAGTAAATTATTTGCCATGTAGAAATATCGTTTCTACCAAAAACAGTGATTGATCAGGTTAGTGATGTCTGACTGATATTATTCTGAACACAACTGTATGTATGATATGTTTCAGGTTTGTACTAATTTGTAGTTTTTGTAATAGAAAGGTTAGAACTCTATTACTATATTAAGGGTTTTGAGGCTGCTGTAGTTTGTACAGGAAATGAGGGCTAAAGTTTTATTTGTATACACATGAGGTTTTGAACCAATGTTTACTCGCCTTCTACACACGCACACACTAACGCACGTACACTGACGTACAATAAAATACACACAGCTGTTTGTTTTAAATACGCTTCGATAACATGGAACATTTTTCAAGAAAATATAATATAATATAATATAATGGATTTAACAGATTAAAACTCGATATAAAACATTATAATGCATTTATAATAATATAGAATAATTAGAGTCGTTTATAGTAATATAATAAAAATTGATTTTAAAAAAATCACTTAAAATAATTAAAAATGGTTTGGATAATTGCTTCAGTATCTACATAACTTTATAATTTATATTTTTGTTTGTTTCCTTTGTTTATGGGCTGTGCGGTGGTGTAGCAATTAGCAAGTCCATGCTCTTCCAAACGGTCCTGGGTTTGAGTCCTGGGCTTGGCGAGAGTGTTTCTGTGTGGAGTTTGCATATTCTCTCCATGTTTGTGTGGGTTCCTTCCACCAAAAAGGATGTTTCTTTATATTTCTGTTTTTAAAATATAATGTTTCAGTTTGAATAATTAATGAGATGCATACAGCATTTATTTATTTTAGCACACATGCATGAATATAAAAATCAAAACCAGAAAGAATCTCTCAACAGGTCTCTGAACTGAGAGTTGGACTGATTACAAAGAGTACAGTATTTGTAATTGCACAACACACACACACACACACACACACACACCTAGGGGCAATTTTGAACAGCCAGGTAGCCTAAAGTTTATGTCCTTGGACCACTACACCACCGTTCAGCCTGAAAAACAACAATTCTTATGTTTTAGATATTTAAATTCTAGAAGTTCAGGGTGAGAAGTTGACCACCGGACAAGATTAGTCTTTATGTTATTAACATTAGGTGAGCGCGCGCACACACACACACACACACACACACACACACACACACACTTTTCTTGCTAAATCAGTGTAGGGTTAAAGTATCACTTTCATGTTGAATCTCATCCTATCATTGGTGGGTTCATGTAACCTCTACCTTGTGTGTGTGTGTGTGTGTGTGTGTGTGTGTGTGTGTGTGTGTGTGTGAATAAATAGGCCAGTGAAGGAGTGAAATGAGCACAGACCAGCACCATTGTGAAAACTTAAACATGAAAGTCATTAACTTGGTGAGATCTTTTACACAGTTTGTGTGTGTGTGTGTGTGTGTGTGTGTGTGTGTGTGTGTGTGTGTGAGTGAGAGAGAGAGAGAATTATTCTTTATATATTTATTATTTTATGTATTATTTGTAAAAAAAAAAAAAAAAAAAAAAAAAAAAAAATTAAATAATTACACACACTTTCAGAAATACTTGTTTGTTGGCTGGTCATGTTGCAGGCTCCGGATCCATCAATGGTGTACCGACCGGGGGTGTTGCCCGACAACACTAAAGAGAAATCAGCCTTCCGAAACTTCGAGGTAGAAGAATTACAATTCGAGAAAATAGAAATAATATCAGGGTAAAAACAAATACATCATCATCTCTCTCTGTCTGTGTGTGTGTGTGTGCGTGTGTGTGTGCACGTGTGTGCGTGTTTGTGTATCAGAGTGGAGATCTTTATAAACGTGTGTTCAACACATACAAACTAATGCACACACACCAGACTCTGGATTTCGTCAAACACAAGGTGAGTCTGCATGTTTACTCATCTCACACACACACACACACACACACACACACACCTCCCAAGGTCTTTAATCAAATTATTAATGACTCCTCCTTCCTGTACAAAACTCCTCCTTCCTCCAATTGACTCCACCTTCCTCTTCATTTCTAAAGTGGGCAGCCGTAGCCTAATTATTAGAGAAGTGGCTTTAGGACCAAACGGTCACTGGTTTGATTTCTGAACCATCAGGAAAAATGTATAACAGTGGGGAGGTGAGCTGCACCTTCCTTTCCTCCATATAAATGGCTGAAGTGGCCTTGAGCAAGGCACCTAATCCACAGCTCTTCTCAGGCCGCCCCCAATGTGCGTGGCAGCCCACTGCTCCAAGTGTTTTTATATGCTCACTTTGGATGGGTTAAATTCAGAAAAAATAATTTCCCTTATGGGACTAATACGGTACAGTAGGCCTCCTACTTATGAAACCCCCTGTGTACGAAAATTCTGGGTTACGAAAAAAACCTCCTCTTACGAAAAGCGCCATTCAAAATTCAAACACGACAATAAAAATTTCACACGCTGCGTGAGTTGCTCTCTCATTGGCTGTCTCCCAACATCCTGCCCCGCTGGCCTCCCATTGGCCAGGAGGCAGCTGAACGTTACCCATACTTCCTGTTTGTCACACGCGTGAAGGAGAGTTGACTGTTGGCTTGTTTTGAGATTGATCATGCATATTTCACGTTATATTTCGTTATCGCTGAAATTCTTCTACAATCGGGACGATATTGAACCAGAAGGAAACCTTAAAGCGGAAATACAGTGACGGAGGCGATTATTTTGGCATGATATTAAAACAGAGTGTTCCGTGGGAGCAGAGCTCCAATCTCACAAGGAAGCAGGCTAATATTGAATGAGGACCTCTGATGTTTCAAACAGGTACTGTAATTCCGCTTTAAATAAAACATCCCGTCCATTTAAACATTTAAATAGAATTGTTCTGTCAGCTGCGCATTGTGTGTGTGTGTGAGAGAGTGTTTGTGTGTGTGTGTGTGAGAGAGAGAGAGAGAGAGAGAGAGAGAGAGAGAGTGTTTGCGTGTGTGTGTGTGTGTGTGTGTGTGTGTGTGTGAGCATGCACGTGTGCATGTGAGAGAGAGATAGAGTGTGATAGTGAGAGACTGCCTACAGAGTCAGTCAGAGATGAAAGGAGGCTTTTTAGTTTAGTTTTTTAAGTTGATTAATTCAGTAAATGTTTAATAAATGCGGTGCGCTCGCTGAATGTGAGCAAAACATGGCTCATCTGGACCTCCGATCCCTCAAGGAATCAAGTTAAAGTTGAGTTTGGACCTCTGATCTGTCAAGCAGGGAATGCACTTTGAATTCCACGTCTTAAAATGCCCTGGTGTCCTGCTTGTGGGTGGGGCCAGCATTCAAGCGCCACAATAAACATTTAATGTATACTGTATTGTGTGTGTGTGAGAGAGAGCTAGAGAGACAGGTGTGCGTGTGTGTGTGTGTGTGTGCATTAATAAAAAAATGTTTAATAATGGTTTAATTAATAAATGTTAATAAAATGGTTTAATATGTTAATAAAATGTTTAAATGGTTTAATAAATAATTTTCTTTTAGTTTTAACACATTTCATACAAAATTGGTGTACTTTTATCATTTTTAAAGGGTTTATGGGGTCGTCTTGCGAGCCTTTGGAATGAATCAGGCATTTTACATGTAAAATGCGCCTCTACTTACGAAGCTTCCACGTTACGAAAAAGACTCTGGAACGGATTAATTTCATAAGTAGAGAACCGACTGTATATCAAAATAAAAAAAAAACTAATTCTGCTCAAATCATCTTCCCTCCTCTCCTAGACACCCCCCCTTTCCCTTTGACTCCTCCCCATTTCATAAATCCCTCCCTTTAACTCCTCCCTCCTCTAATAGACCCCTCCCTTTGACCCCTCCTTTCTCTCCTAATTATCATTTTCTCACATCTACAAGTGCACTCCAAAACCCTTACATTGTCTCCTCATGTACCTCACGTGTTGCATCCTTGCGTCTTAGTCCCTCCATTGAGAAAACCTGATGAGCCATATAGGAAACCTGAGGAATATGGAATCGAGGCAGTGTGTTTTAAAAGAGAAGTCGTTATTTTCTGAAGTGTTCAGTGGAGGCACAGCTGACCTGATGCCATATAAGGGGCGGATTGTTACAGTATTAATCCTTAATGAATGAATGAGAGAAATGCAGGTTTAAATGAGGAAACAACACATAATGGCTTTGTGAGAACCTTCTATAATGATCATTTATGTTTGTTGTTAACCTCTGACTTCTGACCCAAGCACGCAGAATGGGCGGGTTGCACTCATTCCTGTATGACTGTGATGGAGATCATTGAATATTTGGACCAGTTGGTTGATGAATCTGATCCTGATGTTGACTTTCCAAACTCCTTCCACGCCTTCCAAACTGCCGAGGGGATTCGCAAGGAACATCCCGATAAAGGTCAGGACCGGGCATGGTCTTAACCAACAATAAAGAATCTGTGATTGCACTCAGTAAATACAATTATTTCAGTAAAATTCAGATTTTTTACAAAAACAACAGAATGATTTAAAAGGAGGCAAGAGATATACTTTTAAAAGTAGAGCCGGGTGAGAAAGAACGCCACCTTGTACAGTACTTCGTAAATAAAAGTAACACAGGCAAGAGCGTAGGCTGGTCTGACCATGGGTTGGGGGGAGGGGGGGGGGGGGGGTTGCACATCTCGGTTGACCGGAACTCGAGTCCCAGGGGCTATAGACCTAACCCTTAAAGGGGAAATGAAACGCCGACTAAATAAGTTGGCGGTAGCTTAAGTATAGTTTATTGAAGCGATTTTGGCTTAAATTTTATATCATAAATAAACCATTGCACACACAGCGGTTTTGTTTTAAGTGCTTGTTGTATAAGTTATCGACCCGAAAGCCACCATTGCTAAGTGCCCGCCGACACAAAGTTACAGTGACGTCACTGGGTCGGTACAAAGTACTACATGAAATATAGTGCATGTATATCACAGCATATTATATGATATAAACACCATGGAATCTCACACAAACAACACGCACAGTTTTTCAGCAGAAGACGATTCATCTATTACTCTCAGAAGACGAATCAAATAGAAGATGATTCAAATATTATAGTTCAACCCAAAACATTCAATATATTCAAATATATTTCAAACTACATCTGCAAGTAAATCTACATCTACATCTGTGCTAAATACATTTACAAATTGAGCTAAAGTTATTTATCTATTTCAAGGCACAAACAAATATTACATATTTACAGCACAAAAACATACTATTAATTTTATAAAAGTACTGACCATTAGGCTGTAATGACTTGTATGATAGGTTGGACAGTAAAGAGGGAGAAAATGATCTATACAGGTTGGCACAGCAGAGAAATAGAGATGGGAAGGATGTGCAGCAAGTTAGATTGATAAAGGACAGAGAGGGAAATCGATTGACTGATGACAGAAGTGTGCTGGGAAGATGGAAAGAGTACTATGAAGAGCTGATGAATGAGAAAAATGAAAGAAAAAAGAGTAGAAGAAGTGACCATTGAGAAGCAGGAAGTAGCAAAGATTAGTACGGGTGAAGTGAGGAGGGCATTGAAGAGGATGAAGAATGGAAAGGCAGTTGGTCCTGATGATATACCTGTGGAGGTATGGAAGTGTCTAGGAGAGGAAGCAGTAGATTTTCTGACAAGAACATTCAACAAGGTCTTAGAAAGTGAGCAGAGGCCAGAGGAATGGAGGAGAAGTGTGCTGGTGCCCATTTTTAAGAACAAGGGAGACGTGCAGAGTTGCAGCAACTACAGAGGAATAAAGTTGATGAGCCACACGATGAAGGTATGGGAAAGAATAGTGGAAGCTACTCTAAGGGCAGAGGTCAGAATTTGTGAGCAACAGTTTGGTTTCATGCCAAGAAAGAGCACCACAGATGCAATGTTTGCTTTGAGGATGTTAATAGAGAAGTACAGAGAAGGTCAGAGGGAACTGCATTGTGCTTTTGTGGATCTGGAGAAAGCATATGACAGGGTATCGAGAGAAGAACTGTGGTATTGTATGAGGAAGTCTGGAGTGGCAGAGAAGTATGTTAGAGTGGTTCAGGACATGTATGAGAGATGTAAGACAGTGGTGAGGTGTGCTGTCAGCGTGAACGACGAATTCAAGGTGGAGGTGGGACTGCATCAAGGATCAGCTCTGAGCCCCTTCTTGTTTGCGATGGTGATGGACAGGCTGACAGACGAGGTTAGGCAAGAATCTCCATGGACTATGATGTTTGCAGATGACATTGTGGTCTGTAGTGGGCGCAGAGAACAAGTGGAGGAAAATCTAGAGAGGTGGAGGTATGCCCTGGAAAGGAGAGGAATGAAGGTTAGCCTCAGAAAATCAGAATACATGTGTGTGAATGAGAAGGACCCAGGAGGAACGGTGATGTTACAGGAAGCAGAGATAACGAAGGTGGAGGATTTTAAGTACTTAGGCTCAACAATCCAGAGCAATGGAGAGTGTGGAAAAGAGGTGAAGAAGCGTGTGCAGGCAGGCTGGAATGGTTGGAGAAAAGTGTCCGGTGTGATGTGTGATAGGAGAGTGTCAGCAAGAATGAAAGGAAAAGTGTACAAGACGGTGGTGAGGCCAGCGATGTTGTATGGCTTAGAAACAGTGACGCTGAGGAAAAGGCAGGAGGCAGAGCTGGAGGTAGCGGAGATGAAAATGTTGAGGTTCTCTCTGGGAGTAACGAGGTTGGATAGGATCACGAATGAGTATATCAGAGGGACAGCCCATGTCAGATGTTTTGGAGACAAAGTCAGAGAGGCTAGATTGAGATGGTTTGGACATGTACAGAGGAGGGATAGTGAGTATATTGGCAGTAGGATGCTGAGGTTGGAACTACCAGGCAGAAGGCCTAGAGGAAGACCAAAAAAGAGATTTATGGATGTGGTGAAGGAGGACATGAAGGTCATTGGAGTAAGAGAAGAAGATGCAGAGGACAGGGTGAGATGGAGGCAGATGGTTTGTTGTGGCGACCCCTGAAGGGAGCAGCCGAAAGGAAAAGAAGAAGAAGACTACTGACCATTAGGCTGCAGATACAGGCTGGATGACTTATGATTATTTTCGCCATTCATTCTCTGTGGGTCAATGTTTGTGTTCTAACACATGTGCAGGAGGTGGTACTAACAAACTGTGCTTTATTCTCACACTCGCACTTTTTTTGATTAACAATATTCAGCTATTATTGCTTACTGATAATATTATGTTTGCTGATTGGTCAGCTCGGGCTTGCACATGCGCAGTGCTCGTTACACGTTCATTTCCGGTTTACTTCCTGACTCTAGTCATGCGGAACTTATCTCAGACTTTCTCTCGAATAACAGTCATTAAGTTTATTTATAAGATTGTGAATACACATAATTTCTTGTACAGCGGAACTCAACTCCTACTGTGTGTGCGTGTGGGGGGGGGTGCACGTGCACTCTGAGCACACCCCCAACCTACACCCTTGACATGATAGGAAGGTTTCTTTACGCACTTGTCAATCATTTGATGATTACTAATTAAGAAAGCACCACCCCTTGCACTAGCCCTAAGGAGATGTTGGGTTTTGAAAACGTACACTCTGCTTTTTCAGACTGGTTCCATTTGGTGGGGCTCATTCATGATGTGGGCAAAATCATGGCTTTATGGGGAGAACCTCAGGTACCGACTAATACACCCATAAAAACAGAGGAAACAACCATACAGAGAAGATATCTAACAAATAACGGCCTCTCTCTCTCTTTCTCTCTGTGTGTGTGTGTGTGTGTGTGTGTGTGCGCGTCAGTGGGCTGTTGTGGGAGACACGTTTCCTGTAGGCTGCCGCTTTCAAGACGGCATTGTTTTCAGAGATTCGACATTTGAAGATAATCCAGATATCAAGAACGAAACACTGAAGTGAGTGAATTCATTCACACCAACATGCTACTGTTGCTGAGTTCTGGACTATGATTGGTCAGAAGGTGATTGATGTTGTATAACAGCAGCTCTGCCAGTAGTACATTACCATGAAACGTAACTCATCATCCGTCCACGAGGTGAAAGCATAGCAATAATACAGTAAACAGCTAGTCATTCACAACCAAAGAAGATTTGTGTGTTGTCAGAAAAGGAACGCAAAGAAAGGAAAAGAGAACAATTATCTCAACTCAATTCCCCCTGCGAATTTAATTTCAGGTTGTTTTCTGAATTGGATGTTCAGTGATTACGCCACCTGTGGTGGCCTAAAAATTTTGTGATGTGGCCCTCAGTGAAAATGAGTTGGACAGCTCTGCTCTGTAGTAATGGATCAATCAGAGGGGTGTGTACCCAACATGGATAATAAAAATATTAAAAACCTCGTGTGGCTGATTGTACAGTAGTGATCAAAATAATAGCAGTCAAACATCACGAACCTGATCAATCACTGTTTTCGGCTGAAATGATATTTCTGCATTGTTAATAATTTACTAGCATGTATAGTAGAGTAAGGGAAACCAACAGTCATGACATGCGTATTGCTAATTCTGTGTAATTGAATTACTATTTGAAAGGGACGTGCTCAAAATAATAGCAGTGTGGAGTTCAATTAGTGACATCATTCATGCTTTGTAAAATAGGTGCCAATTAATTCCCTTATTTAAGGAAGGAAGGCAGCAAATGTTGTACATCCTGGTTATAGAGCATTTCTTGCTGAAATTCTGAGGAAAATGTTCAGAAAAACAGCGTATTGATTAAGAACTTGATTGGTGATGGGAAAATATATAAAGAAATGCAGAAAGTGATTGGCTGCTCAGCTAAAATGATTCCAAATGCTTTAACATGGCAACTGAACCCTGAAAGAGATGAAAGAAACCAGAGAACTACCATTCAAATGGATGGAAGAATCGACAAAATGGCAAGAAAACAGCCAACAATCAGCTCCAGGAAGATAAAAGAAGCTCAAAAGTGACCTGTGAGTCCTGTTACAATTAGAAAACATCTATGCGAAGCCGAGCTATCAGCAAGAAGACCCTGCAAAGTCCCAAAAAAGACATGTGCTGGCGCGATTATGGGGCCGGTGGTGTAGTGGTTAGGGTGCTGTGCTCACGATCAGGAGGTTGTGAGTTCGAATTCCACTGAGACCCTCACTGTGCCAAGACCCCTGGGCAACGTCTGAACCACAAGTGTGCCTCTGTTCACCCAGCAGTATAATTGGGTACCAGTAAAAATATACTGGGAAGGTAACTTGTGATGGACTAGCGTCCCATCCAGGAGGAGTTGAACTCCTGGTTGCTTCACACTACAGAAACCGGGGATAAGTACCGGCCTGATGAGCCACTAGGCTCAGGTGTAAAAAAAACCCAACAGACTTTACCTGAAGAGATGACATACAATTTGCCAAAGAGCACATTGACTGGCCTAAAGAGAAAATGGTGCAACATTTTCTGGACTGATGAACGTAAGATTGTTCTTTTTGGGTCTAGTGGCCTCCTAGACGACCCCAAACACTGAATTCAACCACAGAACACCATGAAGACAGTGAAGTATGGTGGCTCAAGCATCATGATATGGAGATGTTTCTTATACTACAGTGTCGAGCCTATTTATTTCATACCAAGGATCAGTTTGAATAAATCAGAAAACCTGAATAGGTCGTGCTGGCTTACGCTGAAGAGGAAATGCCCTTGAAATGGCTGTTCCAACAAGACAATGACCCCAAACACACCAGTAAACAGGCAACATCGTGGTTCCAGACCAACAAGACTGAGGTTATGGAGCAGCCGTCCCAATCCCGGACCTGAATCCAGTAGAAAACTTGTGGACATAAAAAAAAAAATGCAGTTTCTGAGGTAAAACAAAGAAATACAGAACTGTGGAATGTAGTTCAACCATCCCTGGGCTGAAAGATCTCTTCACAGGTGCCAGAAGTTGGTAAACTCCATGCAGCACAGATGTTCAGCAGTTCTCAGAACCAGGTTATACAACTAAATATTAGTGCAGTTATTCACAGGAAAACAAAATCTTTCAACATTTTCCAGTTTGTACAATGTTTGAATTTGTAAGTGAGGCAGGCACTGCTACATTTTTAACAGTCTAGCATTTACTTTTCTTCAATTTCTTTAAAGGAATAACACAAATTTGATGTTTTTCTTTATGTTTTGATTTGGAACAGAATGTGTCGTGTTTCCAATGCATTTGTGCGTCTGGCAATAAAAGTTTTGAGATTTATTCACTTTTATAAACACACTGCTATTATTCTGAACGCAACTGTAGGAATGACATGATGGTTATGTAATGTTGATGGATGGAGCCTCCAGTGTCACTGCTTTGTATCATTTAGTTAAAACTTAAATTTTTTTGTTTGTTTATTTTGTCTTATTAACTTGTAGAGTGATTATCGAGGTAAAGACAGTGCTCTACTGGAAATGGATAAAAACTACAGTGTTATGTCAGAAAGCATCATATGATCTGAGGTGGATTATTTTATATACAGACGCACCCCAACTTACGTTTTTAATTGGCTCCGGATGGCCGAACTTAAGTTGAAGGTGAACGTAAGTTGTGACAGTGACGTATGATGCTCATACTATATTATACATCCATAAATACCATTACTGTATCTCATAAAACACCCCTAAATCAATTATTATATACATAACATTGTAAAATAATATAAAATATATCAAATATCATCAACATTAATTTCAAATAAGTTACTTATTTATACCGAGTCACTTTACATGAAGCTTAAAACAGTCAATCAACGCTTACGTTGTTTATGTGAGGTGCTCAATACTGTAAGTAGTGTACTTGCAAAAGTAGTGTACTTGCTGTGGGTTACACGGACTTCCGGTCTTTCAAGTGCACAAGGGTGCCGTTGAACTCGTTTAGAACACAGCCTGCACTGATGCAGTCTCCCAGCAAAGCGGAGAGTTCTTTCTTTTTTGTAAGTAAGTAAGTAAACTTTATTCAAGAGGTGCATACAAAGAACAAGTACAAATCCTAATGAATACTAATATAAAAATAAGTCTACACTCTTAGGATTCTGCTAATACATAATAAATATAAAAATTATGCCAATCTGAGCAGATAGTTAATCCATCTCTATGTATGAGACTTGCACCCATGCTAGTAGGCTTCCACTTCTGACCAACCAGATTTGCTTAGGGTTACAAAAGACCACAAAACAGTTTAAACACAAAGATCACAGAGACAACGTCTTAACACAAGGGTAACATGTTATATAACTGATATATATATATATATATATATATATATATATATATACACATACACACACACACATATATATATACATATACATACATACATACACCCAGTCTGTAGTTTGTAAATAATGAATGCAGCGTCATTACATCAGCGTACTACGTAAGTACGTCTAAATTCAAAATTTGACTTAACAAAAACCCAAAAAAACGTAAAATCGAATATAAAAACCCATAAAACGGATGAACGTAAGTCGGGGAGCATCTGTATTGTATTATTCAGTATGCTATAATCACTAGCCTTGTGGCCTAACTTTAATGTCTTAAAATTGAAATAGAAAAGCGTGAATTAAAGAAATGTCACATTGTTGAAATGATCTTGTCTACAGCACAGAATACGGGATATATCAACCACAGTGCGGCCTGGAGAACGTCCTGATGTCCTGGGGACATGATGGTAAGTTCATTAATTTACATAAAGGGATTAAAATGATATGAGAACATCTCTGCATATTTTCCTCTCATAAAAACATAAGGATCTTGGAAGAGGTATGAATATGCAAATGAAAAGCAGATGAGCTAATTACTAAGTAGTGCATTGTTACTCCGGCCAGATTTAATTTTTGTTTACAAAAATACAAAACTGAATACAGTATTCTGGTTATCATGACAACTTCCAGGCATCTTGACTACCATTTAATTAAAGGGTTTAACTACGCATTCAGATTCAGTACCTCAAAAACCCACTCAATATGTAGCCCCGCCCACAAATTAGTTTAATACAGAAATCCTAAGGGTTTAAAAGGGATAAGTTCATTTCTTTGTTCATTTTCTAAACCGCTTAATCCTAATTAGTTATAGGGAAGCTGGCACCCATCCCAGCCGACTCTGCGCAAGGACAGAGTATACCCTGGACAGCTCAACAGGTCATCGCAGGGCAGGGGAACAGTTTAGGATTTAATTCATTTTCATTTTACTTAAATATATACAATTTATACTTTCTTTATTAGTAAAATTAAAATTATTCTCTGAGAGAACTTTAACATTTAAATATAACATGTTAGAGTTATTATTATATTACAACTATGTTATTACTACAGTGATACCTTGACATACTAAAGCCACTGTATACAAAAAATTCAAGATATGAAAGGGACCATTTTCTGACATATCCCCCCCCCCAAAAAAATCAAGATACGAAAGCAAAAATAAGAATACAGTATCTAAAAAAATGTAAAAATCACGTAGCCAATGGAGGGCATCACATTTTTGTGTTTTTAAATCTACCATACAACCTGCTCTCCCAATGGTTATCTTCAAATCAGCTGATGCTCCCAGAGTAACCATGATGCTTCATCATGGTGTCGTGACTTGCAAAACAATGAACGTGAAAGTGTAAAACAAAATACGCAAAAAAAATTTACACAAAATGCACAAAATAAGAAATTAAAATTAGAAAAAAAATTCAGTGTTTAGTGTACAGTTGTAATTATGCAGGTTAATTCGTTTAAATTGTTTCATAAAGTTACATATGATTTGTGCCATTTGTGAAAACTCCGTCCGCCTCCTCTGCCACATTCCCCTCACCCGAAAGGTAAAGTTCCACACGTTCATAACACCATTGTCTGTCTTCCTTTTGGTTTTTTTCCTTTTTTTTTTTTTTTTTTTTTTTTTTTTTTTTACTCGGGAGTCGCCACAGCGAATCATTTGATTCGCACGTTTGATTTGGCAGAGATTTTTACGTCGGATGCCCTTCCTGTCACAACCCTTTTAGCAAGGGACAGAAACACGCTGACGACTTTGCAGCTACTCTTTACGAAAGTCAGCAATGGTTCTTTTACATGCCTCACACCATAGACAGTGAGAGACATGGCCCGCCTTTGATAACCCAGTTAGCTGCACTGGGGGTTCATAACACCATTGAATTATTATTATTCATCGATATTAGGACTACTGTTGGTCAAAGACGTTGAAGAAGGAGAGGCGGGAGGCGTGTCCATAGGCAGAGAGAGAAGAGGAAATGCATGAGTCTAGGACTGAGAATAGGGACTTTGAATGTTGGAACTATGAACGATAAAGCTAGAGAGCTGGCCGACATGATGCAGAGGAGGAAGGTAGACATACTGTGTGTTCAGGAGACCAGGTGTGCTTATGCCCCACAGGCAGGATGTGAGCTAGAAGAGAAGGAGAGATTCTGGAGTGAGTTAGATGAAGTGATGCAGAGTACCGCCAGAGGTGAAAGAGTGGTCATTGGGGCAGACGTCAATGGACATGTTGGTGCAGGCAACAGAGGGGACGAGGAAGTGATGGGCAGGTTTGGTATCCAGGTCAGGAACACAGGACAGATGTTGATCGATTTTGCAAAAAAGGATGGAAATGGCTGTGGTGAATACTTTCTTCCAGAAGAGACAGGAGCATAGGGTGACTTATGATAGCGGAGGTCGGAGCACACAGGTAGACTACATCTTGTGTAGGCGATGTAATTTGAAGGAAGTCAGTGACTGCAAAGTATTAGCGGGTGAGAGTGTTGCCAAGCAGCATAGGATGGTGGTGTGCAGGATGACGCTGATGGTGAGGAAGGTGAAGAAGACAAAGGCAGAGCAGAAGACAAAGTGGTGGAAGCTGAAAAAGGAAAAGTATCGTGTTGTCTTCAAGGAGGAGTTGAAACAGGCTTTGGGTAGTCAGGAAGTGCTTCCAGATGACTGGACAACCACAGCCAATGTGATCAGGGAGACCGGTAGGAGAGTACTTGGTGTGTCCTCTGGAAGGAAAGTAGATAAGGAGACTTGGTGGTGGAATGAGGAAGTGCAGGAGTGTGTACAAAACAAGAAATTGGCTAAGAAGAAGTGTGACACAGAGAGGACCGAAGAGAGTAAACAGAAGCACAGGGAGACACAGCGTAAGGCGAAGGTAGCAGTGTCAAAGGCCAAACAGAGGGCGTATGATGACTTGTATACTCGGTTGGAAAGTAAAGAGGGAGAAAATTATCTATACAGGTTAGCACAGCAGAGAAATAGAGATGGGAAAGACGTGCAGCAAGTTAGAGTGATTAAGGACAGAGTGGGAAACGTGTTGACTGATGACAGAAGTGTGCTGGGAAGATGGAAAGAGTACTTTGAAGAGCTGATGAATGAGGAAAATGAGAGAGAAAAAGAGTGGAAGAGGTGACTGTTGAGGACCAGGAAGTAGCAAAGATTAGTAAGGGTGAAGTGAGGAGGGCATTGAAGAGGATGAAGAGTGGAAAGGCAGTTGGGCCTGATGATATACCTGTGGAGGTATGGAAGTGTCTAGGGGAGGTAGCAGTAGATTTTCTGACAAGAATATTCAACAAGGTCTTAGAAAGTGAGCAGATGCGGAAGGAATGGAGGAGAAGTGTGCTTGTGCCCATTTTTAAGAACAAGGGAGAAGTGCAGAGTTGTGGCAACTACAGAGGGATAAAGTTGATGAGCCATAGAATGAAGTTATGGGAATGAATAGTGGAAGCTACTCTAAGGGCAGAGGTCAGCATTTGTGAACAACAGTTTGGGTTCATGCCAAGAAAGAGCACCACAGATGCAGTGTTTGCTTTGAGCATGTTAATAGAGAAGTTCAGAGAAGGTCAGAAGGAGCTGCATTGTGCTTTTGTGGATCTGGAGAAAGCATATGACAGGGTGCAGAGAGAAGAACTGTGGTATTGCATGAGGAAGTCTGGAGTGGCAGAGAAGTATGTTAGAGTGGTGCAGGACATGTACGAGAGATGTAAGACAGTGGTGAGGTGTGCTGTCGGCGTGACCGACGAATTCAAGGTAGAGGTGGGACTGCATCAAGGGTCAGCTCTGAGCCCCTTCATGTTTGCTATGGTGATGGACAGGCTGACAGACGAGGTTAGATAAGAATCTCCATGGACTATGATGTTTGCAGATGACATCGTGATCTGTAGTGAGAGCAGAGAACAAGTGGAGGAAAATCTAGAGAGGTGGAGGTATGCCCTGGAAAGGAGGGGAATGAAGGTTAGTCTCAGTAAGACAGAATACATATGTGTGAACGACATGGACCCAAGAGGAACGGTGAGGTTACAGGGGTCAGAAATAAACAAGGTGGAGGATTTTAAGTACTTAGGCTCAACAATCCAGAGCAATGGAGAGTGTGGAAAAGAGGTGAAGAAGCGCGTGTAGGCAGGTTGGAATGGATGGAGAAAAGTGTCCGGTGTGATGTGTGATAGGAGAGTATAGGCAAGAATGAAGGGAAAAGTGTACAAGACGGTGTTGAGGCCAACGATGTTGTATGGTTTAGAAACAGTGGCCCTGGGGAAAAGACAAGAGGCAGAGCTGGAGGTAGCGGAGATGAAAATGTTGAGGTTCTCTTTGGGAGTAACGAGGATGGATAGGATCACGAATGAGTACATCAGGGGGGACAGCACATGTTAGATGTTTTGGAGACAAAATCAGAGAGGCTAGATTGAGATGGTTTGGACATGTACAGAGGAGGGATAGTGAGTATATTGGTAGTAGGATGCTGAGGTTGGAACTACCAGGCAGAAGGCTCAAAGGAAGACCAAAGAGAAGATTTGTGGATGTGGTGAAGGCGGACATGAAGGTAGTTGGAGTAAGAGTAGAAGATGCAGAAGATAGGGTGAGATGGAGGCAGATCATTTGCTGTGGCGACCCCTGAAGGGAACAGCCGAAAGGAAAAGAACAAGAAGATTATTTTCTCATTGTTTTATTAACATTTACTTAAATAAAGATGTTGTATTTCATGATCATATTGTATTTCTTTCAGGTTTTTAAAATTTATAAGGGTTGTTTTTGGGGGGTGGGGATGGAACAGATTACGCTGTTTACATGTTAAACGTGTCCCATTACATGAAAAATTCAAGATACGAAAGCCCCCCCCCCCCCCCCAACGAATTAATTTCGTATCTCGAGGTATCACTGTATATTATTATTATAATACCCCCCTTTTTCCTGAAGCATGTAATCCTCTTGGGTTCACTAAGAGAGTGGAACCTATCTCAACCAACTCTGGGCAAGGGCAGGGTACACCCTGACTAACTCACCAGTCTATCACAGGGCAACACATCCACACAATTATTTATAGTCATATTTACACGTAGGGGTAACTTGTAAGAGCCAGTTAACCTAATGTGCATGTCTTTGGATTGTCAAAGGAGACCAGAGTACCCAGAAGAAACCCACATGACCATGAGGAGAACATGTAAATGCCACCATGGTTTTAATTCCCTTACTACAGATGTTGGAAACTGATACAGTATATATTATAAATCCTGAAAGATCATTATAATCTGACAAACTAATGAAATGTTTTCTTGCAGAATACCTGTACCAAGTAATGAAGTTTAACAAGTGTCTGATTCCTGAGGAGGTCAGAGTCAGAATTTACTCCTTACATATTGAGAACATGATGTACTTTACATAAAATTCTTGACGGTGATGATGTGAGACCTGGTCTTGATCACCCTGTCAGGGTTTTTTTTCCTCACAATAATCCATATTACACTGTTTGACATTTCACAGCTACATGGAAAATATTGATATAAAATGATTTTATTATTGTTTTAATTAGCAAAGGTGTGTTATAAAGCAATTTAAAAATAGGGAACAGATAAATACTGGATTCTACTTTTAAGTTTGTCTCCATCTTTGTCCGCTTCCGCAACCTAAGCAGTGAGGTCCAGACATCCCTCTCTCTCATCCTCTATCATTTCTAAGGGAACACAAAGGCATTCCCAAACCAGCAGAGGGGTTTGGGAGGCATTGTAACTAGATTCTTGAGCCACTTCACCTGGCTCCTCCAATGCGGAGGAACAGTGGTTCTATTTGAGCTCCTCAAGGATGGTTGAGCTTCTCACCCTATCTCTAAAGGAAAGCCCCACCAACCTGCAAAGGAAGCTCACTTTAGCCGCTTGTATCCGTGATCTTGTTCTTCTGGTCACTACTCAAAGCTCGTGACCATAAAGGAGTAAATTCAGAACTTTGCCTTTCAACTCAGCTCCCTCTTTTCCGTTATGGACAGGTACAAGCTCCGCTTTACAGCTTTAGGCTGTATAGATCAGCCTGTTGATCTCCCACTCCATCCTTCCCTCACTCGTGCACAAGACCCCGAGACACTTGAACTCCTCCTCTTTGGGCAGGACCTCATTCCAGACCTGGAAGGTGCATGCCACCCTTTTCTGGCTGTGAACCATGGCCTCAGAATTGGAGGTGCTGATTCTCATCCCGGCTGCTTCACACAACTGCATAATCACTCCAGAAAGAACTGGAGGTCCCAACTCGATCACCGTTCCCACTGACTGCAATGTTTGTCACATTATAGGTTAGTTAGAAATGCACACAGTATTCATGTGTTGATGTTGATGTGCGGCCTGGCCCTTGTTCATTTTTCTGTATTTGGCCCCTGCTGTAGAGTGTATAGAGCTGGTTGAGGGTGCTGCGGCCAGGATGAAAACCCCATTGTTCCTCCGGAATCCAAGGTTCAGCCATCGACCGGATCCTCCTCTTTAGGACTCCTGTGTAGAATTTCCCCAGGAAGGCTGAGGCGTGTGATTCCATGATAATTGGAACACACTTTTGGTCCCTTTTTTAAAAGAGCAACTACCACCCCGGCGTGCCAACCAAGAGATACAGCCCCCGAAAACGACACAATGTTGCAGAGAAAATCCAGTATTGTTTATGTAATATGTATTGTTCTGTTTAACAATAATCTCTGCACATTGTTTAAATTATTTTCTTTTCTAAACTGACAATAGTGCAATTCTCAGAGATGAAAATGTTGAGGTTCTCTTTGGGAGTAACGAGGATGGATAGGATCAGAAATGAGCACATCAGAGGGACAGCACATGTAAGAGGTTTTGGAGACAAAGTCAGAGAGGCTAGATTGAGATGGTTTGGACATGTACAGAGGAGGGATAGTGAGTATACTGGTAGTAGGATGCTGAAGTTGGAACTACCAGGCAGAAGACCTAGAGGAAGACCAAAGAAGAGATTTATGGAGGTGGTGAAGGAGGACATGAAGGTAGTTGGTGTAAGAAAAGATGCAGAGGATAGGGTGAGACGGAGGCAGATGATTCGCTCTGGCGACCCCTAAAGGGAACAGCCGAAAGGAAAAGACGATAATAGTATAATTCTCTCTCTCTCTCTCTCTCAGGGTCTGTACATGATCCGCTTTCACTCGTTCTACCCCTGGCACACACATGGAAACTACACACACCTCTGTAATGACAAAGATCTCCAGATGCTGCCATGGGTCAAAGAGTTCAAGTAAGTTTTCATACATTTTAAAACATACTGTATAAAGACCTCAGACGTTTCCCAGTGTGGATTAAAAAAATTGATTTAAGTTCATAATTCACTTATTTGAAAAAAATTAAATTCAGTAAAATTAATACAAGGCTATTGGGGGGTGCATTTACTTTTGAGCAGCAGGTGATCACTACTGCCGTTTCAGGGCTTTAATAAGAACAGTTGAGGTTTAAAAGAGTAAGTTAAGGAATCAATCAATCAATCTGGGTGCCGTGCCAGAATTGTGGCATAAGCGGCAGCCATAACAGTTTGTCATGGCTGTATACGAAGGGCAAAAAAAAATCTGCTGTAGAGGCCTAAAGTTCTTTCTCCAGGGTGTCCTTATCGAGACACCATCTCTAGCTAGCTGGCCGTTGACTTTATAGAATTCATCCGCCCTTTGATAGGTCTGGTTTTTATTCCTACTGGGTTGCTAGCCACCCTAAGTTAAGGAAACATAGGCTAAATTGGATCGGTAAAGACATGACCGTGTGTGTGTGTGTGTGTTTCAGCAAGTTTGACTTGTACACCAAGAGCACGGACCTGCCTGATGTTGAGCAGCTGAAGCCGTATTACCAATCACTCATCGATAAGTACTGCCCAGGAGTTATACAGTGGTGATCACAACCTCGCCAAGCCACCTCGTGAAAGGATCGTACAGTACAGGATTTACTGAGGGCAGCTGTGGGAATCTCCTACTACACTCTGGAGGCTGAAAACGGAACCGCACTTACAACAAACACAATTAGATCAACACATTCCAGCACGGAATGCCTCAAAATTCATTTTAAAAGAATGCCTGTGGTGTCAAGCAGCTCCGCTTAGGTTGGGGGCGGGGCTAATTTAAGGGTCACACAAACCTCTAATGTCCAGCCTGAAATAATAAACATAAGAAATCTGGTAGTTATATCGCATGAAACCGTTCCTTTTATATTACGCGGTTACAAATTATCAAATTTTACAAATTGGCACTTGAATTAAAAATGAACTATAGTGTAAATTTTAACAAATTTCACAGCATGGAAAGTGAATTAAACATTTATAACCAATGGATGCCTATAATTCTGTTTATAATTTATTATAAAATAAAGCATACATTATAGATAAAATCACTACATGATCTCTACTTCCGTATTGTTTTTGCAATTTTCCCTTAAAAATTTAAGACCTGGATGAGACACCTTCTGACCAATCACAGTATGGAACTCAGCACCTTGAGGCCGATCACAGTCCAGAACTCAGTAGCAGTGTAGTGAAGGGTTTTATTATAAAAACACAGAGGGAGAAACAACCTGAAGGGGGGGAAAAAAAAAAAAAAAAAAAAAAGTGGGGATTGAGAAAACAAAAGGTTCCCAAAGGAAAATAATATCACTTCTGGAACTTTTTTAATAAATCAATTTTATTTTAATCTTCTAAGTAACATTACCAGATGCTACAGATGAGGATTCTCGGTGTGTGCGCATTAAACCGCTTAAGTGCCGAGTAATCGGATAATACGCCAGTGATATTGTGAGAAATCCCACCATTATAAACAGTTTTAGAATATTTTGAGGGTTTGAGTTCTAACACCTTCAATTGTGTTTCATTATAATTAAAAAAAAAAGATTTTGAAACTGACAGTGCATCATGAAGGTGTCTGAGGATGTTTCTGTGCATCACCTTTAATGTGAGAAGGTAAGTGCGGAGGAGTTTAATAAATGAAATCAATGACCTTTTTATTTAAAAAACAAAAAAACAAAACTAAAGCAAAGCTGCATGTTATCGGAGTGACACGCAGTGATGTAGCATATTGTTTCATTTCCTCTTCCTAACTGGTTCCGACCCTGTATTCTCCTCCCCATCAGTAAATCCCTCACTCTCATCACTTCTCTTTATAACCTGTTCCTCCTCATGCTCCTTTTCTCCAGTGTGTATTTGTTTTTGAGAACGAGGTATGTGTGAGCACAGACAGTTGATCAGACATACAGTCACGGCAGAACTGAAGAGAGCCCAGAGCAGAATCTGAGCAGGAACGTCTCTCGTGTGTTCTCCGATACACTGCAGTGTCCGCAAGAGCCACCAACCCGAAGCACGCCGGGAGAGGGGTTTATCCTGACACACAAACACACACAACAAAGGGGTTACTACAAAATAATCCAGTACTCCACATGGTCCCCACATATTGGGCCAAATGTCATTCAAGCACTTTTCAAGGAACAAATTTTCATTTAAGTTGTTTTTAAAAGTGTAAAATACAATAAGAAACTGTTTCTGCCTTTCAACGAGTGAAATACAATAATTTTAATATAGTGTAAATTAATATGTAAGAATGTCAACTACTACAGTTTCAATATAACTAAAATAATTGAAATCATTTTGCTGGAAAATATGCAATAATTTTAATAAACTGTAACAAGAACACCACATACTTTCTTAAATGTATAAGTAAACACTTTCTTCTGGGACAGTGGTAGTCTAGGGCACTGGATCGCTCATCCAAAGGTTGTGGGTTCGAGTCCTACTCTCCACAAGGTTGTCACTGCCCCCCCCCCAAGTGCAGCTAACTGGGTTATCAAAGGCAGGCCATGTCTGTCACTGTCTATGGTGAGAGGTTCATGTAAAAGAGCCATTGCTGACTTTTGTAAAGCACAGCTGCAAAGCCGCTAGCGTGTTTCTGCCCCTTGCTAAAGGGTTGTGTCAGGAAGGGCATCCGAATTAAAAACCTATACCAAATCAAACATGCGAATCAGATGATTCGCTGTGGCAACCCCTGAAAAAAAAGGAAAAAACCAAAAGAAAAATGTAAACACTTTCTTCTCCTTCAGGTCAACACCTGACTGGTTGCGGATCCACTAGGCGTAGTCATGGTAACGCTAACATTAGTGCTTGTGACGGTTGTTCCAACTGCATTTCCTTTGCAATAGTCCGTTATCAGAGTCCTCTCATGCTCTTCAGTTCTTAAAAAGATCTTATCTTGATCTTTTGTGCGACTTTAGAGCACTTTCCCCCAGAGCACCAACTGCAATGTTTTTTTTCCCCCCACATGCCTTGCAAAACGCATGATGCTGGCTTTTGCAAACGTCTATCCAATCACTGTAGTCTTTCTCCTGCCATTCTGCTTTAAATATACACTGACCGCCTGGCATTTGGTACAATACAGTCCTCTTAAGATTTTTTTTTTTTTATAAATATTGTATGTCGTAAAACAGATCTAGAAGCGGCTCTGATTTTGTGTCAAAGCCATACTTCCAGGAAGGTGTTCGTAGACGACGCTTGACAAACATAGCTTTATTGTGGAAAGAATACAAAAAAAAAAAAAAGGTTTCTAATAAAAAAAATAAAAAAAAAAGTTATACATTTATTGCACAGAGAGACCCAAAGCTAAAAATCAAGTACAGTACTATTCAAAAGACGGAGAAGGAAAACCATTGGTTTTCAAGGGGTGGCCTGGCAATTCCAGGGGCCTTGAAAATAAATGTTATTTTAAGTACTTTTCAAGGCATTGAAGCGCTCGTACAAAACTTAAGTTTTTTGTCGTGTGACATTTTTATAGCACAGCACTGGAATTAATTTAAAAAAAACAAAAAAGTGTTTACAACATAGCTATGCAACTCTCTACAAGTATCACATGAGTTACCTTCCTGTTGAGGCCATGATGAGTCAACGTGTTCTCCAAAACCGCATCACCTAGACGCACGGGTGGATAAAACTCCTCTACGTAGATCCTTCTCCACCACCTCTGAGGTAAAGCCCTATAACACAGCCACACCTGTGAAATGACTACATCCAGCCTGAACCACTCCTAAAACTTTTAGCTTCAAAATATGCAAATTGAGACAAAGAGACCACTCTGTGTAATTTATTTTTGAAAAATCATCAAAACCTCATTTTAGTTCCATCACATCATATGTTTATGTTAGTCAAGCTAGTGATAAAAGCTGCCAAGTTTTTTACAAAATGAAATTTTCAGTGACTCTCATCTGCTAATTTGCATATCCGATGTGATTGATCAAATACTGTGGAGGTTCTTCAGCATAATTACAATCTGAAGCCACGCCCCAAAATCAGTGTCTCACACAAGTAATAAAAGGAAGTTCAGGGTAGTGGGCATAAATACAAGCCACAAACAAAACTGATTTAATAAATTCTCCTTGTGGAATGTCTGAAGGTTTCACATCATCCCGGGGTGTTCGGGATTGGGCGGAGACCAGATAAAGGTACTGTGGTGTGGTGTGTAAGGCTCTCACCCATCTTCTTTTGGCTCCGTGAACCAGTACTTGTAGAGATGAGCACGGATGTAAACTGGAGGCTGTTTAATAAATGGGTACCGAGTCTCATCTGTCTGGATGAGCTTTATCACTGCGTCACACACACACACACACACACACACACACACACACAGGGTTAAATACAACCACTGGCAAAAATTATGGACTCGCCAGTCTTGGAGGATGTTCATTCAGTTGTTTAATTTTGCAGGAAAACAAAAAAAAAAGCAGATCACAGACATGACACCAAACTAAGATCATTTCAAATGGCAACGTTCCGGCTTTAAGAAACACTAAAAAGAAAAGAAAAAAGTGGTAGTCAGTAACATACTTTTTTTAGACCAAGTAGGGGAAAAGATTATGGAAATCATTCAATTTTGAGGGGGAAAAAAAAAAAAAAAAAAAAAAAAAAATTATGGAATCATGAAAAACCAAAAAAAAAAAAAAAACACTTCAACGCACCACGAGTACTTTGTTGCGCCACCTCTGGCCTTTATAACAACTCACAGTCTCGGAGCCATGGACTTAATGAGTGACGAACAGTACTGTTCATCAACATGGCTCCAACTTTCTCTAATTGCTTTTGCCAGATCAGCTTTGCAGGTTGGAGCCTTGACATGGACCATTTTCAACTTCCACCACAGATTTTCAATTTGATTGAGATCCGGACTATTTGCAGGCCATGACATTGACCTTGCGTCTTTCTTCAAGGAATGTTTTAACAGTTTTTGCTCTATGGCAAGATGTATTACCATCTTGAAAAATGATTTAATCATCCCCAAACATAGTTTCAATCGATGGGATAAGAAAAGTGTCCAAAATTTCAATATAAACGTTTTTTGTTTTTTTCCCCATTTATTAAAGATGAAATGACAGCCATCTGCCCAGTGCCTTTACCTGACATGCAGCTCCATATTATCAATGACTGTGGAAATTTGAATGCTTTCTTCAGGCAGTCATCTTCATAAATCTCATTGGAAGGGCACCAAACAGAAGTTCCAGCATCATCACCTTGACCAATACAGATTCGTGATTCATAACTGAACAAGACTTTCATCCAGTCATGCATCGTCCACAATTATTTTTCCTTCGTCTGCTGTAACCTTGTTTTTTTCTGTTTTGGTGTTGATGATGCATTTCGTTTAGCTTTTCTGTTTGTAAATCCCATTTCCTTTCAGCGGTTTCTCACAGTTCGGTAACGGACGTTGACTCCAGTTTCCTCCCATTTGTTTTGCTGTACATTTTCTGTTTTCAAGACATATTGCTTTAAGTTTTGTGTCTTGACGCCTTGATGTCTTCTTTGGTCTATCAGTATGCTTGCCTTTAACAACCTTCCCATGTTGTTTGTGCTTGGTCTAAATTTTAGACACCGCTGACTGAACAACCAACATCTTTTGCAACATTGCGTGATTTACCCGCTTTAAGAAGTTTCATTCTCTCCTTTGTTTCAATTGACATCTCTTATGTTGGAGCCATGATTCATGGCAGTCCACTTGGAGCAACAGCTCTCCAAGGTGTGATCACTCCTGTTTAGCTGCAGACTAACAAGCATCCTATCTGATGAAGGTGTCAGTTTTGGGAATGGAAATTTACAGGGTGATTGAATAATTTTTTCCTCAAAAATTGAGTGATTCCATAATTTATTCCCTGCTTGATCTAAAAAAAAATAAAAAAATAAAAAAAATTGTTCCTGACTACCACATTTTTTCTTGATTTCTATTAGTGTTTCTTAAAGCCAGAATGTTGTCATTTGAAATGACCAAGTTGTGTGTCATGTCTGATCTGCTTTTTTTCCTGCAAAATTAAACAACTGAATGAACATCCTACAAGACTAGTGAGTCCATAATTTTTGCCAGGGGTGTAACTGAAGCCTGGCCTCCAAGCCTACAGTGTTCCTGTGCCCTCACCATCCTTCTTCCCCTGCAAGAGTCGGCGTACGAGGCTGCTGAACCATGGGTTCTGCGTGTGAGGTCCAAGAGCCGCGAACCACATCTGCCAGTCAAGCCGAGGCTGATGAGGAGTCACCACCGGGGGTGCTGTGCTCATGTTCCCTGGTTTATACATGAACTCAATCTCCTACAGGACATAGGAACAAGTGTGGACAGGATTACCCACTATCACCTAATAGAGTATTGTTTATTTATAATACCTCGCCTTACGAAATTAATCCGTTCCAGAGGTGGTGTCGTAACCTGGACTTTTTTGTAAATTGAACTGTATTTTACATGTAAAACGCGTGATTCGTTCCAAGGCTCCCAATACTACCCTCTAAACCCTTAAAAATTATAAAAGCATACCGTTTAAGGCTTCCTTCGGATTCAATATCATACTGATGGTAGACGGATTTGGCCATATTCCTTTGCAATATCATTCAACTGCATGCCACGAGCCCGCTTCTTCTTTTCACTTTCACCGGGAATCACACACACGCGTGTGTGTGTTGACCATGTCTTCTTAGCAGAGTTATAATCTTACAAATGTTTATGCAATGTTAAAAGCCTGAGCCAAAAAATAAAGTTGCAATAAGCACACTTGAAAAACCTCACGAAACAGTAACTCTGTCCTTTACACAAAAAGCATCATGGGTATTATGGAGATACAGCTCCATAATAGCCAATGGGAGGGAACTGAGTCATCCCTCCTAGCCAATGGGAGGCCAGCGGGGCGGGATGTTGTGAGATAGTCAATGGCAGAGCAACTCGTGCATTGTGAATTTTTGAGATGGTGCCTTCATAACGTGAACTTGTTTCATATCTAGAGACAGAAATTTTAAGAAAATGCGTTTCGTAACATGGATGTTTCGTTTGTTGGGACTTTCATAAGGTGAGGTACCACTGTATACTCTTTCATTCTAACACGGGATTAAAGGTACATTTTTAACCATTCCAGCACAAGTTTGACTCTCACTACTCACCGTCCACGTCTTACCATCCCAGCTGCCCTCCATGATGACCTCAGGACGACCCCCGACCCCCGTCATCCTCCGGAATAGACCGTATGAGTTCGCCAGCTGATAGCGGTCAGTCACATCGAATGCCTGGCGCACACCTGGCCACAGGTACGTGTAAACCTCATACTCGACGTAAGTGTACGGAACCTGCATGTGCGCCCGCCCACACACGGAGGAAAAGAGCGAGCACGACAGAGAGAAAGTCAGAGACAGACAGCAAGCGAGAGTAAAACAGTGAACAACAGATGATGGTGTAGTGGTGAATAAAATTACTGACCAGACTGATGGTGAACATGGAGGCTGCTGCTGCAGAGAACACACCCCACTGCACTGTGCTCCAGAGACGCCAAAACACACCCCGCACACATGCACATCTGCACACAAACGTCATAGGGCCATCTTTAGGTGATCATAGGGTACACCGAACAGCTCATCAGACCATCGCAGGGCAACACAAATACACAACCATTCACACTCAAAAGATCACATTACCGCTTTCTGACAATGATGATTATGGGCAGGGCTAAAATCACCGTTCATCACTGACCACCTTACACAATGTACCCCTCTCTCACGCACGCGCGCGCGCGCACACACACACACACACACACACACACACACACACACACACACAGAAGTAAATAAAAGGATCAGGTGATCGAGAATTACTCAGTTTTCAGAAGAAAAATTTTTATTTTTCTGATTGTGGTGAATTTAAATTGATTTTTGTTTATTGATATTTATATTGTCATTTTTATTTCGTCATCAATGTTGAGCTTATTACGGCTGATGACATTTTAAACCCTAGTCATCAGCTTAGGCTGTCGCCACAGTAACTATTCCCCAAGGTCATACCTGAACATGGCAGTGATGATTTCCCAGGTGAGAGAAAGAACTCCGATCCAAATACTGGGAAGCATCACAGTCTTCAAAAAACTGTTCAAGTCATAGTGTGTGAAGGCTAAAAGAACAAACAATCTCAGACTGATGGACTTTCATTCCATGTGTATAAAAATAAACAAAAGTGTTAGAGCACCTGTCTTTGAGGAGATGCTCTTCTTGTCCCAGTCCACTTTCAAATCGAAGTAAAGGACAGTCCAATAGCCAAGCAACACATAAACACCCACCTCCACCACGACACACACCCATGCCAATGCTGCCAGCAGGGAATCTACACAAAAACAACACAAACACTAAATACTGTAAATAAATATTCCAGTTGTAATTATAAATAAAATACCAACACCACAGTAACATCATGGTTCACACTGGGAATCGGATATTTCACTCTTCCTTGCTCTACATGTGAGAAAATGTCATTTCAATAAAGTGTTGCTTCATGCTTAACTCCGCCCACTGTAAAAAAAATAAATAAACGTAGATGGTGCCATGAGCATGGTGTGGGAGTCTCAGTTTCACAGACTCGCAATCAAGGGCAGGGCTAGTGGATGAAGGGGATACACGGTCAATAAGAGGAAGACAAGACATGTAAATAACTGTTTGTGTAAAAACAAAGGAATGAAAATAAAACTCATAAGGTTCATACTTGTCTCCTTTCGCCGCACATCTCTGCATAGCCAGAATTCCACATGTTCGTCGTCCAGCAGCGAAATACACAAAATGATGGTCAGAAGATTAAAGAAGTTATAATTCCCCGACAGGATGATCAACACCTGCAGTAGGACCTGTTCAACACACACACACACACACACACACACACAGACCATTCAGATGATGCAGCCACACACACTGAACACATCACACACAAGTTCCACCCACCTGCATGTAAAAGGCAAAGAGACGGTGTCGGCGGATGGGGCTGAAGAAGAGGAAGGGGACAGCAATCTCAATGACGAAGGTGCCAACCACACTGAGTTTCTGAAACCACACGGGCAACTGGTGGGCAAACCAGGCCAGGGGTGTCGGAATACACTGCGTCTCGTAGTGATACGTCAGTGCTGTCTCACACAAAACACACAGAAGAATTATGGCAATTCAGTTGTTATCTTGACCCCACTGACACAGTTATCATTGACTTCCTGCACAATTAAGGAAGAAATTGCGTTTCCTTTGATTCCGGTGCGACGTCTGCACTGAAATATTAAGGAGTAAGGAAGAACTGGACATGAAACTACAGTAGCACTTGGAGAGCACAAGCCTCCACCAAGCTGAAAAACAAAATAAGAGTACACAGAATCTCCTACTGGATCTGCCATAATACAACCCTTACAAACAAAACCAAACACCCCCCCCCATCCCCCCCAACACCTTCTCATGATGTTAAGTAACCTTTAAAAAAATTCCTAAATACAGAATTTGAACCGTATCATCTCTAAAATCTAATGGAATTTGGGTCATCTGCCGAAAGGCTCGGCATTATTAAACAAACAAACAAAAAAAAACCCTCACGATGTGTACTCGGACAAACCTGTGAGTCCCCACCAGGTGGGGCAGCGGCTTGTTAGCTTCACGACTCCGGAAGCAAACATCAGGCGGAAGAGCAGCCAACGGAGCAACCAGAAAGTCACATTGTCATAGAAGCCAGATCTGCGAACCCATGGCATGTTCATAGGGGCAATGAGGATGGCCAGGAACCCCGCCTCTAACAACAGGTTATCCCTGAAAGCGTGAACGAGAGAGGGGAAGAGAGCAAAAGAGCATGTGAGCAAAGAGAGGCGGGAGAGGGAGGCAGAGAGAGAGAGAGAGAGAGAGAGGCATTGTCACACTGAATGTTTGATTTCCTTGAACAGTATAAAAAATGAATTTTACAAAACCCACAGTAACTGGTGCAGGAGACGGACATCTACAGGTCCTTCTCAAAAAATTAGCATATAGTGATAAAGTTCATTCTTTTCTGTAATGTACATTAGACTTTCATATATTTTAGATTCATGACACACAACTGAAGTAGTTCAAGCCTTTTATCTTTTTAATATTGATAATTTTGGCAAAAAAAGTAAAGAAAAAACAAAAATTCCTATCTCAAAAAATTAGCATATTTCATCCGACCAATAAAAAAAAAAGTTTTTAATACAAAAAAGTCAACCTTCAAATAATTATGTTCAGTTATGCACTCAATACTTGGTCGGGAATCCTTTTGCAGAAATGACTGTTTCAATGCGGCGTGGCATGGAGGCAATCAGCCTGTGGCACTGCTGAGGTGTTATGGAGGCCCAGGATGCTTCGATAGCGGCCTTAAGCTCATCCACAGTGTTGGGTCTGGTGTCTCTCAACTTTCTCTTCACAATATCCCACAGATTCTCTATGGGGTTCAGGTCAGGAGAGTTGGCAGGCCAATTGAGCACAGTAATACCATGGTCAGTAAACCATTTAGCAGTGGATTTGGCACTGTGAGCAGGTGCCAGGTCGTGCTGAAAAATGAAATCTTCATCTCCATAAAGCTTTTCAGCAGATGGAAGCATGAAGTGCTCCAAAATCTCCTGATAGCTAGCTGCATTGACCCTGCCCTTGATAAAACACAGTGGACCAACACCAGCAGCTGACATGGCACCCCAGACCATCACTGATTGTGGCTACTTGACACTGGACTTCAGGCATTTTGGCATTTCCTTCTCCCCAGTCTTCCTCCAGACTCTGGCACCTTGATTTCCGAATAACATGCAAAATCTGCTTTCATCCGAACAAAGTACGTTGGACCACTGAGCAACAGTCCAATTAGAGTACCTTTTCATGATATGCTAATTTTTTGAGATAGGAATTTTGGGTTTTCATGAGCTGTATGCCAAAATCATCAGTATTAAAACAATAAAAGACCTGATGTATTTCAGTTGGTGTGCAATAAATCTACAGTACATTACAGAAAATAATGAACTTTATCACAATATGCTAATTTTTTGAGAAGGACCAGTACTCACCACTGAAAGTATAAGAAGACCTGGCCAACCTGCAAAAATATAAAAAACATCTTGAGTTAAAATCTGTACTTTATTCCATTTACATACATACTCGAATTTAATTGGCTCTTATGATTTATGATGTAATAAGATGTTTAGCTAAAATTGATTTCATATCCAGATACAACAGTCAGTCAGTCTTGTGTGAGTATTTAAGTTTTTCACAAAAGAAGTCTTGTATATCTAGACAAAACCTGTTTCAGTTTTACTGTGCAATTTTATTTTTAAAAATGTTTTTATACAAGAAAATTGCTAAGCATTGAAAACAGAAGCGTGTCTATACTTCTACATTGGTGAAAAATATTTATAGCATCTGCAAATAATAAAGATTGCAGGCAACATACGCTTCACCTACTTTCAGAACTTAACACCTAACCAATCATAAGCCAAAACTTAGCCTTGTGGCGATGGGGTCAGTGGGAGGAGTCAGGTGAGGTTCAGGTGTTACCTGGTAGAGAGAAAGATAAAGAGCCCATAGGATAAAATAAAGCCAACAGTGTCTGAAGGCAGGGACCGTCATGGCCACCAGGCTGAGAACAGTTCCACTCAGACTCAGCAGCTCCATGAAGTGCTGAGTCCCAAAACCAAGCTGCGGGCCAAACCACAGCAGAGTGGGCGTGTCCCTCAGCCGCTCCCACATGCTCTTCCCCACCACTCGCAGTGACCACCACGCAGGGAGAATGCCCTCATTACCATACAGACCTGCAAAGAACAGCCAATGGTCACACAGCCAGATCAGTCATCACCACAAAAGATGGATAATCTTTAAAAAGTTAATGAGAATACTCAAAGGATCCAAAAACAAAGAAGTCCCCATCACAGTGATTCCATGGAGAACCATTTTACAAGTTCAGGAACCGTTGGTTATCCAGTGAGCCTTTAAATATTATAGAGAACGCACTGAGGCCAGGCTTAAAAAATTATTTGTTGTTGGCAATAATGTGATTTATAAAATAAAAAAAATTCACCCAGGAGGGAGGAATTTTTTTTTTTTTTTTTTTTAAATTTTTGCTTTTGCAGGCCACCCGGGATTTGCGAGGAAGATATTTTCATACATCATGCTATATTATGTATGTGATGTTGTAAACACAGTAGAATTAAATAAATATCTTATAATCAACACACTGAATATCAAAATTTATTCTTTTAATATTGTAAGGGGCAGTGGTGGTCTAGTGGTATAGGGCGCTGGATCGCTGATCCAAAGGTTGGGGGTTCGAGTCCCAGTCTCCACAAGGCTGTCACTGTCCCCCCCGCAGTGCAGCTAACTGGGTTATCAAAGGCGGGCCATGTCTCTCACTGTCTATGGTGAGAGGCATGTAAAAGAACCATTGCTGACTTTCGTAAAGAGTAGCTGCAAAGTCGTCAGCGTGTTTCTGTCCCTTGCTAAAAGGGTTGTGACAGGAAGGGCATCCGACGTAAAAACCTCTGCCAAATCAAATGTGCGAATCAGATGATTCGCTGTGGCGACTCCCGAGTAAAAGGGAAAAAGCCGAAAGGAAGACAGACATTCTTTTAATATTGTAAATCAACAGAGTATCAAGGTTTCTTCAACATATCAACTTTTAATATTGCAGTCAACAAAGTGTCAAAGTCAAATACCTTCATTACTCTCAGTGCTGTTGGTGGAGGTTTATAATCAACTTGTATTTGTATAAAAATGTCAGCAAATGTGTTGCCCAATTTGAAACGCATTAATTTATTTATTATTATCACGTTGGGACCTTTAATAGTGACATAGAACACGTTTGTTCGCCTTATCATTGTCCCCTTCCATCATGCTTTCTGCCTTTGTTGATAAGACAGTACTGGCCAATGAGAATTGCTGTTTCACAGAACTGGTGAAATTCACCAATCACAAGGTGCGGTTGATACTGATTTCGCTTTCGTCACTTTTTAGTACGGTGTATGATATGAAAACACGTGTTTTTTCAACACGACCAGCCGATGTATTTTTATTTTTTGCATCTGTGAATGCTCAGGCAGGGTTTTCGTGTACAATTTCGACCCAACTGGCGTGTTACCGCCAACAATGATATTTTTATGGCTGGCCTAACTTTCCCTATCAGAGAAAATTCCAAGAGGAACCCTTTGGGTAACAAAGAACCCTTAAAAACTCCTTCAAATTCAGGTTTATCAAGAAACTTCAGGAAAAAAATGCGAAAAGTTAATATCACAAACTGAAAAGGAACCCTCCAATGCATATCAAGTACCAAAAAAACACATTTTAAACATTAGATATTAAAAAAAGATGAATCCAAGTTTGCACATTTCTCCTGTTAATATGTGTACATTGTGGGGTTAAAATGTTTCCTCTGGGTTCTTCAGAAATGTAAAGTTTCAGCCAATGGGCTTTATATCCATTTTCATTAAGAGTTCATTGGATAATTAATGGCTCTCAACTTCTCAAAAGATTTCTACCTGGAACTTGATGTGATGGAGCTCTCATAATGGAGAATTTTTTTAAACCGTTCTTAGAACTAAAGGAGTAAGTACCCTCTTTTTGAGTCTCTGCACTACAGGAACTGAAAATACACAATGACGTGATGTATAAAGCGTAAATGTTACGTACAACACAGGTGCACTAACACTCCCCGTTAACGTCACGCTAGCAAAAGCATGTCGCATTTCTAGAAAAAGGATCAAAGCTTGCAGGTAATTGATGTAACGTCCAAAAGTTATTACTCTACGTCTGGGGTCGGGAACCTATGGCTCAGCAGCAGCCAGATGTGGCTCTTTTGATGACTGTATCTGGCTCTCAGATAAGTCAGGTGGCCTTTCTTAACAGAATACGGATACATAATTTCACTGTCATTTAAAAAAAAAAAAAAAAAAAAGCCATCAAATAAAACAAAAACAGATGAATAAATCTCACGCATTTAAATCTTTACATCTATTTTCAATGCCATGTCACTGTAGTGCGCAGTGGAGAGCCAATCCTTCCTGCACGCCAGTATGTGGGCGGGTTCGATACCTTCAAGCTCTGATTTTATTGGATTATAACAGCAGCCACAGACTGCGCGTGTTGTTTTTGGGTAAGGAGGTAAATTTCCCTCGTTTTTGATCGGCTCATTTCCACGAAGCCAACACAAATGGACAGACATGGAAAAATTCAACCTGCAGACCAGCTGATTGCCAAAGCTTGGGATGCACTTCCTGTCACATAAACACTGCAGCGTGTGAATTGTGCCGTATCGACCATGAGTCTTCTATACTCTCAAATTGTTGGTCTTCTTTTTCAATTTAGTTGTATTCAGTCTGTCTTCCTTTCGGCTTTTTCCCTTTTACTCGGGGGTCGCCACAGTGAATCATCTGATTCGCACGTTTGATTTGGCAGGGTTTTTTTTTTTTTTTTTTTTACGTCGGATGCCCTTCCTGTCACAACCCTTTTAGCAAGGGACAGAAACACGACTTTGCAGCCTACTGTTTACGAAAGTCAGCAATGGTTCTTTTACATGCCTCTCACCATAGACAGTGAGAGACATGGCCCGCCTTTGATAACCTAGTTAGCTGCACTGGGGGGGGGGGGTGACAACCTTATGGAGAGTGGGACTCGAACCCCCAACCTTTGGATCAGTGATCCAGCACCCTAGACCACCACTGCCCCTTTTAGTTGTATATGTGTGTGTATATATATATATAGCGCTCAGAGGATTCGATTTTAAAATATGTCTTTTCTTTTTTTTTTACTCTCTTGGTCAAAAAGGTTCCCGACCCCTGCTCTACGTGTTCCGCCCGAATCTGGATGGAACCAGTTCATGAGCTGGCACAAAAGTTCTTAGAATCCTGAATGGAACTGATTCGAGAACCCATTCCTGAAGATTGAAACACAGAAACAAAGAAATAATCACCACAATGTAGACTTTCTGATGATTGTTTAGTGTTTTATGACTGGGATTGTGGCCTGGATGAGCGCATTATCGCCACTCTTTGGTCTGAAATTCTCTGCTTTGGCCACAGACTCATTCTTAATCTAGATTAGAGTCTTCTTTTCCTTTCGGCTGTTCCCCTTCTGGGGTCACCACAGCAAATCATCTGCCTCCATCTTCATGGAAGTCATATTAAATGACTCGCATGCTTGTAATGGCATAGGTTTTTACGTCGGATGTCCTTCCTGACACAACCCTTTGCAGCTACTCTTTATGAAAATCAGCAAAGGTTCTTTTACATGAACCTCTCACCAGAGACAGTGAGAGACATGGCCGGCCTTTGATAACCCAGTTCGCTGCACTGGGGGTCGGTGGTGGTGGTGGTGGGGGGCAGTGGCAACCTTGTGGAGAGTGGAACTCGAACCCCCAACCTTAGGATCAGAGATCCAGCTCCCTATACCACTAGGCCACCACTTCCCTTAATCTAGATTAGTGTGAAACTGAAAAGAAATTTGCATACTGAATGTGATTGGCTGAATACAATGGCACTTTAGTGACATCACAATCTTGCTGCCGCCCTCCTCACATATCAGAAACCATGCTAAAAGTTTATAAGTTTCATTTTACACTTTTAAAGGGCCAGCAATAACATTTTTATTATGGTATTTTGTTTTTATTGAATTATTTTTATATTTCAAGCTCTAAGTCTGGAAGCTAGAGTTTGATGGTAAAACATGGAGAAAATAAATGTCTTATTATGAGCACTCAAGTTCTCAGGGTATCAAGTCTATAATCTGTAATGAAAATAATAACAGACGCACAATCCTCCTGAACATTCTGCAAACTCTTCACAATAATTTAGAAGAAAACAGAGTTGAATCCTCACCAGGGATTTGTAAATAAATAGAAGAGAACGCGAACATGTAGACGGCACAAACGCTCCACAGAAACATGCGGCGAGGCAAACGTGTTTCTCCCATCTCTTCAGCTCACCCTGCAGCGGACAAGAAACCAGGGAAAGCCGGGGTCGACCCACGAATCCTCGAACATGCACCACTCACATACACATATTATACAAACAAACACACACACCGCTCCTTCCGCCACTGGGAGACACGTCGAAACGAGTTCAACAGAGAAAACCCGCCTCCGCTTTGTGATTGGATAATAAGGCACGCTCACGACCAGTGAAGCATTTCTTTGGATGAAGTTCTACCCAATCGGAGCACGAAGGCGGGACATACCAATAATCAGGAGAAAACTTGGCAGTCTGCGTCTGCGGAAAAAAAGAGAAGTTATGTTTAATTACATTTATATTTCATTTTTATACTAATGATAAAACTTTACATAATTATATTAAAGTGCATGAAACCGACTCTGAAAGAACACAAATCATCTTAAACGCCACGTATCTTTAAGAGGTCATACTGAGATCTAATTATTAATTAAATAAATATAATTTCAGTCGAAGCTCATAGACGATTCTAAAACAATGTTTTTAAAGTGACACTATTTCCCGGCCGAATAATTGGAGGGGTGATTTATTATAGGATCCCACAGACACAAGTCCCATTAATAAAAACATCTGTATGAATTTTCCTCTGCAAAAATTATCTGTCTATGAAATTGTGTAAATTTAATCAGGATTGATATGAAAATAATTCAAAGTAATTTTACTTTTAGATTAAAGACTTTTAATTTAAACATCTAAATATAACAATGAAATAAATAGAGTGCCCCACCAAGCACAAATATATGAATAAACCTCATTATAATTATAATGAAATCTCTCCCCCTATGATCTGATGAAGATTCTGCCCCATGTTGCAGAACAAGAACAGGGATTTTTCTGGATTTTGGGAATTTCATTCAACATGACCTTTAAACTCGGATCACCTCCAAAATGTAAAGGTTATTCGTACCACACCCTATTTTACGTATTAATTTTCTCCAAATCTGTGCATAACCTGAGCTATATTGTGTACAAGTCTGGGTTACTTGAGGTCGCATGAAAAGAATGTTTTTTTCCAAAACATATTTTAGCATAAACCAGTGCTTCTCAATTTTTTCTGTGGCGCCCCCTCGGGGAAGGAAAAAACATTTCACGCCCCCCCACCGCCCCGAGAGCAACTTTTATTACCGTATTTGTCTATAAAATTGTTATTAGTACTCCTCTGCATTAACCATTAGAAACAAAAAAAGAAATAGTTTAACTTACAGTAAAAAAAAACTTAATTAACATTGTTTTTAATTAACCGGGGATTTAGCTCAGTTGGTAGAGCGTCCGCTTTATCCTCCGGAAGGTCAGAGTTCGAATCTGGCCGCGTCATACCATAAGACGTTAAAATTTGGTAGTTGTTGCTTCCTGCTTGGCGCTCAGCATCAAAAGGATAGAACAACGCAATAACTGGCACTGCACAGTGGCGACAGGTGCCCAGAGCACAAACCAAATTTCAATGTATGTAAAAGTGCTTTGACAATAAAGAATTGTTTGTTTGTTTGTTTTTTAATCTGTAACAGAAAAGATTTAAAGTGCACCAATGTGCCTGAAATTAAAAAAAATCCTTATTTTAAACTCATTCAACTTATTTATGGTTTAACATCTCCGTCTCTCTCGTCCCCGTGAGAAAATGTGCCCTGTTTATATCGTTTACTCGTGCGATAAACCGCCACACCATAACGCAGCAATGAGCGCCACTGCCAACTAGTGGAGTGGAGGTGCAATTACACTTAACTCTCAAACTTTTTCTTTTCCTTTCCCTTTTAAATGTTTTTCAAAAAAGTCCCTTCAGGGGTCGCCACAGCGAATCATTTGCCTCCATCTCGCCCTATCCTTTGCATCTTCTTCTCTTACACCAACAACCTTCATGTCCTCCTTCACCACATCCATGAATCGTCTCTTTGGTCTTCCTCTAGGCCTTCTGCTGGTAGTTCCAACCTCAGCATCCAACTACCAATATACTCACGATCCTTCCTCTGTACATGTCCAAACCATCTTAATCTAGCCTCTCTGACTTTGTCTCCAAAACATCTTACATGTGCTGCCCTCTGATGTGCTCATTCCTGATCCTATCCATCCTCGTTACTCCCAGAGAGAACCTCAACATTTTCATCTCCGCTATCTCCAGCTCTGCCTCCTGTCTTTTCCCCAGGGCCACTGTTTCTAAACCATACAACATCACTGGCCTCACCACCATCTTGTACACTTTTCCTTTCATTCTTGCCGATACCCTCCTATCACACATCACACCGGATACTTTTCTCCAACCATTCCAACCTGCCTGCACGCGCTTCTTCACCTCTTTTCCACACTCTCCATTGCTCTGGATCAGGGGTGCTCAATCCTGCTCCTGGAGATCTACCTCCCAGAAGACATTCACTCCAACCCTAATCACGCCCACCTAACCATCCAATCATCTCATCAAGACCTGACTGGATCTTACATGTCACATGGGCCACATTAGGGTTGGAGATAAAGTCATCTGGAAGGTAGATCTCCAGGAGCAGGATTGAGCACCCCTGCTCTGGATTGTTGAGCCTAAGTACTTAAAATCCTCCACCTTGCTTATCTCTGCCCCCTGTAACCTCACCGTTCCTCTTGGGTCCTTGTCATTCATACACATGTATTCTGTCTTACTGAGGCTAACCTTCATTCCTCTCCTTTTCAGGGCATACCTCCACCTCTCTAGATTTTCCTGCACTTGTTCTCTGCTCTCACTACAGATCACGATGTCATCTGCAATTATCATAGTCCATGGGGAATCTTGTCTAACCTCGTCTGTCAGCCTGTCCATCACCACAACAAACAAGAAGGGGCGAAGAGCTGACCCTTGATGCAGTCCACCTCCATCTTGAACTCTTCTGTCACACCGACAACACCTCACCACTGTCTTACATCTCTCATACATGTCCTGCACCACTCTAACATACTTCTCCGCCACACCATACTTCCTCATGCAATACCACAGTTCCTCTCTCGGCACCCTGTCATATGCTTTCTCCAGATCCACAAAGACACAATGCAGCTCCTTCTGACCTTCTCTATTAAAATCCGCAAGGCAAACACTGCATCTGAGGTGCTCTCTCTTTGCATGAAACCAAACTGTTGTTCACAAATGCTGACCTCTGCCCTTAGTCTAGCTTCCACTATTCTTTCCCATAGCTTCATTGTATGGCTCATCAACTTTATCCCTCTGTAGTTGCCACAACTCTGCACGTCTCCCTCGTTCTTAAAAATGGGCTCCATCACACTTCTTCATTCCTCTGGCATCCTCTCACTCTCTAATACCTTGTTGAATGTTCTTGTCAGGAAATCTAGTGCTACCTCTCCTAGACACTTCCATACCGCCACCGGTATGTCATCAGGACCAACTGCCTTTCCATTCTTCATCCTCTTCATTGCCCTCCTCACTTCACCCTTACTAAACCACCAAGTCTCCTTATCTATTCTCCTTCCAGAGGACATGCCAAGTACTCTCCTACCTGTCCCCCTGATCACATTAGCTGTAGTTGTCCAGTCATCTGGAAGCACTTCCTGACCACCCAAAGCCTGTTTCAACTCCTCCTTGAAGACAACCCGACACTCTTCCTTTTTCAGCTTCTACTTTGTCTTCTGCTCTGCCTTTGCCTTCTTCACCTTTCTCACCATCAGCAGCATCCTGCACACCGCCATTCTATGCTGTTTGGCAACACTCTCACCCACTACTACTTTGCAGTCAGACTTTCTTCAAATTACATCGTCTACACAAAACAAAATGTAGTCTACCTGTGTGCTCCTATCTCTGCTTTTATAAGTCGCCATATGCTCCTGTCCCTTCTGGAAGAAAGTATTCACCACAGCCATTTCCATCCTTTTTGCAAAACCTACCAACATCTGTCCTTCTGTGTTCCTGTCCTGGATACCAAACCTGCCCATCACTTCCTCGTCCCCTCTGTTTCCTGCACCAACATGTCCATTGAAGTCTGCCCCAATGACCAGTCTTTCACCTCTGGGGGTTACTCTGCATCACTTCATCTAACTCCCTCCAGAATCTCTCCTTCTCTTCTAGCTTATATCCTGCCTGTGGGGCATAAGCACTAACAACATTGAACATCACACCGTCAATCTCTAACTTGGGACTCATCACTCTGTCTGACACTCTTTTCACTTCTCGAACATTCCTGACAAACTCCTTCTTCAAAACGACTCCTACTCCATTTCTCTTCCCATCCACACCATGAAAAAACAGCTTAAATCCTGCTCCTAAGCTTCTAGCCTTGCTACCTTTCCACCTGGTCTCCTGAACACACAGTATGTCCACCTTCCTCCTCTGCATCATATCAGCCAGCTCTCTACCTTTTCCTGCCATATTTCCAACATTCAAAGTCCCTACTCTCAGTCCACGCCTCCCGCCTCTCCTTCTTCGACCAACAGTAGTCCAATTTCCACCAGCACCCTGTTGGTTAACAGCACTGATGGCGGTCATTGTTAACCTGGGCCTTGACCGATCCGGTATGAAATTCTTTGTTGAGATTCGCATATTTTATTTGGCATTTGTTTTACGCCGGATGCCCTTCCTGACGCAACCCTCTGCATTTATCCGGGCTTGGGACTAGCGTGAGGGAGAGGCACTGGTTTGTGCCACCCCCCTCACGGTCCTGATATACAATACAATGAGTTGTGGGTTTGAAACTAAACATATTTTAAGGTCCAGATGAGAACTCACCACCTATTGGTGAATTGAGAAGTCACAGCATGTAATCCTTCCTATTTAAAAAAGCACTTTTAAACTGGCGATCTCTGATGTGTTTGGCTGCAGTGACGCTAAAACATAATTCAAACTACTGCAGAATACTAAACATTATAAAAAATATAAATGTCATTTTTTCAATAAAGTGTAATTGTTTGTACAGCGTGTAGAGTGAGATAAAACACTTTGCTGATGAAAACATTAGATCTGATCGTATCCCCACTTCATCACTCCACAATGTCACTGGTTATTTTCCTTTAACTGCACAACACAGGATTTTATTCCTTTTTCTTATTTCTTTTAACCTTCTCAAGAGGGAATCAGTTTCATAACTTCTGAAGAGGCACACCACAACCAGATGTTAAACATGGATAATTTAATCCTCATACACTGATGCACTGTATCTTAAAAAAAAAGCTTAATAAAGGATTGATTTATCATGCTGTCAATCTGATGACATCAGCACTTCCCTCCTCCCATTCTGTACATTCAAGTCGTCTTCGGGCATTGGCTCTTGCTTTCCTTTCACCCGAATATCTCATAACAAGTAAAAGCTGGCATTGCACATGCAGGGAAGAAAAAAAAAACTGTAATAACATAGTAAAAATTATATTAAAAAAAATCCAGCATTTTTAGAAAAATAAGATCACATGATCTGATCAGTAGTACGTCATTCGTACAGGAGACGTTAAAGGCGCAGTCTGTAAGGTTTACAAAGGTGCTGCATTATCAGCTGCATTACTGTTTTCATTCCAACTTTTCTAGCCCTGAAATAAGCTCCGCCCTCTTTTTTTACAAACATGATTTATTAAAATATTTCTAAAAGTGTAATAATAGCAATAATAATAATAATAATGACGATGAATGTAAAACTTTCTCAAAATGATGCATTTGGGTTGAATTCTTCATTGTTTACATTTTAGTCATTCCTACCCTGAATTAAGCTCCGTCCCATAAAGTAAACAAACATATTGAATAATATATGATAAATATCCTTTAAAATTTCTGCAATATCTTAAGTGACTTGATACACTTTTATCGTCAGGTTTTTTGTGCTAATTGTGCATTTTTCTGGCATTGAAATAAGCTCCACCTCTACCTAAAATATAGCTTTTTTTCCCCCAATGTAGGTTTTTTTTTTTAATGTTTCTACATGACTCATAAAAACAGATTTAGATATTGTCCTATTATTCATTTTATGGTTTAAGCATTTGAATATATCTGGCAGTTTTGTAATCCTGAAAGAAGCGCCATACCAAAATTTCCCTCAAAAGATTTAAATGGAGATTTTTTAAAAGGAAAATTTTCAAAAATAATTTGAGAAATGATTAAAATATTTCAGTCTTTAAGCAAGGCCGTTCTAATCGTTTACATTTTATACGAATGAAATAAGCTCCACCCCTCAGCAAATCCCAGCTTCCAGTTTTCCATTAAAAGTATCATCTACAGTTTAAACAGATGCAGGGAATTCGCTCTTCTCTTTCTGACGGTAAATGCAGTTCATCCGACAAATAGTCGAGGATGCAAAAAACCTTACAAACTGCTCCTTTAATGATAACACAGGAAATAAGTGAGAAATAAAACATGGCGCTCATTGTTGACACCTTAGACATTTTCTCTCATTCACACAGACACACACAGTATCAATTTAGCTTTATATCTGTAGCTGCCTCATCTTCCTCGAGACGATTGGAATGTGTACACATGGTTGACACGTGGACGGAAGTTTTCACCTCATTCTTACAGATTTCAACTTTAATCTATTTACGACACGTCCACGTTCATGCTGCAGACTGGCTGTAAAACTTGACAGTTTGGCGCACACTTTTCTTTGGCGCTCGCTTCTTAGCGTTGTACAATAAATAAAGTGTGTATGTGTGTGAGACAGAGGACAGACAGTGTATGCATGTTCACGTCCCCTCTGCACCACTGGACGTTTGTGGTTGGGGAGGCGTGGCCTCGAGCTCAGATTCTCGAATGAGAATCACAGCATCTCCGCTTACGTTGATAAGGCACTGAGCCTGCAACACACACACACACACACAAAATGAATACAACTTAAATTAATACACACAATTGAATATTCTTTTTCTTTCACACACAAACACACCGACCTGGTTCTTGTTAGGGTTCTCCATAAATACACACTCCTTCATGCTGTAGGAGACGACGGCGTTTCCCCCCAGAGCAGCAACGTGTGCACGTACCATAGCAAACACTTCTGCTATAAATGAATGCAGGAACCCACTCACACCACCCTCCTAACAAACACACAAAGGTTGTTTTAGTCGAGGCTGAAACAAAACTGTGAACTTCATAAATGTTATACTGTACAAGTGTGTGTTTACCTCTCGCAGCGAGGTGGTCTCTCTGATGAAGAACATGTTGATGATGCCGAGGTATTTGATAATTTTGGTTCCAGGAATAAAAGACAGTGGTGTCATTTTCACCACAGTGACAGAACCTCCGGGATAAGAGCGAGATGACCTGAGAGAACGAGAACGACCTTCTGGCAACGGACTGGACTTCTCCTGAGACGACACTGAGTGAGAGAGTCACCGAGGAGAGAGGGTGTGTTTATGTATTCACATTTAAAATTCCTCTCAATAATCAAACCTTTCATCAGGGTTTCATAAGTCAAATAAAAAATAAAAAAAAACAACAACTACTTTTGTTAATTACAGTCGGCCCCCTACTTACGAAGACCCCTGGGTACGAAATCCCTGTGTTACGAAGATCATTTTCCTAAGTTTCCATCCCCAGGATTCGAAAACAACCCCTTCTTTCGAAAAGAAATTCAAAATTCAAACACGCCAATCAAAATTTCACACAACGCGTGAGTTGCTCTTTCATTGGCTGTCTCTCAACATCCCGCCCCGCTGGCCTCCCGGATAGAGACAGAAGGAAGCATAACTCTTTAGTTTAGTTTTTTAAGTTGTTTAATTCAGTGAATGTTTAATAAATGTGGGTGCATTTCAGCTCATCTGGAATTCCGATCCCTCAAGGAATCAAATTAAAGTTGAGTTTGGACCGCCCTGTCAAGCAGGGAATGCACTTTGAATTCCACGTCTTGTGGGCGTGGCCCGCAGCGCGCACGAGAGAGAGAAAGATAGACAGAGAAAGACAGGGGTGTGTGTGTTAATAAAAAATGTTTAATCATGGTTTAATTAATAAATATGTTAATAAAATAGTTTAATATGTTTAAATAGTTTAATAAGTAATTTTCTTTTAGCACATATTTCATTAAAAATGATAAAAGTACACCAATTTTAATTGTAAGGGTTTATGGGGTTTATCCAGTCCAAAGACTGGAGCCTTGGAACAAATTAGGCGTTTAACTCGTAAAATGCGACCCCTACTTACGAAAACCCCACTATACGAAAAGGGCTCTGAAACGGATTAATTTCGTAGGTAGGGGGCCGACTGTATATACAAAATAATTTCTCCTCTTAATGTTCTTGTAAAACGTGACTCATCATGCGTCTGTTCAACCCTGATATAAAGCCATTACACGCTGAATCATAACGATCACACGTTCTGTACAAACACGCTGAGACGATAAAGGTCAGGCAGCCGAGACACTTTAATATCCTTCAAACCGCTATTAAAGCATCTGTAAGCAATGTCAGCTATGTTGAAAAGAAAGATCGAGTTCCCATCTGGTGGTTATATACCTCTCCCTGCACAGGAAGTCTGCAGTGACCTTGACCCCAATATGTAAATAGCTTTACCCTTGAGTCAGAGTGGAATGTTATGAAAGTTATGTTCAAAGAAAATTTTGTTCAAAGGAAATTTGGAGATATCAAATTCACCAAAATGGCACATAAGAGACTGCAGTGACCTCGACCTTTGACCAGAAAAATCTCATCACTTTAAGTCAATTTGGATGAAGCTATCGGTTCCACAGTGAGGCATATAAAACAGCACAGATAAACATCACTGCCATAAAATCCTAATGCACATTTCACATGGAATCCTACAGTCAGTGTTATTCTTTTCTTTTGTTTTTTTTTTTCTAAGTTGACCAATCTGGAAGCAGACTTCGGTCTTTTAAACACTGACTATAAAGTACAAAAGTCTGAAAAAGGTTCTCAATTTAATTTAAGTTTCAGAATCCAAGCACAGTTTAGCCAAAATGAGCCTCATAAAAATTACACACAGCAACTTTATGCTGTTGCAACTGATGATTATAAAGTCTTGGATTGCATCTGTGTGATTTTTATTTCCTTTGAGTATTTATTTAAGCGAGAGCCGTCAGAATATCAGCACAGAATATGTAATATGTGCCTTTAAAAAGTTGCTTACCCTACCTTTAAGTTCTTTCAACTCTAATCATTATACAGCCAGGCTGGGCCACCTTCACATTTCCTCAGAGCATTTGCTGTAGTAATGATTATTAGAATCTACGTAGAGTTTTAGCTAAAGTGGTTTAATAATAAAAAAAGAGCTTGAAGCGCCTTTAAATTTGTTTAGGAACTGGTTATAAAAAAAGGTGAGGAAACTCATACAGATTATTTTTTTTCTATGAAATTTATTTTACTGATAAAAGAATCCAAGAATAATTTAGCTGAAGCATGCTGTAGAAAAATTGCTTATTGCCACTAAGTTGTTTAGGCATTGACAATAAAGGCAAGGGAAATCAAAAGAGATTTTTTTTGTTGTTATCAGGCTATAAGCAGGATTTAGATCAATCATGTTATAGATAAAAAAAAAAAAACACTTAATGCTTGTTTAAGGTGCATAAGCATCAATTATAAGGCCATGAAACACCTTACGAAATTAATCCGTTCCAGAGCCTTTTCGTAACCTGCATTTTACATGTAAAACGCGTGATTCATTCCAAGGCTCCCAATAGTACCCCCTAAACGCTTTAAAATGATAAAAGCATACCTTTAAAGACCTCCTTCGGCTTCAATATCGTACCAATGGTAGACAGGTTTGGCCATATTCCTTTGTGATATCACTTGAGCTGGTTTCTTCTCACTCGCACTGGAAATCACGTGCGTGCGTGTGTGTGTGTGTGTGTGTGTGTGTGTGTGTGGGCATGTTGACAATGTTTTCTTAGCAGACTTATAATCTTTCAAATGTTTATGGAAGCTAAAGCCTGAGTCAGTCAAGAAATAAAGCATAAAACAACCGTAACTTTGTCCTTTACACGAAAAGCATCATGGTGGATTCAGCTCTATAGTAGGCAATGGGAGGTAGATGCGTCATTCCTCCTAACCAATGATGTCCAAGATGATGTCCAAGATGGCATCAGGTCAAGATTGTGTCCCTGTCCAAGATGGCGTCAGGTGGACCTGTCCAAGATAGCGCTTGAGTGAAGGCGACATGAACGACAGCTCAGTTGTAAGCCAATGGGAGGCCAGCGGGGCGGGAAGTTTGAACGTCATTGCTGGGAGAGCAGCTCGTGCATTGTTTGAATGGTGCGTTTGAATTTTTAAGATGGCGCTTTAATAACGTGAACTTGTTTCGTATCCTGAGACAAAAATTTTAGGAAAATGCTTTTCGTAACCTGAATTTTTCGTTTGGTGAGACTTTCGTAAGGTGAGGTACCACTGTATTTTCCTGAACACTTAAGTGATTTAGGGAAATTGCTTACAGCAGCTTTAGGTTAATGATCATGGTGCTCGGTTATGAAGCTTGTACAGGGACATGCACTGCAGTGTGCCATTTGGATTAACTTGAGATGGACAAAACAAACTTAACCCTGGCAGTGCCAAAGCTGGAAAAAAAAAAAAAAAAAAAAAAAAAAAAAATCAGCTTTATGTTATGTTCTCAAATGCCAAAGGCAAAAAAAAAAAAAAAACACCACCTTTTTGACACGCCAATTCATTGCATTCGCCATTTGTAAATACTGCACTGACACACACAAAAGTGACTGTGAAGCCTGTTTTGATTGGATTGCGTGGCATTTTGAGCTTTAACATTGGGCACTTCTAGGGTTAAGCACTGAGCACCATAAGTCTGGGTGGAGGGCTGAATGAATGTATTCCTACTTGTTTTAATTGATCCTCGTCTTATGGTGTGAGCTTTCAGCCTAAGCTGCTCTATCCAGGAACTGCATCTGTCTGTAAAGGAACTGTAATCAACTGAGGGGGCTAAGTGCACACACACGCACGCACACACGCACACAGCATACATAAAGCACACAAACACAGACATAGACAAGCGCATGCCATTACACAAACACACAACAGAGGGATACACAGAAAGGAAAAGAGAAAAAAAAGCAGAAGTATAAAAAAACAACTGATGCTGGCGTGTGTGTTGCAGAACTTCAAACAGTTTCACTTAGAAGGAGCAGAAAAAAATCCCTAAGAACAAAACCATCACTCACCTCGAGCACTCGGAAGAGCTCCTGAAACATCAGCCAAACCTAACACACACACACACACTTCTTAAAATCACTGGTGTGGTAAACAGAGGCAGCACGATTCCATCACAGGAACCAATTTGGTTCCTGTTCTATAGTTTTAAAAGGACCAGGAACTATCAGGGCGGAGCTTGCGGGCAGAGCCTTCACTCATTGGTGAGAGGTAATGCTTTTCGTCGTTGTTTACTCAGGTTATGGTACATCGTTAGAAATGTGCTTGGGGCAGGGTGGAAAAGGGACTAAAGGGTAAATATGAAGGTGAGGATACAGATGAAGGTGAAGAAGGTGAGGGTGAAGGTTTACCTTTGGTAGAACTCAGAGGGTTGGAGGAAGAGGAAGAGGAGAAGGATTCAGCAGGAAGCTCTAAAGGGAACTGAAGCTGCTCTTCGTTTTCTGTAACTGATGAACAACATGTGCACCACCACCAGGGGTTGGGGTTAGCATCGGCTAACGGGTTAGCTCAGGGACTAAACCAACCGACATGCTGTGTGAAGGTGTTTAACACGAGCACACACCAAACACAGACATCGTTCTCAATTTCAATTCTTACCTTCATGAAAAAAAATCTAACTTAAATGACACCTGATTTAAATTTCAGATAACGAAGAAAAACCCCCAAAGAAAATAAAACCTCGTGAATGCTGATGGACAAGATACTGAATTTTCGACACAAATCAGGTGTGAGGCTACTTACTAACAAAAAGCAAATTTTGTTTTTACCAAACTGTACGTAATAAACATCAACATTTGTGTTTTACATTCCACAAACTCTTTCGTACTAATATTCACTTATTACTGTAAATTTTCAGCAAATTTATTCCAAATTGAAGGTGAGCAACTCTGTCAACAACCAATCACCACCACAAAACATTGACCACTTTTCCATTAGCCAATCACTATTTTCTGTTATTAACAAAATACTAATCAATGTTTGGCGGCTATCATTGTTTCCCATTAGTCAAATCACCATCTTTCCCACTGACCAATCAACCCCCACCCCCAAGTCATAATCTATAATGGACATGTCAATCTACTATTCATTCATCATGGCGATTTAGCTAAAATTAATATACAAAATTTGTGAATAAGCACTTTCTATTTCCCACATAATATGCATATTAAATTGCAATCCATCTGTCAACTTATTCATGAATTTTACTCGTGTTGCTTCAGCAAAAACAGTCTTCTCTAAGAACAGTAATGATTCAAAATTCAAACGTTTAAATTGTACATTAGCAGATCATACTGGTTAAAATGTAAATCAGATAAATTAAAGGTACAGTGTGTAAGATTTAGTGGTATCTACTGGCATCACGTGATGTTCAAGAGTGAAAACAAATGAAATTTGATTCCTAATCCCTGCTCCTTGTATGGTTCTGGGTTGCTGTAAAAACAAGATGGCACGCTCGATGAAAGGTGACCCAGATAAATATAAACAGATTATTGTATGGTTCTGAAAACTCAAAGACTTTATGATTATACATGAGTGAAAATTTATTTCTTGATATTATCGGTCAGTAGATCCATGAAATGTTACACATTGTGCAAACGTACCTTTAAAACATTCCAAAATTTATTTTGCATTACATTCAACACACACACACACACACACACACACACACACACACACACACACAGAGTCTGTCTCCCTCTCTCAATCTAACCTTTGGTAAGTGTTTTCTCAGTGCTTGGCCGGCCGTTCTCCTGCATCTGATCTTTATCAAAGCTCATGGCCACTGCCGTCACAGCCACCTAACAAAATGCACCAAAAAATGTACTTCTTTATGTTATGTTATATGTGATGTATATAGAACATAATCGACACGCAAATATTCAGTAGCTATTTAAGCTCAATATTTGTGCATTTCGGTATCACAGTAGCATAAGCCACGGTAAAAGCTGAGTTGAAAGTCAGATCTTCACTAAATACATAAGAAATGATTCTGATTGGTTGAGAGCGGACACAGTGGCAGTTCATGTCAAAAAACCCATTTCACGAAAAGGAATTATTGCTACATTACTATGTGTTTCGCATTGCGTGTGAGGCATGACATGTACCAGGACAGAACGAAATAATCAGGGGCTTTAATTCAAATCGTTCCATTCATCCGGGAGTCTGTTATTACCTGTATGAGCTCATCCTCAGGTACAGCGACGGTGAAGTTCACATGGCAGAGACAGCAGGGCACCATGGAGCGCAACTTAAAGTACAGACTCTGTAACACACATACACACTCTTTGCAATAATAGTTGTACAGAACTTGTACAGAGAGAGAGAGAGAGAGAGAGAGAGAGCAAGAGATAATGAGACAGAGAATGTTCTTACCTTGAGCAGGTTCTCACACAGATCATTGAAGATTTTATTCAGTCCCTGATTGGTCAGATTGGCATTGCTAAGTCGGAACACCCGCACAGATGTGAACATCTATAATATATAGATAAAAAAAAAATGATTTAAATCCAAGCTGGTCGACCCCTGCGTCATTAACAATAGGTACCCCAAGGTTTTCCCTCAAAGGCGTGTACAAACGCTGAGCAGCACTGATAAGAGCTTTTTCATTAAGTTATTGTACGCACAATAATTGCAGTATTAAATTTATTTTTCTGTAAAAGCAAAAGTCAAGTGTTTAACGTCCCGTATATCTATTTTTATGTGTATAACTGGCATAATTAATCAATTATCAGCTATTAAAATAGGCTGTACTCGCCTTCTGACAGCACCTCGGCCCAACTGCTGAACGAAGATTCAAACAGCATGATGGTTTCTGACGGCGCACGCAGTTTCGCATTGATCGCAATCGCTCTGAAACACTGACGTATGGATCATTTCTTCTACTGTATCTTCATCTAAAATTGTGCCCAAATTTCTGCCAGAAGTGGTTAAAATACCAGCTTAAAGTTTTCATTTGGGTTATAGAATGGCTACATAAATGCATGAAAAAGGAAAGCTTGTGTTGTCTATTTAAAAAAAGTAATCATATAAGATAAAATAATTTTATGCGAAACTGCACTGATCAGATGTTTAGACCCAAGTCTACTTACCCACCTATGATTGTTTAGTCCGAGCCTAATCGCCCGCCGAGGAGGACTCGGTGCGAGTAACAGAGTGAGCCCACTGAGCAGAAGCGACACAAACAGCAAAAGGAGGTTCATGATCCAATATACAAAGAATTCTGTATGTATATGTTACTAAAGAACCTAATTGGTTCATCTGCATGAAACGTATAGCTTAGTGTTGCAGGAACATACAGTAGATATTATGTGATATATTATTATGGGATGAATCAATATGTTATCATTAACGGAGACCTTTTAGTTTTGACGGCTGATTGTCCAGGCTGTGACTGAAGAAAAATAACACTTTTCATTGATAAAAATGGACTGAATCCCCATTTGAAGATGTTTGGCAAAGTTTGGCCCCCTAATGGTTGTTTCATGGTTTAAAATGATGACAAAATGCAGTTAAACGTAACTTCTTTACCTTTTGGCTATTCCCTTTTTCTCAGGGGTCGCCACAGTGAATCATCGCACATTTGATTTGGCATAGGTATTAACGTCGGATGCCCTTCCTGACACAACCCTTTAGCAAGGGACAGAAACACGCTGACGGCTTTGCAGCTCCTCTTTACGAAAGTCAGCAATGGTTCTTTTACGGACTCTCACCATACAGCGAGACATGGCCGGCCTTTGATAACCCAGTTAGCTGCACTGGGGGTGGGGGGTGGGGGGGGGGCAGTGACAACCTTGTGGAGGGTGGGACTCGAACCCCCAACCTGAGGATCAGCGATCCAGCATCTTTACGACCAGGCCACCACTGCCCTGCAGTTAAACTTAAACATTTTACATAAGACCACTCATTTTTTTATTTTGTGGTTGATAGATTTTTCAGCACAAATTTAGTGATGTCGGAGGAAATAAGAAAAAAAATAAGGCCACTAAATTTAAAATATTATTTACAATTTTGGAAAACAAAAAAGTGTTGGAGGAAAAAAAAATGTTATTTTGTTGATATTAATAGCACAGGAAGGTTTCGTTACTTAATTTTTTTCATGTATAATATCTGGTTGATGACACTAGAAGTGCTGGGAATATCATCAAATATAGTGTGCAAATTATGTGTCAGGAAGGGCATCCGACGTAAAAACCTATGCCAAATCAAACGTGCGAATCATTCGCTGTGGCGACCCCTGGAAAAGGGAAACAGCCGAAAGGAAATCTCAGAGTGTGCAAATTACGTACGTCTCGATACAATGCATTATCTGTTCATTAGACTCGCTCGCAAAGCATGCTGGGAGTCTCGACTCACGATACCTGAAGCGAGAATTCATTTGGATATAAAGATGTAAGCGCGATCATGAATGCGAACACAGAAAATTATACATAATATTTAAAGACTCAAGATTTTTATTTGTCATTTGTGCTTTTACACACACAGGAATTCTTGTGTGGTCGTGCAAAGAGTCAAGTTAAAAAACAGGAAGGAAGGCTCAAATCAACAAAAACATAATTCTATAAAATAAATACATAAAATTCTATATTTAAAAAGGACCTTACACAGGCTCAGTAAACAATATAATCATAAAACTAATACTACTACTAATAATAGTAATAAAAATAAAATTATAATAATGATAATACAAGAAATAAATAAAGTCAGTAGATACAAAAACAAGAAATTAAATTGCACTAAATTATATTATAATTATATTATATTGCACTATGCCCATTATTTTGTTTGGGGGAAAAAGAAGATCCCTCTGCGTTGCAATCCGAGCACAAAGCTCATCCACACTGTTTCGCGGAGACTGAACATTTGCAAGCAGTATGACCGGGAGGGCTAACCTTCCACTGCTAACCAAGTGTCGGAGTCGTCGTTCGGCCCCTCCCCGCCTGCCACGTCTTCCGCCTGGTCTTATTGTTATCCGAGGTGGGGCTAGCATTGAGCTGCCATAGCATATTAGCTCAGGATAGGAGTTCAGTGTGGTCAGTTCTAAATGTCCAAAAGGACTGCACTCTCATAGCTGTAGTAGGGTCGCCCGGTCATAGGCGAGCATAGTGCAAAAACAAACAAACAAAAATCAAAACAAAGAAACAACTTGACTTTGAGAACTCTGCGACGTCGCTCTCTAGGGAGTGCCATCTTGGAAGGTCACTAAGGAACTTCATTAAAGTCGCTTGCAAAGCATGCTGAGAGTCACGACTCACGATATCTGATGCGAGAATTAATCTAGATATAAAAGATATAAGTGCGGCGAACACAAAATTATACATAATATTAAAAGATACAATTCTGCGTCTAATTAAGATTTGATTTTTTTTCCCCACATCGACACATAATACAGAGATCGGCGGGGGAAAAAATAACTTGAAAAAGTTAAAAATTATTTTTTTATCGGCACTTTCGCCAACACTTCAGCGGATCCTTCAACCAGACAAAAAAAAAAAAAAAAAAAAAAAAGTGTGGCCTAAATAGTTGAGTTAAAAGCTGTAACATACTTTATCCATTTTAGTTATCAAAACTTTTCTCTGATGAGTTGAACTCATGAAACAAATTTATTGTAAATTGATTACATTTAGTTGATAAAGTGAATATTTGAAACTGTATAACAGTTCAGACCTGAGGTTAATGGCACCAAAATTCAGGAAATTGTGGCCGATTTACTTTCAAAAGTCAATGGATTTACCAACTTGGCCATTTTGACAAGTGGAAAAATGTCTTTTCCACATTTTCAATTTTTTTTTAAATTGAACTTGCAAATAACTTCAAAAAATTAGAGACAAACTATACATCTTCTCTGTAGATATATATATATATATATATACACACACACACATATATATGTTATATATACATATATGTGTGTGGTCCTTCTAAAAAAATTACCATATTGTGATAAAGTTCATTATTTTCTGTAATGTACTGATAAAAAATAAACTTTCATATATTTTAGATTCATTGCACACCAACTGAAATATTTCAGGTCTTTTATTGTTTTAATACTGAGGATTTTGGCATACAGCTCATGAAAACCCATAATCCGGTCTCAAAAAATTAGCATATTTCATCCGACCAATAAAAAAATGTGTTTTTAATACAAAAAAAAGTCAATTTTTAAATAATTATGTTCAGTTATGCACTCAATACTTGGTCGGGAATCCTTTTGCAGAAATGACTGCTTCAATGCGGGCGTGGCATAGAGGCAATCAGCCTGTGGCACTGCTGAGGTGTTATGGAGGCCCAGGATGCTTCGATGGCGGCCTTAAGCTCATCCACAGTGTTGGGTCTGGTGTCTCTCAACTTTCTCTTCACAATATCCCACAGATTCTCTATGGGGTTCAGGTCAGGAGAGTTGGCAGGCCAATTGAGCACAGTAATACCATGGTCAGTAAACCATTTAGCAGTGGTTTTGGCACTGTGAGCAGGTGCCAGGTCATGCTGAAAAATGAAATCTTCATCTCCATAAAGCTTTTCAGCGGATGGAAGCATGAAGTGCTCAAAAATCTCCTGATAGCTAGCTGCATTGACCCTGCCCTTGATAAAACACAGTGGACCAACACCAGCAGCTGACATGGCACCCCAGACCATCACTGACTGTGGCTACTTGACACTGGACTTCAGGCATTTTGGCATTTCCTTCTCCCCAGTCTTCCTCCAGACTCTGGCACCTTGATTTCCGAATGACATGCAAAATTTGCTTTCATCCGAAAAAAGTACTTTGGACCACTGAGCAACAGTCCAGTGCAGCTTCTCTGTAGCCCAGGTCAGGCGCTTCTGCCGCTGTTTCTGGTTCAAAAGTGGCTTGACCTGGGGAATGTGGCACCTGTAGCCCAGTCCACTGCTTTCACAGGTCCCCCAAGGTCTGGAATCGACCCTTCTCCACAATCTTCCTCAGGGTCCGGTCACCTCTTCTGATTGTGCAGCGTTTTCTGCCACACTTTTTGCTTCCCACAGACGTCCCACTGAGGTGATAGAGCACTCTGGGAACAGCCTATTCGCTCAGAGATTTCTTTCTGTGTCTTACCCTCTTGCTTGAGGGTGTCGATGATGGCCTTCTGGACAGCAGTCAGGTCAGCAGTCTTACCCATGATTGCGGTTTTGAGTAATGAACCAGGCTGGGAGTTTTTAAAAGCCTCAGGAATCTTTTGCAGGTGTTTAGAGTTAATTGGTTGATTCAGATGATTAGGTTAATAACTCGTTTAGACTACCTGAACATGATATGCTAATTTTTTAAGATAGGAATTTTGGGTTTTCATGAGCTATATGCCAAAATTATCAGTATTAAAACAATAAAAGACCTGAAATATTTCAGTTGGTGTGCAATGAATCTAAAATACATGAAAGTTTAATTTTCATCAGTACATTACAGAAAATAATGAACTTTATCACAATATGCTAATTTTTTTAGAAGGACTAGTATATATATATATATATATATATATATATATATATATATATATATATATATATATATACACATATACATACACATACACACACACAATATATATATATATATATATATATATATATATATATATATATATATATATATATATATATATATATATACACACACACACACACAGAATTGAATAAGAAAATGTGGAGTAATAAGCATTTAAACTTTTTTTTTATTATTTGACTCAAGTAATTCTGGCATTTTGTTCATTTTAGTGGAAAAAGAATAAAACAGTTTCACCATGAAGATGATGAAAGTACTGTAACCTTCGAACCAATAACGGTATCTTAATAAATGAGGATCATTCTCTTTGCCACCCCCCCCCATTCTTTCTGATTAACTCGTATATGAGAGATTATTATATAAACCAAAAATGCCTATTAACAACCTATGATGAAGGCGCAAACAGCTGTGACCGAGGAAGTGGGCAATACCTGTAATCCTGAAGTCCAGTTCTGAATCCCAGGCATGATTTCTGTGTTGCAGCTGTAGAATCCTAACAACCAGAAACACATACAACTCATTATAAAGTACCATGCAGTACACTACACCAAGGGCCCCCAACCACTGGTCCGCGCTTCAGTATCGGTCCGCAGAAGAAATAATTCATCATTTCAATTCAATTTATTATTTGAGTCTGAACGATCTTTATTTTTGAAAAATCTTTTATTTTGAAAAATGATCGGATTCTCTCGGTTACATGTCGATCATCTGAGCGCTAAAATGTAACCTACTAAGAGACAGAACATGAACAGAGGCGAGTTGGACATGTTTCAAACAATAGCGGGGATTTTGGGTGAGACTGAGCCTTCATTCTCCCCACTGGTGCACCATCTTTTTTTTTTTTTTTGAGAAAAGTTAAAGCTCGATTTCCCAACAAACTTTATTTCAGCTGTTGAAAAATAACATGCACGGAGTGCTGCTTCTTCTTCTTCTGATTATTATTAACAATAAAAATTTATATAAATAAATGATATTTACAATATAAACAATTTATGACCCCCCGCTAAAATTGTCAAGGTGAGGTAATAAAAAAGTTGGGGACCTTTGCACTACACGATACTATATATCAGAGGTGTCAAACTCGTGCCACAAAGGGCCATGTGGCTGCAGGTTTTTGTTTCAACCAAGTAGCAGCACACCTGACTTGGCTCATTCAACCAACTGATAAGTCTTCAGGCAGTTGATTGGTCAATCTGTGTGCTCTGTACAAAGACTGACCAATCAACTGCCTGAAGACTCTTCTCACTTGTTTGAATGAGCCAATTCGCGTGTGCTGCTGCTTGGTTGAAACATAAAACCTGCAGCCACATGGCCCTTCATGGCACGAGTTTGACACCCCTGCTATACATACACTACACCACACTCCACTGTAGCATTATACACTATAAAATGTTAAATTAACATTTAATGAGGGAGTGGTACCTGGAGGAGTCGGGGCATCAGTCAGGAGGGAATGAATATCCTCAAAAGCATCAGTGTCATCGATCTGTAAATAAAAATTATTATTAGAAACCTTCAGAATAAAACACCTTCGCCCACCTAACTACGTACACCATTCGTCCCACTTCACTTGCCGACCAATCACAGTCAAACTGCACAATTAAGCTACACTGTCTGCACACCTACACCATCCACTTATAGTCAAACTACACATTCCTCCAACTACAGTGATCCCCCACTTTCCGCGGTTAACAAGGACCGAGCGCCCCCCCCCCCCGATTTCCACGAAGTAGGATCCCCCCGACTGGCATGTATGTGTATATCATTAAATATATATTCAACAGTATAAATGCTTATAATAACAAATAAACATTCAAAAATAATGCATAAGATGTAAATAAATTATCAATACACACAGAGGCACACCTCACAAAAATGTAAGTAGTTTTGTTGGGTTGTTTTTTTTTTTTTTTTGCATAATTGGCCTTGTTTTTGCAGCATTTTCCTGAACCTTTTCCCTATTTTTCCTTAATCTCCTTATTTTTGTATTTTTCGATGAATATTTTTTGAAAGCCCCACAATGCACTGAAGCAGCAGAAACTGAAGCACGAAGTAGCGAGGATCACTGTGCACCTTCCTTCAACATCATCCACCCAACTACACCATTAAACCACAACTTCCTCGGTTTCAACTTCAACTTCAACTACATCGTTTGCCCACATCATCCACATAACTACACCATTAAACAGATCAACTAATTTCTGTCTCACTGCATCAGTGACCATCTGTATATCTGACTTACTGTTACTGAACCTCGTGAATGTATTGCTGTCAGTCTGTCTCACCTCCAAAACAAAAGCATCTTTCTTTCCATGAGACAGGTCTAACTCTGACACTTCATCAGAGCTCTCTGAGTGTGAGCGAAAGAGGCGGGACCGCTGCCGTGACTCAGGGATCGGTGAGCCAATCAGCTCTTCAACAAATTCCTATATAAACCACACAAGCCAGTCAGAGAGCAGTCAGAGGAGTGTGTGTGTGTGTGTGTGTGGGTGTGTGTGGGTGTGTGTATATACTTACCGGGGGGTTAATCTCGTACAGCTCTTTGTTTTTTGTGATAGTGTCATTTATTTTCTTCTGCATGTTAGAGAGATGTTGTTCATATGTGATGTCACTCGGGGTCTTTCCTGTGATCTGAATTCCTCCTGGACTTGGGAGTGCTGTCAGATACACACCTGTCGCTGACTACAACACGCACGCACACACACACACGTTTTCAATGAAGACGAGCTGGAAGATACTTTTATATAAAATAAGAACTAAACTGAATCAACTGGTATAAAGATATTTATGAGATGTATGAAAATTAATCATCAAGATTCAAGAGTCTTTGTGATTATGGTCACACATTATGGAATTTTGTATGAGGCTCTCAGCTATAAAAGGTGTGACAAACTGTAATTCACACTGTCAAGAGCAGAATGCGGACACTCCTTAACTTAAGTTTTAGTTCGGTTCCGGACAGCCGAACGTAAGATGGAAAAAAAAACGTAAGTTGTTACTGTATGTTCCAGTGACGTAGAACATTCATACTGTACTATACATCCATAAATAACATTACCGTATCTCATAAAACACCCCTAAATCAATTATTATAAACATAACATTGTAAAATAATATCAACATTAATTTCAAATAAATTAAATTCAAGCAAAATAATTTAAAATAGATAAATTTTCATCAAATTCACTCATCAAATATCAAATACAGTATCAAATATAACCTTTAACATGCTCTGTGATGCGATCTTTCCGCTGGTAAATGGTTCCGATGGTCGACGGAGCCATTTGGAAGAAATGTGCAACATTCACATGTTTTTCACCAGCATCGATTTTCTTGATAATAGCCATCTTCGTTTCTCACAAGATGACTTGCCGCTTTTTCTGATTACCACCATCACTAGTAGGTCTACGCTTCTGACCAACCATATTTGTTTAAGGTTACAAAAGTCCGCAAAACAGTGTAAACACAAAGATCACGGAGATGACGTCTTAAGACAAGGGTAACACATAGTGAACTGGGAAGAAGGAGCGACACGTTCAGTCCGTTGTTCGTAAACACTGGCCACAGCGTCATGCGTAAGTAGCGTATTACGTCAGCGTACTACATAGGTACGTCTCGTACTAGAGAGAGCACGCTAAACTCAAAATTTGATAATTTTTTTTTTTAAACGTGAAATCGAAAAATACGTAAAACGAATGAACGTAAAGCGGGGAGTGTCTGTATAAAGCATCCCTATGCTTGTATTAACAATTTAACAAGGTTGGTGGCATGTTGACTGTGTACTCACAGCAAGACCCAGCAGCATGTTCTCTCCAACGCTGATCTGGATGCGCAAACCGAACAGTGCGTTCATGCTGCGCAGCTTCAGTTTGTTCATCAGCTGCGTGTGCAACTCGTACTCCAGGAACGGCAACAGGTTACTGATGGTCGTGGCATTTCCCTCACCCTGAGCCTTCTTCTTTGTGCGGCACAGCCTGAAGATAGAGTTATTGCTCTTTACCAAAAACAATTCCACCTTTCTTGTGAAAATACTCAAACATACACAGAAAAATCTAATATTTTGAGTGATTGGAGGATTTCTGAATTCAGATGCATTGAAGATGACTTGGTTTAGTTTATTCTTTTGTAAATAATTTTGTAGAAGTGCCCGTGTTTTGTGTTATGGGGAGGTAGAGATCAACTAGAAAGTGGGTACAGTATTATTATGATGTATTATAATCATGAATCAATGGATGCAGAGTGGGATTAAACAAGTTTCTTCTTCCCACCACTTTTCGAACATGTTACAACTAACAGTTTCATATACTTATTGTTTTCCATTACAGTCGGCCCCCAACTTACGAAGACCCCTGTGTACGAAATCCCCGGGTTACAATAACATTTTCCTGAGTTTCCGTCTCCGAAATACGAAACAACCCCCTCTTACAAAAAGAAATTCAAAATTCAAACGCGCCAATAGACACATGAGTTGCTCTCTCATTGGCTGTCTCTCAACATCCCGCTGGCCTCCCAGATAAGAGACAGAAGGAAGCGCCACTCTTTAGTTTAGTTTTTTAGCAGGGAATGTGCTTTGAATTTACGTCTTGTGGGCGTGGCCCGCAGCGCGTGTGAGAGAGAGACAGAGAGAGAGAGAGAGAAGGAATAATGCCTTAGTTTTTAGTTTAGTTTTTTAAGTTGCTTTAATTCAGTAAATGGTCAAGCAGGGAATACTTGAATTCACGTCTTGTGGGCGGAGAGAGAGAGAGAGAGAGAAGGAATAATGCTTTAGTTTTTTAAGTTGTTTAATAAATGTGGGCGCACTTGAGCTTATCTAGAATTCCAATCCCTCAAGAAATCAAATTGAAGTTGAGTTTGTCAAGCAGGGAATGCGCATTGAATTCCACATCTTATGGGCGTGGCCCGCAACACACGAGAGAGAGAGAGAGAGAGAGAGAGAGAGAGAGAGAGAGAGAGAGATGTGTGTGTGTTAAAATTTTTTTAATAATGGTTTAATTAATATTTTTTTTTTACTTTTAACACATATTTCATACAAAATTGGTGTACTTTTATCATCTTTAAATGGTTTATGGGGTTTATCCAGTCCAAAGACTGGAGCCTTGGAACGAATTAGGCGTTTAACATGTAAGATGCAACCCCTATTTACGAAATCCCCGCTGTACGAAAAGGGCTCTGGAACGGATTACTTTCGTAAATTGGGGGCCGACTGTATTTATTATTTTCATTTGTAATTTTTTTAATTTGTTTGATTCGTAATTTTCTACCTTTCTATAAATACGTACTGTTTCTTGTCTCTTGGCTTTTTACTTCTTCAAAATAAACATCGACTGATTAATTCAAAATGATCAAAATTCAATGCTCCTCTTGCTAAAAAAAACTAGCAACCACATAGGACTATAACAGGGTCAATAAACACCTCAGCAACACCCTGTTTTACTGAGCAACCTAACAACCATCTGGGAGCTTGTAAAATACCATGGCAACCACCTAGCAAACAAGCAGAATGTCATAGCAACACCATAGGAGTCAAGTGGAATCTCATAGCAAACAAGAGGAATGTCATAACACAATAGCAATCAACTCTCCAAAAACCCGGGGTATCCAAGGAAAAAAATACAAACTTGCAAAAAATAAATTCTAATACGTAATACAGCAGATGAAAGACTTCTGAATTGCATACAGTGTGCTGTACCTGGCTTGTATGAGGCAGCCTTTTCCAGTAACGTAGGCTTCAGATGGCACATCTATAGTAGTGAAGAGCACATCAGGGACTTTGTGGCGACGGCAGCAGTGGCAGTAGGTGAGCTGAGCAGGAAACGGCATATTCAATTCATCGTACGGTATGTGACAAAACCCACAGGCAGGAGGCGCAATGTCATCAAACCTGAAATACACAAACACAGAAATTAGCACAAACCTCAGTGACCAATCATGTGTTTTTTTTTTTTTTTTTTTTTTGCAAAATATATATTTAAAAAAAAAAATTTAAACAAACTAAAATAAAATAAATTTATTTAAATCAAATTGGTCACACATCTAAATAATTTCTGAATATATATATTGCATACTAATGAACTAATATACATACAGTTCAGTTCATAAATAAATCATTCTCCAGAGATAATATTTATCTTACATAATTACATTTATTATAGGGTATAAAAAACTAAACTTGGCCTCACATGACTAGAACGAACACGAACACACACACACAGTTTTCCACCCTGAATACAAATGTGTTAATGTGTGTGAAGACCATCAACACACACACACACGCGCACACACACCGGCCTCGTTAGTAAAGTTTTAGTGAGGTTAGGAGTCCATCAGCATGGGTCATGTGATTAACCTACCCTAACGAGGCTGTACTACCCATCTCACCCTCGCCCCTCTCTGAGCCGTGTTGCCGTGACAACCTGTGGTCTGTGTCCAGCGCTCCATCCTGTATGAAACGGGAGCTGAGGATCGCTGCGGTTCCCGAAGCTGATAGAATACACACTTCCTCGCTATATACACACACACACACACACACACACACACACACACACACAAATTAATAATTATTAAAAAAGAGACAAAATGACAAATCTTAATAATTCAAAACAATCCAATAAATAATATTTAATTATACTTCATTTTAAAAATATATTAAGTGTATCCATATTAACACTGTCACAGATTCTTTAAATATATCACATTATAAATTAAATAGAGTTCTAAAATCCCTTTACTTTTTATCTTCACTTTTTCTAGTTTTTGGACTTTAAAAAAAAAAAAAAAAAAACAAGAAAAACTGATTTGGAGACAATATAGATACTGAACTACCTAAGAAATTTATTTGCTAGGCATTTTTAAGATAGGTGTGTGTGTGTGTGTGTGTGTGTGTATACCAGATGCTGGTTGACTCGCTGTACCCCACCACTACATGGCAGCCCAAAGCTTTAGCGTGAGATTTTATCTCCTGTCGGATCTCTTCCCACCAGGCGTCTCGTGTCTCCGGTTCATCTGAAACACAAACAAGAACAAACTCACCTGTTCTGTACACAACAGGGCACCCCCCCACCCCATATCTGAAAAAGAGGACCTATTTATTTACTTAAACATGTGATCTTGAGAGGAAGAAAATGAACCTCGAACAGAGCAGGAGGAGAATGCAGCTCAGGATGAATACGATGATGATGATTATTATTAGTTTGTGAACCTAAACTATTCCTCATCCTCCAAAATAAAGGGCAGGTTGCAACCACATGGTCAAACATTGCCACTAAACACATAATAAATGCAAACCCTGCCCCTTTTCTTGGTTCCACCAATGATGACAAAGCTAACATACCGGCAGAAATAAAAGGTTGTGCAGTTAAATGTAGAAATAGGCTGTAGCTAGACCAAACAATGTTTAATTTATTAAATTTTATTCAATAAATGTCAGTTAAATTAAATGGATGAAATATTTAAATGATTTTATGAGCTGTAATTTTCCATCAGGTGACGTCACCTTTATACTAGTGCTGCAACAAAGAATCAATAAAATCGATAAAACCCGATTATTAAAAGTGTTGGCAACAAATCAATAAGTCTCGTGATTATTGCGTAATCAGCCACTACAGACGAGTGTCACTCAGTAAGGAGTTGAACGGACATGTCCTACATGCGCCTCACATTTTTTCATCTTTATAAACATTACAAAACATGGCTCAGTTGACTGGCAGTGGCACTAGAATGGAAAAAAGTGTTTGCCTGAAATCTTGAAAAGTTTGGGAGCATCTTAATTTCCACAGTCCCCGAAAATGTGTTGAATGCAGGCTTTGTAAAAGTGAGATGGCCAGGCACAGGGACACTACAATGACACGGGAGCATCTTAAAAGAAAACATGTAGGAATTATTATTGATGAGAAAGCCGGCCCATCAGCAGGGTAAGTGACTACAGAATCCTAAATTTATTGTTTTGAAGGGGAAATATATATGACAGTTTATTACGAAAGCTCACAATGCAATGAATCGGCTCATTCCGCCGACTAACCTCAGCACCCGGCCTGGGCAGCTAATGAGCCAAGAGGAGTAATATACAAGCGCGTTTGCTTGTCACGTGATCTAAAGTAGGTCCGAAATGTTGTACGATTGCGAAAGTTCATTGAACTATTTAAAATGTTAAGGTTGTATGTCCTGCTCTCTTCATTAGCATTTAATAATCGTTTACGTTAGCATTAGAAACTCACGCCGAGTACTGAGAAATTGCCGTATTATTTATAGAAGCAACAGACCTCTTTCATGATTCACGATTTGGCAATGCTAATAGAGTGTATAACAAAACATCTCTACTGATTCTTCAGAATACACAACTTTCATGAAAAATTGAAATATATGAATTTCAATTTCTAAAACTAAATTTAAACTTTATACAAAATTAACTAAAATTAAGTCAGCATTTGCGAACCAAACAGCATGTAAGCTATAGCACGTATAAAACTATATTAATAAATAATAACTATTTAGATATACAGACGTTCCCCGACTTACGTTTTTAATTGGTTCCAGACAGCCGAACGTAAGTCGAAAGTGAACGCAAGTTGTTACAGTGACGTATGACACTCATACTGTACTATACATCCATAAATACCATTACCATACCTCATAAAACACCCCTAAATCAATTATTATAAACATAACATTGTAAAATAATGTCAAATACATCAAATAATATCAACATTAATTTCAAATAAGTCACTTATTTATACCGAGTCACTTTACATGAAGCTTAAAACAGCCAATCAACGCTTATAATACGTGAAATGCTCAATACCGAAAGTAGTGTACTTGCTGTGGGTTATACAGACTTCCGGTCTTTCAAGTGCACAAGGGTGCCGTTGAACTCGTTTAGAACACAGCCTGCACTGATGCAGTCTCCCAGCAAAGCGGAGAATTCTTTCTTTTGTGTAAGTAAGTAAGTAAACTTTATTCAAGAGATGCACACAAAGAACAAGTACAAATCCTAATGAATATTAATATAAAAATAAGTATACACTCTTAGGATTGTGCTCAAAGATAAATATCTGTAATTGTTTTGTAATTTGTTTATTCGGGTTTTCATTCATTTTACAACTCTTTGCTTAACCGAGTATGCATTAGATTGTGCCGATCTGAGCAGATAGTTAATTCATCTCTGTGTATGAGACTTGCACCCATGCTAGTAGGCTTACACTTCAGACCAACCATATTTGCTTAGGGTTACAAAAGTCCGCAAAACAGTGAACACAAAGATCACAGAGATGACGTCTTAACACAAGGGTAACATGCTATATAACTGATATTTTATATTATAAATATATATATACACACACACACACACACACACACACACACACACACACACACACACACACACACACACACAGTCGGCCCCCAACTTACAAAGACCCCTGTTTACGAAATCCCCGGGTTACACTGTAAATCTGATCAGATCCGCTGCGCTGTGCTTGAGAGGAACCAGGAGTTTAAACACGGGACATAATGATCTTGATAATGTACAGATGATTGTGGAGAGAGAGAGAGAGGGAGATTGTATACAGTACAAACTCGTACTGGTTACTTATACAAGGTTAAAAGTATGTTCCCCTCTAAAGAATGCCCTGCACCCACTTACAAACAAATTGTTTGTAACATTGTTGCATCTGTGTGGCGCTTGTATGTGTGTGTCATCTTCTCATGCAGTTCCATCTGTATGTGTGTGTATTTATATTTTATTTACATCTTATGGTTTTTTTTAAATTGTTTAATTGTTATAAGCATGTATTTATTGATATTATAAATACATGTACGTATACGTCAATGGGGGGGATGATCATACATCGCGGACTTCGATAGTCGCTTGGGGATCTTGGTCCCAATTAACTGCGGAAAGTGAGGGATCCCTGTGTGTGTGTATGTATATATATATATATATATATACACACACACACACACACACACACACACACTGTAATATATGTGTGTGTGTGTGTGTGTAGATTATTTATATGACTATTTTTGAACAATGATTAACTATCCATCACAAAATTAACAAATGACTAGACACACACTCAGTTACTCACATATGGACGGCAATTTGAAAACAAATGTTCTATTTTTGAATACAGAAATGGAAATTCAAAATGTTTGTGCTCTTTCTGAGTAATTGAAAAACTAATCCACCACACACTTTAAGAAGAGAATGCATCAGTTCTGATGGAGTCTGTCATCCAAACAACAAAAAAACTCCACGTGTTGAGCTCAAGAGACCCAGGAGTTGTTAAAAAAATAAATAAACAAAGTCATGTAATTGCCTCCCCGTGATAGGGTTACAAACAAAAACACCACAATAACTTCGTTATAACAAGCGTGGTAATCTCAAATGCATCTCAACAAATTAAACGACGAGTGGAACGTGCTACAGAGGTAAAAAACATGATACAGGCTCACATTGTTTACTCTGCAGTGTTGATGTTTTTCTATTTACGACAGTGATTTTTTGAACTGTAATCATTACATGTATTGCAAACATTCCATCAAAAACTGAAATGGTGTGCATGTGCATGCGCACGCACGCGCACATACACACAACCCTGATTATCTGAATCATGAGTACAATAGGTCACAGTCATCATAATTACTGCTATTATCACACCCTAAAGTAGGACAACGCACATGCCCATCTCACTGCAGTACTGATCATGTGATTGAAAGTACAGCCAGGAAGCAAGGAATGTTGGATAAAAGGGTGTGGCACAGCAAGGAAGGGGTATGTGGGAAACAGACAAAGCCGATTCAGAAACAACCAGCCACAGCACAGAACATAACCAGTTCGAGCATGCCACACATACGCACTAAACACAGCACATGGCAGCTCATGCAACACACTGCTGGGAAAAGGAGCAAGAGTGTGCAGAGAAGTGTTTCTGAAAAGGTACAGTGTGTAAGATTTAGTGGCATCTAGTGGTGAGTTTCCAGAATACAGCCCAGTGAAATTTTATTCATAGACCTTCAAAGACTGTATGGTTCTGGGCTAGTGTAGAAACATAGCAGTGCATAATGATGGCCTCTGTGAGAAAAGACCCGCACCCATATGCAGATAAGTAGAGAAAACTAAAGTTCCAAAAACTCAAACTTTATGATAATAAATTAATAAAAAGTTATGATATACTTAATTTATGCAAATACATCTTTCAAAATGTTACACACAGTACCTTTAAATAAAGATTGAAATATTGAATGTAACCATATACAATTATTTGGATTAATCAGATTTAGATTCATTAAAATGTAAATAAGCTACATGTTTATGAAAACTAAAAGGTCATTTAGACCGGAGATGGAAGCGGCTAGAGATTAGTGATGGGCGCTTGGAGTAATTTTGTAAATTAAACAATTGAAAACTAACAAAATTCTCTCAATCAGTTTAAAAATATAAAAGGAATATCTGCCATGGTAATGACGGTGCCAGATACTACACTAAATCAAAAGTTGTGTGAGGTATAGGTACGTTACTATGGAAACAATTAAATGAAAAGGCATTTCAGAGCCGCTGCTATAGAAACTGAACCAACAGGTTTTCTTCTGATCAATCAGAATCCAGATTTATTACAAAAATAAGAGACCAATGTAGTGCACCTCTCATCCAGTAACATCACTCAGTTGTAATCCATATTCAGTACTGCTTACTTTCAGAGATTAAAGTATTGGCACACTTGACAGATGACTTACATGCCCATCAGTAAGCCAAATATTGTGTGTGTGAGATTCATACTGAGCTGCCACGGTGTGTGTATGTAAATGCAGGACTGGGGGTAAGGTAGTACCTGCGGTGAAACTATTCCAGTCTAGCAGTTTGTATGATCTGGTGTTACCCAAGGCTGAATCAAAACGCCACATTAGTAGATCAGTTAAAGGAGCCAAGAGAAAAAAAGAGAAGGAAAAAGAGAGACAGAGAAAGAAAGGGAATAAAAAACAAACACAGTCTACAAACAAGAGCACAACACTGGACAACACCACTCCACAGGAACTGCAAAGACAGACAAGAGAGTTATCATCAAGAGAGAGAGAGAGAGAGAGAGAGAGAGAGAGAGAGAAGAAAGATAGAGTAAAAGTGCTTAGGAGAGAGAGGATGAGAAAAAGAGAAAGAGCATAAAGCATGCAGAAGCACTGCCACTAGTTGAGTGGCTCTACATCAGCACGTCTACAGTTAACATTATATGAGCAGCTTCTTCATTCAACCCATGCCTTACATTAACACACACACACACACACACACACACACACACACAGGTAGGTGTGCATATATGTTTTTCTGTGTCCAGGTGTACTGTGTGTGTTAAAATACTGCAGCATGGTGTAGGTGTGTGTAAGACTGCTGTGAGTTTGTGTACACGCGTGTGCACAGTGTTTCTGTAATGCTGTGTGTGTGCACACACACACGTGTGTAATTGTTATTGCTATAAATGGAGGATCCGAATTATATTTCTAGCCAACAGAGTGGGGATATTTTTGGGCAGTGGTTTTTAGCTGGTCCACACTTATTCAAAATGTCCGTTTGAGGGTTGAGGCTTTTTTAGGGTTTGGGTTAGGGTTCGGTGAGGGTAAAGGTCAGGGTTCAGCAGTTAGTTGCAACAGTTAAGGCGAGGGTAAAGCGTGAAGGGACTGCATTATGGCAGTGAATGTACCAACAAAGTTAAAAATACAGGGTCTGTGAAATGTTATTAGAAGCTGATGTATGTTATGATTCGTACCGGGGTTGTGGATTCGATCCAGCAGTTTGACCGAACGTGCGCTTACCACTCCTCCCACATGGAGCAGAAATCCAGGAGGGAAACTGGTCAGTGTAAAGAAGGGGAACTCCTGAGAACACACACACACACACACACACACACACACACACACACACACAAATATTCACTGGGGGAAACCATCACCCTTTATAAGAATAGAGACATGGATGTCATGATGCCCAGGTTTCTTTCTGAAGCCCCGCCCATTTTAGGTGTGTGTATGGACATTATACTGAAACACTCAGGATTATTAGAAATCTTTATAAATTTAACTCTCAGCACTTCGAGAAACTCCAGAGGTATTTTCTCTATAATTAGCTTGTGTTCCTCAGTAATAAACAATAATAACCAATCCTCAGCCAGGTGTAACAGGTGTGCATGCCAAGGGTGGGTGTGTGTAGTACTGTTCCAGGAAAAATAACCAACCATAGGATGTTGACGTGATCATCCCGTACCCTCACAGCATCTCCCGGAGTGTTTTTTTCCCCCTCTTTTCTATCTTACACCACAGTAACTCACCTTTCGTTACACCAATATGTCATACTTTTAACCCTTTTATAATTAAACTTGAGAAAAGGATATACAGTTGGCCCTCTACTTACGAAAACCTCCGAGTACGAAAAATTCAGGTTACGAAAAACATTTTCCTAAATTTTCGTCCTCTTTTTACGAAAACACCCTCTTATTACGAAAAGCGCCAAATGCGCCATTCAAAAATTCAAACGCGCCATTCAAAATTCAAACAATGCGCGAGTTGCTCTTTCATTGGCTGTCTCCCAACATCCCGCCCCGCTGGCCAGGAGGGAGCTGACCTGTACCCATACTTCCTGTTTGTCACATGTGTAAAGGAGAGTTGAACAGGACTGTTGGCTTGTTTTGAGCTTGATCATGCAGCGTTATATTTCATTATCGCTGAAAGCCCTCTACAATCGGAACGATATTGAAGCAGAAGGAGACCTTAAAGTGGAAATACAGTGACAGAGGCGATTATTTCAGCATGATATTAAAGCAGAAGGAGCAAGAAAACAGAGTGCTCCGTGGGACACGACCTCCGATCTCGCAAGGAAGCAAGTTAATATTGAATCAGGACCTCTGATCTTTCAAACAGGTACTGTAATTCCGCTTTAAATACATCCCGTCCATTTAAACATTTAAATAGAATTGGTCTGTCGGCTGCGCGTTGCATGTGGGCGGAGCCCGCATTCGGCAAAACACACCAGAGAGACAGTTTTGTGTGTGTGACAGAGAGAGAGAGAGAGAGAGACAGTGTGTGTGTGTGTGTGCGCGTGTGTGAGAGAGAGAGATAGAGACTACGTACAGAGTCAGTCAGAGATGAAAGAAGGCATTATTTTAACTCTCTTTCGAGAGAGCACATTGCAGCTTATTTTTTCGTTTTTAAAGTTGTTTAATTCAGTAAATGTTTAATAAATGTGGCGCTCTGACAAGCAGGGAGTGTGCTTTGAATTCCCCGTCTTAAAATGCTCCGGCATCCTGCGTGTGGGCAGAGCCCGCCACAAATGAGTGTTGTTTATGTGTGTGTGTGAGAGAGAGAGAGAGAGAGAGAGAGAGAGAGAGAGAGAGAGACAGTGCTGTGTGTGTGCGTGTTAATAAAAAAATGTTTAATTAATAAATGTTAATAAAAGGTTTAATATGTTAATAAAATGTTTAAATGGTTTAATAAATTATTTTCTTGTACTTTTAACACATATTCCATACAAAATTGGTGTACCTTTATCATTTTTAAAGGGTTTATGTGGTAGTCTTGGGAGCCTTGGAACGAATCACGCGTTTTACATGTAAAATGCACCTCTACTTACGAAAACTCCAGGCTACGAAAAAGGCGCTGGAACAGATTAATTTCATAAGTAGAGGGCCGACTGTACGTTATGCATGCGTGTTACCTACAGTTCAAATCCTAAAGTTGGAGCTTTACCTCTGACCATGACACCCAAGGCTCCTTCCATACATGTTACGTAAACACGTGCGCATAACAAGCGCATTAGTTATGATTAAACTGACCTACTCTCTGAAATCCTGGTATAGAAAACTAATCTACAGTAACAAGAAAAGTTTTAAACATACGTAAAGATAATTCCCCCTAAATTCTGTCTGTGCTTGATGTACTCGCATCCTAATAAACATCTCAGAGAAGAGACATACTATGACCTCCAGACATCCAGCAGAAATATCCATTTCCTGAAGCGCTCCATCGCTAGGGTCACTGAGAAGCTGGAGCCACTCATCCGTCTCTAAGGTGACGGAGGAGTACATTCTGAACAGCTCGCCAGTCCATCACAGGGAAACACACATTCAAGAACTGATTGTGGTTTTAGGAGACCCAAAACACGAGCACCACCCATTTCCATCCAGGGTGACAATGCGGAAATGGTAGAGGATTACAGATACCTTTAAGGCCAGCTCTATCCTCTATATGCTGTTACATGCTGCGACAGCAGACTGAGGGTCCCAGACACAAACAGACTGAACAATCTGATCCGAAAGGCCCTAAACTTTGTGGGGATGGACCTGAATTCTCTGATGGTAGTTTCAGAGAGGTGAATGCTGTCCAAAATAAAGATGATACAGAACAATACCTCCCACCTGCTTCACAACCTGCTGATCAGTCATTCAGGGAGACTGATACCATCTAAATGCACACCGAACGACACTGGAAACCATTCCTACCTGCGGCCATTAAACCGTACAAACTCCTCCATATAGCAACAACATCCACTGCTACACGTTTACATTCTACTGTTTATTATAATAATACTGTACATATCACTCACTGACACCACTCACTCTCTACCTGTTTATATAGATATTAGTAGCTTCTAGTTTTAGACTCAGATTCACATAATATATATATAAAATTGTGTGTGTAGCTTTTCATATTTATATTTATAATTTTCTTATATTGAAACTTATCTTTATCTCATTGCTTAATTGAGGCGGATTAACTGTGTGCACACAATTTTCTCTGGGATCAATAAAGTACTCTGATTCTGACACACACTCACAGCTAGAGACAATTTGGAACAGCCAATGAGCATCTCATGCATGTCTTTGGACTGTGGAGGAGACAAAAATACCCAGAAGAAACCTACACTAGCATGGGAAGAACATACAGACTGCACAAAAATATTTTTCTTTAAATGGTTTTGAGACCATTTCAGGATATTTAACACCTTTTCAAGCTTTTCAGTATCATTTTAAAACCTGACTGGTAAAAATGTTTGTCAATATAATTACACATCGCTATATTAAGTTATGTATTATGTGTGGGCATGTATCTGTGAGGAAGTGCGATCTTTTGTACCCTCTGCTCCAAAGCCGATTGCGTCTGTTGTCTCAGGAGTGCTTTAAGGGGCCCCGCCTCCTTGCCAGCACTGCCCCCACTGCCCATACCTGCAGAGGAAATTCAGCAGAAAGTGAACTCCATGACATCACACAGTTTTTATGTTCAGTATATTATCCCCGCAGATTAAATATATAGAGGAATTTATGAAACAGTGAGTATCGTCTCTCAGTACAGCTCCAAAAACCCGTTTGTGTGCTCAGACAGGACACTTCCTGTTTCACAGGTCTCATCGTTGTCTTAATTACTAAACATATTGAATAAAACAATAATGTATTCATTTATAATATACTACACTCTCTGTAGCATATTACAGGTATCAAGCATCTAACTATCCAGTACATTCTGATTTGCACCAATCAGTAATTAATGTGAACGAAATAATGCCAATTCCCAGATTCTGCACTATTACAAATATGCATCAGGTTGTGCTCAAATAGCAGTGTGTTTAAAAAAAAAAAATGAATGAAGCTCAAAATCAAGAAAAATTATAAAATACAGCCGACCCCTTCTTACGAAAACTCCTGAATATGAAAAATAAAGTATACGAAAAACATTTTCCTAAATTTTTCTCCTGTGTATACGATTTGAATGTATACCATTCAAACAATGCGCGAGTTGCTCCCTCTCATTGGTTGTCTCCCAACATCCTGCCCCATTGGCCTCCCATTGGCTAGGAGGGATGATGCAGCTCCTTCCCATTGGCTATCTCTCAACATCCCGCTGTCGTTCCAACTGTGTTCATGTTTGCGTGTCATTCCAACTGCATTTTACGGCTCAGGCTTTTAACCTTGCATAAACATTTGTAAGATTATATCTCAGCTAAGAATACACAGTCAACGCACGCACGCACAGCCTTGGAACGAATCACGTGTTTTACATGTAAAATGCGCCTCTACTTACGAAAACTCCATGTTCCGAAAAAGGCACTGGAACGGATTAATTTCGTAAGAAGGAGGACGACTGTATATCAAAATGTATTCTTTTAAAGAAATTTAAGTGAATATTACACTGTTGCAAAAGATAGCCCTGCCTGCCTTCTTTACACACTCAAACATTGTATAAACTGAAAAATGGTTTAAAGTTTTGCTTCCTTTGAATCACTGAACTACTACTGTACTTAGTTGTATAATCACTGTTTGAGAACTGCTGCACATCTGTGTTGCACGGAGTCGACCAACTTCTGTTACCTGTGAACAGGTTTCCAGCCCAGGATGGTTGGACTGCATTCCACAGTCCTTCTGTATTCTTTGGTTTTGCCTCAGGAGCCGCATTTTTTATTTCAGTCCACAAGTATTCTGATGTACCTGAAACTGATCCGTGAACCCTTCTTCACTTCACTTATCCCTTAACATCCGGGGATGTTGTTGGGGTGCCTTCATGGCGAGACGTGGGCTGATTTGGCCTGGTGGCACCCATCCCTCTCCAGGTTGCAGAAACACGCTGATGGCTTTGCAGCCTACTCTTTATAAAAGTCAGCAATGGATCTTTTACACGACTCTCACCATAGACAGTGAGAGACATGGCCTGCCTTTGATAACCCAGTTAGCTGCACACTGGGGGGGGGGGGGGGGGAGAGACAGTGACAACCCTGTGGGGACTCGAACCCCCAAGCTTAGGATCAGCGATCCTACGCCCTAACCACTAGACCACCACTGCCTCCCGTGAACCATGGGATGCGATAAATAGGCCCGACACCGTAGTATGAGAAAAATCCCTATATCATGATGCCTGTGCCAACATACTTTACTGTGGTTGAATTCAGTGTTTGGGGGGCATCTAGGAAGCCACTAGACCCAAAAAGTACAATCTTACGTGCATCAGTCCAGAAAATGTTTCACCATTTCTCTTTAGGCCAGTCAATGTGCTCTTTCGCAAATTCTATGTAATCTCTTCAGCACATGTCTTTTTCAGCAGTGGGACTTTGCGGGGCTTCTTGCTGATAGCTCGGCTTCACATAATCGTCTTCTACTTGTGACAGTATTCACAGGTAACTTTAGACCTTCTTTGATCTTCCTGGAGCTGATTGTTGGCCGAGTTCTTGCCATTTTGGCTGTTCTTCAATGCATTCAAATAGTTTTTCATGTTCGTCCAGATCTTTCAGAGTTTCTCTCCCATTTTTCAATCATTTTCATTAAGCGGCCGCTCATTTTCTGCACATCTTTACATATTTCCCCTTCTGTGATCAACTTTTTAATCAAGGTCTGCTGTTTTTCTGAACAATGTTTGGAAAGACCCATTTTCCTCAGAATTTCAGAGAGAAATGCTCTACAACCAGCATGTACAGCATTTGCTGCCTTTCTTCCTTAAGTAAGGAAAATAATTTGCACCTGTTTTTCAAAGAATGAATGACATCACTCATTGAACCTATTATTTTGAACACTTTCAATTAGTGATTCAATTACACAGAATCAGCAACATGCATGTCATGCCTGTTGGATTCTATTACTCTACTATGCCTGCTAGTAAATTATTTGCCATGTTCAAATATCAGCTCTACCAAAAACAGTGATTTATAAGGTTGATTATGTCTGACTGATATTTTGAACACAACTGTATACTCTACAGCAATCTGGTTATCATTACAAAACAAACCCTGAGAAAGTGGTCCGACGATGATATGTAGCAGAGCGGTCTGAAATCAATCCAAAGGGGTTTAATTCATAATAAATGCTGTATATTACACTGCTTATTACACACACTAAAGAAATCAATTGTCTAATTAAAAACATGCTACTTTAAAAAGGCGTTTTTCAAAGAATCAATAGGCTACTGAATACTGTAACTGACCACTCAGAGACAGGTATTTAAATGAGCCGTGTAATAAACAGTAGCCATGACTGAGGCAGGTCAGGTGAGCTCCATGTGCTCTGAACCACCAAAAGACATTAACTTTTTTTGTATTTTTCCATTTTAAAGCATAAGCATAATTGATGCCGGCTGCTCCAAGACAGTGAAAAGCCACGAGTGCCCATTACTTTGATTCAAGCATCACCCACTCCAGTTGTTTAATACAAACCGAATTCCAAAAATGCTGGGACACTATACAAATTGTGAATTAAAAACTGAACGCAATGATGTGGAGGTGCCAAATTTCAATATTTCTTTCCAAATAGAACATAGAACAGCTGGAAGATCAATTACCACTAATGAGGTCCATTGGCAACATGACTGAGTATAAAAAGAGCTTCTCAGAGTGGCAGTGTCTCACAGAAGCGAAGATGGACAGAGGATCACCAATTCCTCCAATGTCGTGCAGAAAGATAGTGGAGCAGTATCAGAAGGGTGATTCTCAATTATTGCAAAAAAATTGCTAAGGGTTTGACATTATCATCATCATCTACAGTGCATAACAACACCAAAGATTCAGAGAATCTGGAACAATCTCTGTGCATAAGGGCCAAGGCCGAAAAAAACCATACTGGATGACGTGACCTTTGAGCCCTTAAACGGCACTGCATCACAAACAGGAACGCTACTGTAAGGGAAAAAAATCACAGAATGGGCTCAGCAATACTTCCAGAAACTATTGTTGGCGAACACAATCCACCGTGCCATCCGACGTTGCCAACAGAAACTACAGTACAACGAAGAAGCCATTTCTAAACAGGACCCAGAAGCACAGGCGTTTTCTCTGGGCCAGGGGTCATTTAAAATGGAGTGAGAATCGAAGTTCTTTATGGAAAACTGGAACTCCATGTCATCCAGACCAAAGAGGACAAGGACAACCCAAGTTGTTATCAGCGCTCAGTTCAGAAACCTGCATCTGTGATGGCATGGGCAGCTTGCACATCTGGAGAGGCACCGTCAATGGGGAAAGGTATGTTCAGGTTCTAGAGCAACATATGCTCCCATCCAAATGTCTCTTTCAGAGAAGACCTGGCATTTTTCAATATAATAATGCCAGACCACATGCAGCATTAATTACAACATCATGACTGCATAGGACAAGGATCCGGGTATTGAAATGGCCAGCCTGCAGTCCAGATCTTTCATCTACAGAGAACATTTGGCTCATCATAGACAGGAACAGCATTCCTGTTTCTAAACTTGAGAAGCTCGTCTCCTTGGTCCCCAGATGTTTGCAGACTGTTGTAAGAAGAAGGGATGCCTCACAGTGCTGAAAATGGCCTTGTCCCCACTTTTTTGAGATTTGTTGACACCATGAAATTTAAAATCAACATACATTTTCTCAGTTTCAACTTTTGATCCTTTCATCTATATTCTATTCGAAATAAAATATTGAAATTTGGCACGTCCACATTATTGCATTCAGTTTTTATTCACAATTTGAATAGCGTCTCAACTTTTTTGGAATCCGGTTTTTAATACCGTACAACAATGCTTTTAAACATAAAATTATCTGCAAGCAATTGGCTCACTTGTCAGGACCATGTTCATTAACTTGTATCTTTCCCCATCAGTCAACTGGTCTACAACCAAAAGCCTCCCATTGCCATGTTTTTGTTTTTTTTTTGGTACCAGCAGGATCTAGTGGTACAGACTGATAGAACCTAATCTTACAGAAACAATGTTAAGTCAAAGATGTCTTTATACTGAAAAATAGCATTGTTATGGTTATAGTGATTTCTAGTGGGTTCTTCAGTTGGTAGACTCTGACCTATCAGGACCTCATGGTTAATGTTTCTTGTTTTAATCGTAACAGAAGATGATGTGAGAGATTTAAAACACAAGCCATGTGCATTTATCTGGAGGGTTATGGAAGGACGTGTGAGCGAGCTCTCGTTAATTAAAACAAATGCTTTTAAATGTCAGTGCACAACACACCACACACAAACCACATCCACTAATGATCATTAAGGCTTTTCTCTAACATTTCTCAAACTGCAATGGCGGTTTCTGTTTAAAAGAGTTGATCAACTGCAGACATGCTGCATGCGCTCTGTGGAGTTGGAGTCTTGACAGTTGGTGTCCTACCAGAGGCTGCCAGTAGCAGGTCCTCGTTGAACGATACGCTCTTTCTTAGCATGGCTGAGTCTGATTGGCTCACATGGAGAGGGGGAGGAGTTGTACTCCTTGGGACTTTGGTAGTGGGAATGGGTGAAGATTTAGACTGAAGGATGGGAGAACTGGGAGAGAGGTGAATCCTCGCTGAGAGAAACGATGAAGAGGGGACGGGTGGAGAAAGAAGCATAAGGAATGAAGATCAGTGAAAATGAACTAAAAAGAGGGATATAAAATTATGAAAAATAAGTCAGACAGGAAAAAAGTCAAAGAATGAAAAGAGGATGACCTCTCTCGTATTCAGTTTTTAAAACAAATCATAGTGATGGAGAAAACCATCATATTTAGAACATAATAATAATAATAATAATAATAATAATAATAATTATAATAACAACCTTCTCTCCACAACAACATTCTTGTTTTTTTTGTATTTTGTTCCCTTTTAAATCTCAGCACTATTCATATACTGTATTTATTTTAATAATTTCATGTTGTACTCTCTCTCTCTCACACACACACACCTTCACAAGCATACACATACATGAAAAGAAACAGCATGGATATAAACATAAAATAACATAAAACCGCTGAACATATCAAAACACAAAGAACACTGAGATGATGCAGATGAAGCGCAATACCACTCACTCTCTGTGAGAAAACCTCTATTCTGTTCCATGTTTATCATTCGTGAGCTAATCCCTCAGCTGGACTCATCTCCAATGCCTCAACTCCAGTATGATGCCCCTTCATAACTTATTTCTAATGGCATGATCTAAAAGATTTGCTCTCTGGTGAGCTGATCACCAAATTCTCTAGCAGTCTGATGTCTAATGGTATAATCTCCAACAAGCTAAACTCTAGTGACATGAACTGCAACAAACTGACCAACAGCTAATCTGTAGCAAACCAATCACCAATAGGCTTGCCTCAACTTGTCTGATCTCCATCTGGCTGCTCTCCAGTTGTCCGATTTAGAAGTCAGATCTCCTACAGGCTGACCTTTAATAGCCTGATCTCAAAACTTGATCTTTGAGGAGTTGTTCTATATCAGGCATGTTCCCTTGGTTGAACTGACCTACAGTAGCACGGGAGAAAGCATGTAGTGGGCTGATCCCGTAGTATGGGTGATCTTACCGGTTTTGGGGGTGAGGCTCAGCTCAGTGTCAGAGGAGGAGGACTGGCGGCTGTAGGACTTGGAGGGAGAGAAGGAAGAGAAGGTTTGGGCTCTCAGTGGGGTCGGGGGTCCTGAGCACAATGGGACCACAGCGGCCTCCTCCCCAAAACCTGCCCTGTCAGAGTAAGGAGGAACAGACTCAATCTCACACCATGTCTGTACAGAGCGAGTGCGAGAAACAGTGGATGTGTGTGAGTGCACGCATGTGGGTGAGAGAGAAGATCAGAAAGGACGAACAATAAGAAGCATTTTCTCTGCAGGAACCTTGTTTTGGAACTTTTTTGTGCTGGTTTTTAGTACCCACTCTAGAGCAGGAACTATCAGGGTGGAGCCTGACAACCAAAAGAGAGTTGATTTGAAACAGTCAACTTTTTAGCTTACATTTAAGTTATCAACAGTTTAGTGTCAAAGCACATTTCCCTTTTTATAAAGGCGAGTTCCTCAGAAGGTTCCTTAATGAACGAAAAAAAGAACGAAAATGGAAACTGAAGAAAAAAGTGGGTGGAGAGATGAGTGTTTTACCAAACATAAGAAAAATCACAGCGTGATGCACAGAGAGAACCAGACACAAACAAACAAGCAAACAAAACAAAACAAGCACACAACATGAAACAAATGAGACAACGCAAAAAGCAACGAGATGAAATAAAGCATTTGTTTCAGCTAACCAAAGCACAGCCCTCGGACAACATGGCTGACATGAGCGTCCTGGCAACCCGAACAACTCGGCTAACTACCAGCACAATAAGGGACACGCTAACCACCTGACTCGCTACAGTGTGTGACTGTGAGCTGAACAGGGTCCTCTGATTAGTAATATGCTGGGGGTGGGCCATAGCTGCAGAACAGATTGCTTTGGCAGCTGAAGAAGGGAGGCCTGGTGATGTCACAGCCAACTGGTCCAACAGGAGCGAGGTTGTGGTGAAGTCATGGGATTGAAGGAGGGAGTGGGGAGTAGGATGAGGGTCACGCAGGGGTCACCTGCCTACACTGCCTGGCTCTGGGACCCTCTGAGCTCCTGTGTCTGCGTTTCATACCGGAGAAGAGCAGCGTCGGCACGGAAACGGAGAAGCCCTGAGAGAGGCGGCTGCTCGCACTGTGAACCGGACTGCTGTGAGTGGAGCGACATCCAAGAGCAGAAGGAGCAGCCTGCGGAGAGCTACAAACACACACACAGGTTTCATACAGGACACACATACAACACGCTGGCACAAACAAACGCACATCGAACGCACACGTGCACACTCACAACAGGGCAAATCAACATACTGATTTATTTTATTATTTACGAAGGGATATCTGCAGATAAAACATTTCTCAATGTTTAATATAACTTCTTATGCTTACTTAAAACTGCGGAAAAGCAAAACATTTTAAAAAATTCTCCCCACATTTGAAGCTAAATAAAAAATAATATTAAAGAGAACTAATCAATCATCACAGGTCAAACTTGGTGACGGAGGTGGGGTGATACTGAGGTCTGATGGTCCGACCCCAGCTCGAACGCTTTGATGTCGAAGAACTGGGTGTGTGGTTTCAGAAGGATGAAGCTATGGCACACACAGCTGGAAGATCACTGGATGTGCTGAGGTAAATGTTTATGGATCAGCTGATCTCATCACATAGTGAGATCGGGTGGCGGTCGTTTCCCTGACCCCGCCCCTTGTGAACTTTTTTCTGTAGATCTACCTTGTATATTCATCCATCCCAAGGTTGTTACTCAGCAGGAAATTGCTGCTGTTCCACCTGACACGGCCCGCCGAGCCACAGCAGCCATCAGCAATCACCTCCAATAGCCAATGACGTCCAGCATGTGGAGGATCATCTTGTAATCATTAAATCATTTTCTGAATCATTTAATCCTAATTAGGGTTGCAGGGAGGCTGGCGCCCATCTCAGCTGACTCAGGGCGAGGTACACCCTGGACAGCTCACCAGGCCATTGCAGGGCCAACCCTCACAGGACCATTCATACTCACGAGCGATTTGGAACAACCAATTAACCTACTGTGCATGTTTTTGGACAGTGGGAGGAAACCAGACTACCCAGAAGAAACCCACGCAAGCACGAGGAGAACATTCAAACTCCTTACAGAAACACTCGAGCTGGGAATTGAACCCAGGCCTTCTTCCTGTGAGGCGGACGTGCTAACCACTACACCACTGTGCTGCCCACTCGCCCGTCTTAATCGTGAATAAAAACTGAGCTGTGTTTCTCGTGTGTAAAAATAATTTAATTATCTTTAATTATTTTTTGTTTACTTCTGAAATGTGGGAGGTTTTATTGGCTCACCCTGTGTTTAGTCCAAGGTTGCAGTTTTAACAATCAGCAGAGATAATTTATTTATTTTTAATATACATTTTTGGAAACACTAAACATTAAGCTGATGCACTGCAGCCGAAAAACTATTATAAAATATTAAATATTAGAGCCTGACTGATTAATCAACGTGCTATCATCTGATAGCACATAAACCACTATCTGCATTTATAAAGGCTGATGAACACCAATTAAAAAAAAAAAAAAAAAGGACGATATAATTATAGCAAGAATCTGTCCTGGGGCACACTACAGCTTCTTCAAAACTAATTACAGACGCTCCCCGACTTACATTTTTAATTGGTTCCAGACGCCGAACGCAAGTTGTTACAGTGACAATGACGCTCATACTGTACTATACATCCATAAATATCATTACCGTATCTCATAAAACACACCTAAATCAATTATTATAAACACAACATTGTAAAATAATATCAAATATATCAAATAATATCAACATTAATTTCAAATAAGTCACTTATT
>CM045728.1:100251814-100261814 GCA_024760905.1 Plotosus lineatus
AGGAGGGCAGCCATTGGCTGAATTTGAATCACATGCCGGTTGCTCGGCAGTCAGCGAATACTCAAACCGTGGGTGCAAAACCGTGAATAGTCAAAGACCTACTGTACATGTTTCAACATCAGCGATTGGCTATTAGAAAGCCATCAGCCAATCAGCAGTAATGTTTCAAGAGAGGTCATTTAATGTAAAACTCGAACGGAAGAAAAGTGGGAAAGGTTGTTTTGACATACATATTTGGCATAAAAAAAAAAAATCTTTTTTTTTTTTTAAAACTGGGCCAAAGAAAAAAATCGGAATTCCGTGAATTCGTGGAAAAATCACATGCCTGATTATACCAATAGGAAATATCAGGAATTTCAAAACATTATTCCGGGTTAACAGGATTAACTTCCTCCACCTTCAGTGTTGAAGTGCTGCTCTCCGGGTACTTACTGCTCCTGTGTGTGTGTGTGTTTACTTTGGATGGGTTAAATGCAGAGCCAAATTTCTCTTCTGGGATTAATATATTTTATATATATATATTCAAAAATAAATAAATAAAATAATCGACTGTTCTAGTTTCGTGCATGTGTGTGCACTTTAACACCGTGATAGCACGTACTCTTTGATATCTTTGGACGGAGATGAATTCGATGGGTTTGCTCCACCCACAGGCAGATGTGTGCTGCTGATTTTTTCGAGTGTGCATGCGGTTCCGATGGCACGCACAACCAGGCCAGATTCTCCTTCTAGATCAAAACACTGCAGATATCCGACCACAGCATTCCCGCCCATCTCCAGCACCTTCAGCCCAATCTTCCTCTGGAGCTCACCTGTAAGGAGAACACCGACACGGGGAGTCAAGTCTTTGCCACGACCCGCTCAGATAAACGAGTGAATCATCACTGAAACTTAAAGGAATGGGTGGAGCTTCACTGGTCCTGGTCAAAAACTGAAAGACCAAAATAACGTGTTTATTTTCCAGAAACTCTTCCCCTGCCTTGAGGGCGGGGGGGGCGTGTATACCTGACATTAGAGAGATGAGTCTCTGCCGGGCCTCGTTGGATGCTCGTGGAGTCCGTATGCGGTCGATCCACTGGTACTCAGGATCCTCATTAACTACCAACTCCTCTACAAACCCATGGACTAGCACAGCACGGTAACATCGTGGGATGGACGTAGCTGAAGGGGTGAGCAAGAAAAACAAAAACCTGAAGTGACACGTAAACTGACCGGGTATAATGCACGCGAGCACGCACAGACACAGACAACGCACATCAAATCTGATAAAGACTCACTGCAGAAGAACTTGACACCACAGGAAGACTGTCTGAAACGGTTCAGGTCGTTGAAAAGGTCTACTTTAACAAGTACATTGATCTCTCCTCTTATACCTGACACACACACACACACACACACACACACACACACACAGTGTTACATATACTGCATTCAGAGAAGACAGTGACAGAAGAGCGAATGGAGACTTGGAAACGCACCATGAATGGTATCGTAGATGGGAAACCAGCCAGAGATGACGGTGGCGGCTTCACTGCAAAGCAGTGGGTCGATGTCGATGTACACCTTACCGATGGCATCATTTGCACTGTATGTGTCGTGATCCAGAACTGTGATCTGTAACGGTTCATCCTGCAAATCCTCATCATCAACCTAAACACACACAAGTACATGATCTTGAGCAAAATACTAATTTATTAAACATAAAAATTAAAGATCCAGATTCACCTCAAACTTGAACCACTCGGAATTCCACTGCGGGTTCAATGACTTTGGACATACATCTGTTTTAAAAGTCATGTTTCCAAACTTCACCTAGAATCATGCAGAGGTTTCATATGCATAAAGAAAAATATAAAAACAAAAGACAACATCGAAGAAAAACCACCCATAATACACACAAATATAAAGAATCACCGACATTAAATATTAAAAGCCACTAAAAACCTGCAATATTCCAACCCTGTGTGTCATGATAAGACTGAATTCACCTCCACAAAAGCATCAGTGAGGTCACTGGCACGGTCCATGACCGGCAGGTGTCGACCTGCCATGATCTTCGCCTTCAGCTTCCCTGGCATGGTGAAGGTTCAAATCAAACCTGAGTGGATACAACAGAAACATTTGAACTGCAAATTAAGTAGATGTGGACATGCTATGGATGGGTGAGAAGGGACACGTGATCACACCAGGTGGTTCTGACAGATTCACAGGTTCTTTATTCAAATGAGTCAGGTCAACTGACTCGGTTCACCATCAAGAGTCGACTCGTCCCGCTTCCAAAACGTTCACTGAGGCTACATTAAACAATAAAAAAAATCAATAATATAATCGCATGTTCTGTTTAAAAGGTCCTCCCACTTATTTAAACAAACACCTGTACAGAAATAATGTTGATTTGTACTATAATTCTGACATGTTTATATCCCAAACATAAAACAAGAAAGTAAATAAAATTACATGACTTATTTCATGTGAATAAAACACAAGGACAGAAAAATTTAAGTGACAGAATGGTGAGGGTTTTTTTTAGCCACACCCCTTCGAATTTAATTGACATGCATTTTTTTTTTTTTACACAGGCATATTTTAGACACCTATATCTCGGTCGATTAACGTTCGCTAATTTTTTAATCAGGCGTGGACATAATTCAGTCAGGACTGATTATTTAAAAATTAAAAGCACACATAAATAAAACATTATAATCAGTAAAGTTAAAATAATGAGCTACATTGCTCCAGTTAAATTACGCGACCTGTCACAGGAAATCTGACTGTCTAACCATATTGCAGTGGAGACTGCGATAAATTACTCGGGTAGTTATTGAAATATCACCAAAATGTACGACACTGTAAGGTGCAAAAGTGCAGAACGAATTATATTTTTAGGTAAAACGTCGTTAAACAGTCCGTAAGTTTAGCACTAACCATAACACACTAGCGGCAGTTTGATTGGTTGAATACCAAACGCAGCTAGCTCACTTATGTATGTGTACCGTCATGGCACTGAAGTTCTGATTGCAGTACAATAATGGACACTGGCGCCCTATTTAGTACACTTGATGTGAAATTGGAACATTTTTAAAAATAACATGGCAGCACGCTAACAAGACCCTGAACACTACCAAGTTAGCAAGAAACGCCAATGCTACTTAATGACTTAACTGATTTAATATTTTTATTACTCACCAGATATCAATTTTTAATTAAAGTTGTAAAAACACCACAGAGTTTTAATCTGACAGACCATCGGCCTAGACTCCGTTCAGCTCCCATAACACGGATTTTAAAGCTATTCCAATTACAACAACAACAAAAAAATAGGAGCTTGCCTAAACTGCAACCCAGACGGGATCTGATTAATTTATGACCATGTGTTTGCTTTTGGTGGTCCAGAGAATGCTAGTAAAATATTAGAGTAGCTTATTGAAATGAAGTCAGTCAGAGGAGCTTCTGAAACACCGACAAACAGCAGGGATCAAGCTGAGATTGCCAGAGTGCACAAAATCCCCCTTAAACTCGTGATGTCAAATAATCACACAAGAGGTCGCTGTTGGGTATAAAATGTCACAAAAAGTCGAGAACTGTGGATATGACGTCACACACTATGAATAAATATCTCAAGTGTGATTTCTCAAAAGTCGTTGGGCTGTGTCAGTAGATTGGTTGGATTATACACACACACACACACACATATATATATATATATATATATATATATATATATATATATATATATATATATATATATACTTTTCTTTTATACATATATATTTTTTTCTTTTCCTTTCTGCTGTTCCTTTCAGGGGTTGCCACAGTGAATCATTTGCCTCCATCTCACTCTAGCCTCTGCATCTTCTACTCTTACTCCAACTACCTTCATGTCCTCCTTCACCACAACCATAAATCTTCTCTTTGCTCTTCCTTTAGGCCTTCTGCCTGGAAGTTCCAAACCTCAGCACCTACTACCAATATATTCACTATCCCTTCTTTGTACATGTCCAAACCATCTCAATCGAGCCTCTCTGACTTTGTCTCCAAAACCTCTTACATGTGCTATCCCTCTGTTACTCCCAAAGAGAACCTCAACATTTTCATCTCTGCTACCTCCAGCTCTGCCTCCTGTCTTTTCCCCAGGGCCACTGTTTCTAAACCATACAACATCGCTGGCCTCATCACCGTCTTGTACACTTTTTCATTCTTGCGGATACCTTCCAATCACACATCACACCGGACACTTTTCTCCAACCATTCCAACCTGCCTGCACACACTTCTTCACCTCTTTTCCACACTCTTCATTGCTCTGGATTGTTGAGCCTAAGTACTTAAAATCCTCCACCTTCTTTATCTCTGCTCCCTGTAACATCACCGTTCCTCCTGGGTCCTTCTCATTCACACACACATGTATTCTGTTTTACTGAGGCTAACCTTCATTCCTCTCCTTTCCAGGGCATACCTCCACCTCTCTAGATTTTCCTGCACTTGTTCTCTGCTCTCACTACAGATCACAATGTCATCTGCAGACATCATCGTCCATGGACAGTCTTATCGAACCTCGTCTGTCAGCCTGTCCATCACCATAGCAAACAAGAAGGGGCTCAGAGCTGACCCTTGAGTTATATAATTAATATTATATAATAAATATATTATATTAGTCCTGTAAGGGAAATTATTTCCTCTGTATTTAACTCATTCAAAGTGAGCACACACACTCCGAGCAGTGGGCTGCCAGACACATTGGTTGTGCCTGGAGAGCAGTTGGGGTTTAAGTGACTTGCTCAAGGGTACTTCAGCCACAAATGTGGACGGAGGAAAGCGGATGCGCATTCCCCCCACTGCTGCATATTTTCCCTGTTGCTTCGGGAGTCGAACCAGTGACCTTTCATTCCCAAAGCTGCTGCTCTAACCTTTACGCTGCGGCTTTCTCTAACATGTAAAAAAAAAGTCAAAAAGCTGTAAAGTCTCCTTTAGTAAAACTGTCATAAAAATAACCATAAATGTTATTTCTGTTACAGGGTGTATATACAGTACTGCAGTTAATTGACATACAGTACAGTATATATAAAGAATGAAACACAGCCAGGGTGTGATGAAGAGAAGCAGTTTCTGTTCCTATTTATATTATCAGCTATAAATGATCTAATTATCTCAAAATACATGACATCACACAGTTAGTTCAGTACAGTACACACACGGTGAACATTAAGACAACACACAGGAAGGGGTGTTACTTTCAGTTCTTCACATTTTATGTTTTTATGTATTTATTCATATTTTTCTTAATGCACCATCAAAACCACAAAAAAGAAAGACATGGCAACCCGAGACTCCTGCGCGAGAGGTCTTCTGGGACAGAGATGAAGGTCAAAGCAGCACGAGACACTTTTATTCTATATTTACGTGTCTTTTATTATTTGTATTATATATCTTTTATTATATTTGCCATGCAAAAAGTCTAAAATATTTAATGAAATAATTCCATAATAAAACTGTCGAATAAATAAACAAGCATACATATATAATTTGTGTTTGTAAAATGTATTAAAATATATATTAATTTGTATTATTATTTATTTCTTGTGATAAAGACCTGTAACAGCTGAACTGAACTGTGATCATGCACTGTATCTATAAATATTGTATTTTAGTACAAAGATGTGTAAAGTCTAAAATTATTTTAGTACAGTATATAAGTGTAAAATGAGAGTGTGAACACAGAAGTGATGTCTGTGGGTGAATTTACACCAAAAAACATCAGGACCAGAGAAATAGAGTCTGAGACTTGATCTTAGAATTATATTCTATTATTACACATTATTATTATTATTATTATACTGTACATTCAAATGAACTCAGACACACACACACACACACACACACACACACACACAGACTGTGTATTACAGTCTCTTGTCCTTTGGAGGAAATGCACTAATATAATGCACTAATATTGGAACATTCACTAAGCGATATTCTTATCCCCCTGTGTGTGTGTGTGTGTGTGAGTGTGTGTGTGTGTGTGTGATAGACAGCCACAGTGGTACATACTCTGGGAAACACACATGCCTGTGCTGTAGAAAGGTTCTGAATAAATATTCTGTGTACAGGTTTAGATTTGAGGTGGAGAAGGAGTCGTGTTTCCTTCTCACACTGAAATGAAACTCGAACATTTTTTTTTTTTCCAAATCTTCATTGATTTAAAACACACATCGTTTAATTTTCTTATGTATTTAACTATTAATCATTTATTTTAATCATTTTTGCCTGATTGATAATACTCTTTATTCACATATATCTGTAATGTAAGTTTTCTGTCTTAATGAGTTATTCTTTCATCTAGAAAAAATATTGTGTCAAATTTATTTATTAAATAATTTTTTATATATAACTTAATAGTTTGTTTATTAATATTATTGTTAATTTGAGCGTTAGTTTTATATGCTTGTTTAATTTTTTAAGATTTCATGGTTTATGTGCTTGTGCTGTGTGGAGCCGGTGGCGTAGTGGTTAGGGTGCTGCGCGCATGATCGGGAGGTTGTGAGTTCGAATCCCACTGAGACCCTCACTGTGCTAAGACCCCTGGGCAAGGTCTCAACCACAAGTGCCTCTGTTCACCCAGCAGTATAAATGGGTACCAGTAAAAATATACTGGGAAGGTAACCTGTGATGGACTAGCGCTCCTGGTCGCTTCACGCTATGGAAACCGGGGATAAGCACCGGCCTGATGAGCCGCTAGGCTCGGGTGTAAAAACCCAACAGACTTACCTACCTTACCTACATGTTTGTGCTGTAGTTCTGCATGTGAACATTTCTGACTTACAGGATTTCTGAAATTTCTGTTTTGAGATTCCTTGAGGTTTGTTTTAATGGTTGATCAGCTGTAAAGTCTTTTTAACCACACATCTGGGGCAGTGCTGGCCTGGTGGTAAGATGCTGGATCACTGATCCTAGGGTTGGGAGTTCAAGCCCCACTCTCCACAGGTTGTCGCTGCTGTCCCCCAAGTGCAGCTAACTGGGTTATCAAAGGCCGGCCATGTCTCTCGCTGTCTATGGTGAGAGGCTGTAAAAGAACCATTGCTGACTCTCGACAAGAGTAGCTGCAAAGCCGTCCGCGTGTTTCTGCCCTGCGATGGCCTGGCGAGCTGCCCTCACCCAGAGTTGGCTGAGATGGGTGTCAGCCTCCCTGTAACTCCAATTAGGATGAAGCGGTTCAGAAAATGAATGAATGAACCACGAAACTTCACCAACCTATTTGGACAAGAAATAAACCGGCTCAAGGTTTTCAACATTCAATCTGTCTTTCTTTCTTTCTTTCTTTCTTTTTATAGAAACTTTATTAATTTATTTTTTAGAATTGTGTTTTGTATTACATAATGAAGTTTGTTTTTGTTGTCTCAGCGCTTCTTATTCTGTCCCTTCAGCTTAATATGCTCAAACCCATAGCTTGTTATGTGACTGACATATTTACGTTTACACTTTTCTGTCTTTTCATTCATTATAAGCTTTGTGATCTACCTGAGGGCTGTATGTGAGTTCACTGAGGTCAAGCTCGTCATGTAAAAACGTGCAAAATTTATTCTAAACATGAGAGACTCGAGAAGATTTATGAGTTTTACTTTGTCCTTGTGTCCAGACACACACACACACGCACACACACGCACACACACACACACACACACACACACACACACATATGGACGTGAACCTTTGTGGTGGTAAAAGCAGCTGTCTGTTCAGTGGAATTCTGTGCTATAATTATTTACCTGCCATCTGTCCATCCGTGTGTCACACACACATAAAACCCATTGTCTCTGTGCTGCACTTTCAGTCTCCACGTCAGTCTCCAGGTGCAGCATCTCAGCCACAGGTAGCGTCATTTTAAATTTTTATATCAGTTTAAAATCCCTTCACAATTTTAGTTTTTAAAATCAACATTATGTCCTTTCATCACCACTGTACAGGTTTTCTGTCGTGAGTCAAATTCCACAAATGGCAGATAAGTGAGTAAAATTTATTATTATTATTACCTTCAATTTATCCTTTCATTCATATGTGATTTTATTCATTTTATTTACATATTTGTAAAATCATATTTGTTGTTTTATCCCAATTTCCTTCTCTACAACAGTGTAAGTGCTTTCAATTTTGCGTTCAAATTTTTGATAAATAATAAAACTTAAGAAGCTTAAATAGAGTCTTAAAGTCATTTGGATATAATTTAATTACAGGATTTATTGTTGTGTTGCTCTGTTTATTTGTTTGTTTTATAAAGGATGGTCCCAACCCAATGCCTCCTCGAGCCAATGTTAAAGTACAGTATTACATTTTTTCAACAACAACAACAACAACAATAATAATAATAATAATAATAATAATAATAATAATAATAATAATAAAATCTATAATAACATTCCTATTATATATATTTATTTTTTTTCCCAGCCCAAGTCTAAGATCTCGGCCTCAAGGAAACTTTCCCTGAAGGTAAAGAAAAATCTGATCAAACCAATCAATCAATCAATCAATCAATCAATCAATCAATCAATCAACCAAACTATCTATCTATCTATCTATCTATCTATCTATCTATCTATCTATCTATCTATCCTTAAGCATGCATGACATATAACATATAATAAGTACATTTATTAAATAAATTCCATGTAAATATAACATAAATATGTCACAAATAAACACTCACATTTTACAAGTTATAAATAAAAGATGAGCTCTGAAATTAAAGTAGGCAATCATCAGGTGAAAATAGTGTAAAAAAAAAAAGAGGATAAAACACTTGTGTAAAAAAATATTCATTCATTCATTCATTTGTTTTCTGAGCAGGTTAATCCTAATTAGGGTCGTGGGCGGGGGGGGGGGGGGGGGGATGTTGGAGCTGGACAGCTCGCCAGGCCATCGCAGGGCAGAAACATGTTGATGGCTCTGCAGCTACTCTTGATGAATGTCAGAAATGGTTCTTTTACACTCTCACCACAGACAGTCAGAGATATGGCCGGCTTTTGATAACCCAGTTAACTACACTGGGGGTGTAAAAAATATGAGACATACAATGTAAAAATCCTGCATGCAGAAAATATGGAAAAAAAAAATTAATGCAGTGTGTGTGTGTGTGTGTGTGTGTGTGTGTGTGTGTGTGTGTGTGTGTGTGTGTGTGTGTGTGTGTGTGTGTGTATACAGATACTGCTCCTACAGAAGGCGATGGAGGATTTAGAGCAGGAGAAAGTGACCCGTGATGAGGATAAAGTGCGCTACCTGGGAGAGAAACTGACACCCCTACAGATGTCTGGTCTGTCCATGGACGATCTCCAGGTGAGTGATGATGAAAATATAAACTTGATTCATCATAAAGAGAATTCAGGCACCAGCTGCTTAGGAAATGTATATTAGTAATACTCATGATAATAATGATATAAGAATAAAAAACATAAGCTTCATTTGGCTTCAATAATGCACACCAAAAAATTATTTTACAAAAAATAACCAATAAGCTCATGATAAAAATAATTAAAAATTTTTTTTGAACAGCTAACCTGTTCAAATAAAATGAAAGGAAATCTTTCCAAATTCTCCTGTTATAAGGTGAATTTTATTTACTTTCCCCCCTAAAAGTTGCATCTGATAGTTTGCATGTTTGAAAAGGTTTTACTCATAGCGGCAATAATAACATTACACAGATAGTAAATTAATAAAGAAATAAAAACGTGAACTGGTAAATAAAACTCGGCACATCTGCACATCATACGAGATTACACAAAGCACACATTACAGATGTCTGCTCATTACATTAATGCAATTAACATTACAATTAATTAATAATGCAATTAACCGTTTAGCAGTTTCTTTAATGCCAGTCAAGTCCCACTTTTCTCTGTACCATGGCGCCTCCCTGTGTAAGCATTTTTTACAAAGACATTTTTATTATTAACGAGAACATGCATTTGTGTTTTCAGAAACTGTGTCGACAGCTCCATGCTAAAATCGATG
>CM045728.1:100266814-100301814 GCA_024760905.1 Plotosus lineatus
GGTTAAGGGTTCGAGTCCCACTCTCCACAAGGTTGCACTGTCCCCCCAGTGCAGCTAACTAGGTTATCAAAGGCGGGCCATGTCTCTCACTGTCTATGGTGAGAGGCATGTAAAAGAACCATTGCTGACTTTCATAAAGAGTAGCTGCAAAGTCATCAGCGTGTTTCTGTCCCTTGTTAAAAGGGTTGTGACAGGAAGAGCATCTGACGTAAAAAAAAACCTCTGCCAAATCAAATGTGCGAATCAGATGATTCGCTGTGGCGACTCCTGAGTAAAAGAGAAAAAGCCAAAAGGAAGACAGAGAGAGTGAAAGAGAGATTTCCTTTCGGCTTTTTCCCTTTATCAGCGGTCGCCACAGCGAATGATTCGCGCGTTTGATTTGGCATAGGTTTTCACGTCGGATGCCCTTCCTGACACAACCCTTTAGCAAGGGACAGAAACACACTGACGGGTTTGCAGCTACTCTTTACGAAAGTTAGCAATGGTAAAACTTTGATATTTAAATCAGCATTAAAGCAATGCATCCTGGGTAATCAGTTCAGAGAAGGGATTTATTCAGTAGTACAGTATTTCGTTCCTGTTGTCGTTCTTTATATTGCTTATAAAACTAAACAGCTGTGTTAATACATTTACCATATTTGGCAGATTATCTTATCCAGCATGACTCACAATTATAATTTTTATACAATTGAGAGTTAAGGGCCTTGTTCAAGGGCCCAACAGTGATGACAGTGGGCAGCCACCATTGCCCTTAGTGTTGAACTGAAATAGTTTTGTTTTTCCTGAGCAGACATTTCCTGATATGGTTTAACATGCATTAAAATCATGAAGCAAGACCAAAACCATCAAGAGTCTGAATCAAGTCACAGAGTGTAAACAGCAAACAAAAACCCAATAAATACTGCAGGAAGTAAAGAAACAAACAAAAAAGTCTTCAATTATTTTACTAATACAGCCATCCCTTGCCACTTCGCGATTTGAGCATCGCGGTCTTGGTACATTGCGGTATTTTAATCAAAAATAAAACAAAAAAAATTTTCATAAAAAATTCGAAATTCATGCTGAAACTCACATGTAAGCAAGTGGAAGGCAGGGACCCAAGGCAGGCTGCGTCCATTGTTTCCAAAGACAGACTTAGTGCCCCTCCTCCCCAGTTCAGACAGGGACCGCCCACTCAACTCAATCTCGCAAGCTGATTGGCTTAGACACGTGATGCTGCTGCCTCCCGCCCACTCAACTCAATCTCACAAGCTGATTGGCTTAGACGTGTGATGCTGTTGCCTCCTGCCCACTCAACACAATCTCGCGAGCTGATTGGCTTGCTTGACGCTGTTGCCTCGCACATCCCCGCGGGATTTTTTGTGATTTTGTGATCTTACTGTATCATGTTTGTGAACGTCCTGCACCGCGGAGAAGAGCTATTGTCAGAGGTGAGTACAGTACTTAAAGTATTTATATATAAATTCTATTTAAATATTAATACATTACAGTATTTACATATGCATATAACTGTGTAACGTTTAATATACACTTCTTGATATTGTATAGACGCGAAAACATATAGAAATGAGACAACATGGTATAGAAATGGGGGCGGGGCATTCCTACTTCGCGGTTTTTCGAATATCGCGGCCAGGTATGGTCTACATTATCCGCGATATTCAAGGGATGACTATGTTCTACGGACTGAAGAAATGCGACCGGGAAGGCACACATACACACACATATGCACACAGATGTATTCAGACTCTGACAAAGTTGTGCAAATTCGCAGTTGGAAAGTTGTGTGTATTTAGAGTTGCGTTTTGCGGCCACTGAACAGGACTCTCTGAAGTCTGCTTTCACACACATCTTCGTGGATGGCGAAATTTCTTTCGACTTTTCAGGGTATAATTATATTTTCAAGAAAGATATTCTCTCTTCCACATTTGCCAAATTACTTATTAGGATGTGCCCTCCGTGGCCTTAAATGGATTGGAGTGTTAATTTGTCACAAGTTTCGAATATATTGTGTATGTTTTTAAAATCGTCCTCAAATCGTATGTTTGAGTAACATGAAGCAACATCAGTCTGTCCAGCTGTTAGATTTAATCTTGATCCTCATATAAGCCAAAACCACACAAGAAAATCGAGCAGAACTCAGAGATACTTCCATAATAAACAAACCCCACCCTTACGTGTGTAACGGTCACCTAGCTTCTGAGGTCTGATTATTATCTAAATGATTTCTGCATTATTTATTTCACGTGTGTATGACTCACAGTCTGTCGAAAATGTAAGACACTGATGAATATAATAAACTATCCATTTTTAAAAGTCTGAGTTGACATCACTCATTCATCATCAGTTCTGTTTGTTTTGCCTGAGAATTTTGTAAGCACCTGCACTATGTGAGTGATAACCACTGAGGATCAACTCATCAAACCTCAGCACTGTCTCATAGCTCAGGCCACAAAGCAAGGAAACACCGCTGTGATCAGTAAGGATGAAGGTGGAGGCTGAAGGCTGGTTCAGGTGCCACAGTGAGTGTTGTTTTTGAGGATGGTTTTCTGCCAGTTCTACAGTCTGCGTAGCATTTTGCGGTTCCACATGCCGCGCTTGGAGTGGTGGTAGTGGTAGAAATTCCTCAGGTAGAGACGTTCAACCTCTAACCCTGCCTCAATGATCCTACAACACGTCAGACCAGAAAAATGACACATGCTTCAAATTGCAGGTGGCGTTGGTTTCAAAAGCTCATTTGTATGTTGTGACAACCATAAAAAAAGGTACAATTTCTATGAAGCTCAGATCATGAAATGAGTAATTGTGGTAAAAGCTGATAAATAAAAGTGAAAGTCATTAAAAATACACACAGTATCTCAAAAACACACACACAGACACACACATACAGACACACACACACACACACACACACACACACACACACACACACACACACACACATTATATATATATATATATATATATATACATACAGTGATGCCTCAGCTCAGCTAATGAATTTAATCCGTTCTGAGGGCAAGCTTGTAAGCCGAAAAGTTTGTTAGATGAAACAATTATTCACTTAACAAATAACAGAAAACCAATTAATCCGTTCCAACCCCTTCCTAAACCCATATAACCTGCCACAAACATGTATACTTGACCTAATATATTAAAGCTAAACATGTAAAAGCAATAAATATTTAATAATAATAACAATACTACTAATAAAAATAATAATAATACATGTACATTAACATTAACAATTCATAATATATAATAAAACATCAATCAACAATAAGTCAACTAACACTTCCGATCATCGACTATGGCAAAGATGTCACGTGGGCAGGCAAGAGGTGGTGTGTAACAGAGGGTTACAAGGAAGACAATATTTGTGCATGTGCACGCTACGAATGCCAGCGAGGAAAGGCTTGTGGTGAGCTCTCACAAGAGCAGTGCTTCTCAAATAGAGGGACGTGCCGGTGTGATGCCAGTGGGGCTGCGTATGACCCTGGAAACATGCTTTTTTGCCATACTGTACTAGAATTAAGTGTAATTGCTCATCCACTACAGTAGTTGGCAGTGGTATAGGGAAAAAGCACTGAGGAAATAATATGAAGTGCAGTAAACACTATTTATAGTCGCGTGCGAAGGGCTGAGGGGCGTGAAATGTTTTTTTTTCTTCCTAGAGGGGGCGTCACAGAAAATAATTGATAAGCACTGCACAAGGCGTTCTCAGAGTGCAGAGCAATACAGGCGAAAGAATATGAGGCTAATCTGCCCGGGAAAGCCATTTCAAGGAAAGCTTGTAAAGGGAATTTTTGCTTGTTGGATGAAGCAGATATTTGGTGGGTTCGAAGCAGGTCTCATGGAAAAATCTTTATAAGGGGCACTCGTTAGATGAGGTACCCACTGTATATATATATATATATATATATATATATATATATATATATATATATATATATATAGAGAGAGAGAGAGAGAGAGAGAGAGAGAGAGAGAGAGAGATCCCGCGCTACTTCGTGCTTCAATTAATGTGGCTTCAGTGCATCGCGGAGGCCAATAATGCAAAAAAAAAAAAAAAAACCAACACAAAACTTAAAACGACCCAAAATCTCCCATCAAAACTGGATACAGTACATTGTTGCATCTGTGTGTGAACATCTGCGCAGCCACTGCCCCCTCTGCCGGAGCCTAGTATTAAAAAGGAAATGAAGCACATCATAATGTAACATTGTCTCGCTTCATTTGGTCCTCTATATCACGTTTTTGCAGCTGATCAGTTGAAAATCGCCCTGATAATAATGTAAATCCAATTTGAAATTCGGGTGTGAGACCATGTAAGTCGCCATTGGTCCCTGGCCATTTCCTGTGACGTCACTGGGTTGGTGGTTGTGAACTTGTGTAAATATCACAATGGCTAGCAACGCATCAATGCATAATAATAAAAAGCCCTTAAGTACCGATCATCATTGTATTGCACCGGGCTGTACAAACAGCTATTATAAACGTAAAGGGGTGCACTTTCACTGGCTGCCTTTAAGTTACAGTAAGCTATTGAAAGCCTGGCTCAGTGCATTGAAATGTGCTGACCCACCAGTGAATGAAAGCACATGCATTTACAGTGCCCATTTCAGAACAGAAGATACAAATACAAACACACATACAAATCCGACAAAACTGGTCCCATGGTGTGGTCCAAAACTGCATCGTTGAAACCAGAATCAGTTCCGACCGTATTTGACTTTTCTGCATACGATATTACAAGCTCTGACAGATCAAGCACACTGCAATGTAATACAGTATCGGCACGTAAGCGAAGGGTGGAAAAACAAGCTCAGAGGGATGGAATATTAGACAACCATAGACAACAACAACATGAGAACCATAGATAATAACATGACAATTCTGACTTGATCTGTAAACCTACCGACTATTTATGGGGCACGGACATCTCTCATGGAGACCATGGCCACCTCTAAAATATCCCTTTCAAGGCATCGCATAGGAAACAGTCTGTGGTTTGTTATGCAGGTCAGCTCCCCCTCAGCTCACAAGTAATGGTCAAGCACAGCGTCCTGGCAGCAAAGCATTTGTGGTACTGGAGTACAATTGTCACAAGTGCACATAAAATTGCCGATCTGGTCATGTTCACCGGCATGTCCGTGATCACTGTCAATATTGTGATCACCGTCAATATCCCTATTATCGCTCTCGGCGTCAGATTCAACCGGGGTTCTTGGACTAACATTGGGGATATTCCGTCGGATAGGCTCTAAAGCATATGTGACGCGCTCCACCGGAGCTTTTGAGACAAAATGCGGCTTATCCAGACTTCTGATCTTTCAAGTAAGAAAGTGAATGTTGCGTACTAAACAAGTATTCAAAGCGCACTTACTTACTTGACAGATCGGAAGTCCGGATAAGCCGCGTTTTTGTCTCAAAAGCTCCGGTGGTCGTTGCGGTACTACATTCGGTGGAGCGCGTCACATATGCCTGTGGATTAGTAGATATTTCCTCTATCCCCATATCGCCTTCATCTTCCGAAAAATAATCGTCTTCTGCTGAAAAACTGTGTTGTTGGCGTGAGATTCCATGTTGTTTATATCATATAATATGCTGTGATATACATGCACTATATTTCATGTGGTACTTTGTACCAACCCAGTGACGTCACGGTAACTTTGTGTAGGCGGGCACTTAGCAATGGCGGCTTTCAGGTCAATAACTTATACGACAAGCACATAAAACAAAACCGCTGTGTGCAGTGGTTTATTTATGATATAAAATTTAAGCCACAATCACTTCAATAAACTATACTTAAGCTACCGCCAACTTATTTAGTCGGTGTTTCATTTCCCCTTTAAGTGTACCTCAAGATAATGTTTAATCATATTTCATAATGATATTTATGATCTATCTTTCTGTAGATTTTATTCCATTTCTATTTCTACTTGTTCTTCAATCTCATTTCACTTTCATTTTCGACCTTGGACAGCTTTGTTAGTATCTCCGAATGTTTGCAAAACGAATGCTGGTAAGTTGGAGAGCATCTGTATTTATATTTTATTTACATCTTATGTTATTTTTTCAATGTTTAATTGTTATTATAAGCATTTATAGCATTGGATATGTATTTATTGATATTATATACACATATACATGTACGTATACGTCAATCGGGGGTGGGGGGGCTGGGGGTGGGGTGATCCTACTTCGCGGATTTTGATGGTCACGTGGGGATCTCGGTCCCAATTACCAGCGGAAAGTGAGGGATCCCTGTACACATACACACCACCTGTTGACTGTTTATCATTATCAGTGGTTCATGGAATTGTAGATTTGCTGACACACTTCAAGTCTGTCACAGAGTAATGTCTCACCTGTCCAGGAGTTCCCAGTCCTCTCCTCCCCAGCGGTTTGTGAAATCTCGGGTATTCATGCCTCCTATAGCGTCCAGGTCAGATTTATAAATACCCAGCAAACCAAAACCATTCACCTCCCAGTAACCTGCACAACCAGAAAGCGCAGCGAGAGAACAGTGAGAGAACAGTAATTTGAACTGCATTTGGCATGAATACGGATCGAGAGGCGTGTACAGATATGCACCGTCTGGTTCCTGAGGCGTTGCTCCACAATTCAGCCTCATCACTAGTGGAGCAAAAGCCATGTGACCTTCAACACAGTATTTCCTGACTGAGTTGAAGAAACTCAGCGGGAAGTGGAGATGCAAGTCACACAGAAATACGATGCTGTGTTTATTCTGGGAAAAAAAACACACACCGCCGATCACATGACATCACCCAAGTACTGCACTATAGCTACAGGTCATGTTAAACAGTGTATTTTTAACTAAGTTAAATTTGTGTGTGTGTGTGTGTGTGTGTGTGTCTGTGTGTGTGTGTGTGTGTGTGTGTGTGTGTGTGTATGTGTGTGTGTTTATATATATATATATATATATATATATATATATATATATGTGTGTGTGTGTGTGTGTGTGTGCCTGTGTTTGTTTGTATTTACAGTGATCAGGTCGATTCCAGCCTGAAGTCCTGCTGCTCTCTCAAAGTTTCCTGTCAGTCTGAGATATTCATACCTAACTCACACACACACACACACACACACACACACACACACACACATACACACACACACACACACACACACACACACACACACACACACACACACACACAGGTTTAGAGGATGTTCAGAGGGTAAAATAAGTATAGTAAAATGGCTACTCAAAGTGTGTGAGTGTGTGTGTGTGTGTGTGTGTGTATGTGTGTGTGTGTGTGTGTGTGTGTGTACTTGGGAAGGTGAGATTGCTTCAGAGTCTGTTCTATGTCCATGTCAGTACTGGAATAATCAGTGATGATGATGTTGATGTTGTTGTCTTTCGTCACTTGGTGAAGCTCCTCCATGTCCCTGATGAACTTAAGCACCCAACGAGCCTGATTCTTCACTACACCCCCCCAAACACACACACACACACACACACACACACACACACACACACACACACACACACACACACACACACACACAATAAAACAATGTTTTATGTGATATTGATTTTGATATAGAAGACTCAGCATTGTGTGTGTGTCTGTGTGTGTGTGTGTGTCTGTCTATGTGTTTAACCTGGAACGATGATGTGTATAGTAGCATCGGGGTTCCATTGGAAGCTGTACGGGTTACACAGCAGCAGTTCTGTGTTCACACCCGATTTGTGGACTCTCCTCCCCTTCAGCAGGTAGATGTAGTGAACGAGACGAACAAAATGTCCTGACTTTTCCCTCAGCTCCAACTCTAGGAGGTAACGATTCCCTCGACTACCATCTACTCTCTTCACAATATTCAGTATACGCTGCAGAAAGAATCGTCTGCACACACACACACACACACACACATTTCTATTAATAATATAATGTTTAAATAAATGTTCGACCAGACGAATTAGTCTGTGGTCAGAAGGACAATGCCAAGCAGTGCCAACACGTCTGTGTTCAAGTTAAATACAAACAACGAATTGTTTAATGTGTCCTTAAAACTTCTGCTCTGACCTCCACGCAAACACCTACCAAACATGAGTTCCCCATGAGAAATAGTTAATTTCTTCTTTTCATCTTTTTTTTCAGAGGTCGCCACAGCATGTGATTTATTCAATAATTTTTCAAACCATTTAATTCTATTAAGATCAAGAGGAGGCTGAAGTCTCACCTGACTCTGGAGAGGGTAAAGTACACCCTGAACAGCTCGCCAGACCATCACATGGCAACAAAGAAATAAAATCATTCATACTCACACCTCGGGGCAATTTGGAATAGCCAATTAAAATAATGTGCATGTCTTTGGATAAAAACAGAGTACCTGGAGGAAAACTACACAAGCATCACAAGTAGTGCTGCAACTAACAATTATTTTAATAATTGATGAATCGATCGATTATATTTTCGATTAATCGGAAAAAGCACAAAAATTTTTTAATGTCCATTTCTATATTTAAAAATAGACCATTTGTTTTCAAATTGCCAGCCTATCATATATGAGTAAATGAATGTATATCCAGTCATTTATTAATCATACTTTTCATTAAGTGCCGGCGGCCGGCAGAAGCGCTGGCTACTATAAGCCTAGCGCCGGTTATATTTTATAATAGTAAATAATAATATTTAATAATATAATAATAATATTAAAAAAACATTTTCACGGCTCTGTTAAGCTATGTACTTGACAACACGATCACTTGTTTTGATAATTTCTCAGTCGCTTTTCATATACATGCCGGATTTAGCTCGTGACGGGTCGTACAAACCCGGGTAAAATATAGTCCAAACTGATGTGAGTCGTACCAAGCATGGTGCCAAAGCGAAGTAGATCTAAACAACCAACATTAACATTGACTCAAGACCGATGATTCCACTGTTTCGGAAACATCCGTATCTCATGAAATAGGTAAAAAAGTTTTATGTCATGTCCGAACACAAATTATTTCTTGATTGCACTGAGTGATAATAGTGAAAACTAGCCCCCAACTAAACTAGCCTAATCTTATTCTAATAGCCTAATCTTATTAATCCTAAAATTAAATTACATAAACAGTTTTGACAGATTAGGGACACAGTTTGATTCATAAATGTTCTATATTAGTAAGGTAACCGTTAGATTTTTCAAATAAGAAGTTTTATGTACTTTCCTTTAAGAAGTAAGTCTACCTTTATCGTAACAAATACTATTTTTTATAAATAAACCTTTAGTTTTATTTGCTTCTAGCTTGTCTGATTTTCTCAGAAATATGGGCCCAGAATGCACCACAGAGCACAGGAATTTAAAAAATTTTCTGGGGGTGGCCCCCCAGTCTCTCCTGCGGGAGGGGACACCCCATCCCCATGCTTGCCTCAAACAATTTCCACCCCCTACTTAATCAATATCCTCCTTCTACTCGAAAACTTAATGAATACTCTGGTTAATCATAGTTCAACATATTCATACAAATAATCTACTTATATACTAGTATATTTATATTCATTATTTATTCATATATTTTAAAATATTTTTAAATATATAATTTATTAATATAATTTTATACATGTTATAGCTTATAATTATGCTGTTTGGTTCTCAAATGTTGACTTAATTTTATCTAATTTTATATAAAGCTTCTTCTTGTTCTTTTCCTTTCGGCTTTTCCCTTCAGGGGTCGCCACAGCGAATCATCTGCCTCCATCTCACCCTATCCTTTGCATCTTCTTCTCTTACACCAACGACCTTCATGTCCTCCTTCACCACATCCATGAATCGTCTCTTTGGTCTTCCTCTAGGCCTTTTGCCTGGTAGTTCCAGCCTCAGCATCCTATTACCAATATACTTACTATCCCTCCTCTGTACATGTCCAAACCATCTCAATCTAGCCTCTCTGACTTTGTCTCCAAAACGTCTTACATGTGCTGTCCCTCTGATGTGCTCATTCCTAATCCTATCCATCCTCGTTACTCCCAAAGAGAACCTCAACATTTTCATCTCTGCTACCTCCAGCTCTGCCTCCTGTCTTTTCCCCAGGGCCACTGTTTCTAACCCATACAACATCGTTGGCCTCAACACTGTCTTGTACACTTTTCCTTTCATTCTTGCCGATACCCTTCTATCACACATCACACCAGACACTTTTCTCCAACCATTCCAATCTGCCTGCACACACTTCTTCACCTCTTTTCCACACTCCCCATTGCTCTGGATTGTTGAGCCTAAGTACTTAAAATCCTCCACCTTCTTTATCTCTGCTCCCTGTAATCTCACCGTTCCTCTTGGGTCCTTGTCATTCATGCACATGTATTCCCCCTTACTGAGGCTAATCTTCATTCCCCTCCTTTCCAGGGCATACCTCCACCTCTCTAGATTTTCCTGCATTTGTTCTCTGCTCTCACTACAGATCACAATGTCATCTGCAAACATCATAGTCCATGGGGAATCTTGTCTAACCTCGTCTGTCAGCCTGTCCATCACCATAGCAAACAAGAAGGGGCTGAGAGCTGACCCTTGATGCAGTCCCACCTCCACCTTGAACTCTTGTGTCACACCGACAGCACACCTCACCACTGTCTTACATCTCTCATACATGTCCTGCACCACTCTAACATACTTCTCTGCCGCTCCAGACTTCCTCATGTAATACCACAGTTCTTCTCTCGGCACCCTGTCATATGCTTTCTCCAGATCCACAAAGGCACAATGCAGCTCCCTCTGACCTTCTCTGTACTTCTCCATTAACATCCTCAAGGCAAACACTGCATCTGTGGTGCTCAATTTTGGCATGAAACCAAACTGTTGTTCACAAATGCTGACCTCTGCCCTTAGTCTAGCTTCCACTATTCTTTCCAATAACTTCATCGTATGGCTCATCAACTTTATCCCTCTGTAGTTGCCACAACTCTGCACGTCTCCCTTGTTCTTAAAAATGGGCACCAGCACACATCTCCTCCATTCCTCTGGCATCCTCTCACTCTCTAAGACCTTGTTAAATGTTCTTGTCAGAAAATCTACTGCTACCTCCCCTAGACACTTCCATACCTCCACCGGTATGTCATCAGGACCAACTGCCTTTCCATTCTTCATCCTCTTCAATGCCCTCCTCACTTCACCCTTACTAATCTTTGCTACTTCCTGGTCCTCAACAGTCACCACTTTTACTCTTTTTTCTCTCTCATTTTCCTCATTCATCAGCTCTTCAAAGTACTCTTTCCATCTTCCCAGCACACTTCTGTCATCAGTCAATACATTTCCCTCTTTGTCCTTTTTCAATCTAACTTGCTGCACGTCCTTCCCATCTCTATTTCTCTGCTGTGCCAACCTGTATAAATCATTTTCTCGCTCCTTACTTTCCAACCGAGCATACAAGTCATCAAACGCGCTCTGTTTGGCCTTTGACACTGCTACCTTTGCCTTACGCTGTCTCCCTGTACTCCTGTTTACTCTCTTCGGTTTTCTCAATGTCCCACTTCTTCTTAGCTAACCTCTTCCTTTGTACACACTCCTGCACTTCCTCATTCCACCACCAAGTCTCCTTATCTACTTTCCTTCCAGATGACACACCAAGTATTCTCCTACCTGTCTCCCTGATCACATTAGCTGTAGTTGTCCAGTCATCTGGAAGCACTTCCTGACCACCCAAAGCCTGTTTCAACTCCTCCTTGAAGACAACCCGATACTCTTCCTTTTTCAACTTCCACCACTTTGTTTTCTGCTCTGCCTTTGCCTTCTTCATCTTCCTCATCATCAGCATCATCCTGCACACCACCATCCTATGCTGTTTGGCAACACTCTCACCCGCTACTACTTTGCAGTCACTGACTTCCTTTAAATTACATCGCCTGCACAAGATGTAGTCTACCTGTGTGCTCCTACCTCCACTTTTATAAGTCACCCTATGCTCCTCTCTCTTCTGGAAGAAAGTATTCACCACAGCCATTTCCATCCTTTTTGCAAAATCTACCAACATATGTCCTTCTGCGTTCCTGTCCTGGATACCAAACCTACCCATCACTTCCCCGTCCCTTCTGTTTCCTGCACCAACATGTCCATTGAAGTCTGCCCCAATGACCACTCTTTCACCTCTGGGGGTACTCTGCATCACTTCATCTAACTCCCTCCAGAATCTCTCCTTCTCTTTTCGCTCACATCCTGTCTGTGGGGCATAAGCACTAACAACATTGACCATCACACCTTCAATTTCTAACTTGAGACTCATCACTCTGTCTGACACTCTTTTCACTTCTAGAACATTCCTGACAAACTCCTCCTTCAAGATAACTCCGACTCCATTTCTCTTCCCATCCACACCATGATAAAACAGCTTAAACCCTGCTCCTATGCTTCTAGCCTTGTTACCTTTCCACCTGGTCTCCTGAACACACAGTATGTCCACCTTTCTTCCTCTGCATCATGTCAGCCAGCTCTCTACCTTTTCCTGCCATAGTTCCAACATTCAAAGTCCCTACTTTCAGTCCTAGACTCATGCCTTTCCTCTTCTCTCTCTGGCAACGGACACGCCTGCCGCCTCTCCTTCTTCGACGTCTTCGACCAACAGTAGTCCAATTTCCATCCGCACCCTGTTGGTTGACGGCACTGATGGCGGTCGTTGTTAACCCGGGCCTCGACCGATCCGGTATGTCATTTTTTCTTGTGATTCGCATAGTTTATTTGGCATTTGTTTTATGCCGGATGCCCTTCCTGACGCAACCCTCTGCATTTATCCGGGCTTGGGACCGGCGTGAGGGAGAGACACTGATTTGTGCCCCCCCTCACGGCTGCATTTAATTTTATATAAAGCTTAAATCTCGACTGATTCTTTAGAATGCACAACTTACCATGAAAATTGGAATATATGAATTTTTAATTTATAAAACTAAATTTAATTTTATATAAAGCTTAAATTTAGTTTTATAAATTAAAAATTCATATATTCCAATTTTCATGGTAAGTTGTGTATTCTAAAGAATCAGTCGAAATGTTTTGTTATACACTCTATTACAATTTACAATTTAATGTGGTGAATACTTTCTTCCAGAAGAGAGAGGAGCATAGGGTGACTTATAAAAGTGGAGTGAGCCGATTCATTGCATTGTGAGCTTTCATAATAAACTATCATATATATATATATATATATATATATATATATATATATATATTGCCCCTTCAAAACAATAAATTTAGGATTCTGTAGTCACTTACCCTGCTGATGGGCCGACTTCCTCATCAATAATGATTCCTACATGTTTTATTAAGATGCTCCCATGTCACTGTAGTGTCCCTGTGCCAGGCCATCTAACTTTTACAAAGCCTGCATTCAACACATTTTCGGGGACTGTGCAGATTAAAATGCTCCCAAACTTTTCAAGATTTCAGGCAAACACTTTTTTTCCATCCCAGTGCCACTGGCAGTCGACTGAGTCATGTTTTATAATGTTTATGAAGATGAAAAAATGTCCCTCCATCTAGGTCTACAATTCACCCACATTTTACAATTTCAGCAAAACACATGTATGACAAATCCATTCAACGCCGTACTGAGTGACACTCATCTGTAGTAGCGGACTTACACAATAATTGCAAGATTATTTGATGAGATTTGTTGTCAACACTTTTAATAATTTATTTTTATCGATTTGTTGTTGCAGCACTAATCACAAGATCATGCAATTTCCACCCAAAAATACCCTCACCAAGTCCAGGACTCGAACCCAGGACCTTCTTGCTGTGTGTGTAATATCATAACCACTCTACACTATGGGAAGTGGTGGCTTAGTGATGAATGCATTGAGTTACTGATCCGAAGGTCAGCCGTTCAGTCCTCACCATCATCACTGTTGGGCCCTTGAGCAAGATCCTTAACTCTCAATTGCTCGGTTGTTCAGTTCAGTTCAGTTCAGTTCATTTTCTGTAACCGCTTAATCCTAATTAGGGTCGCGGGGAGGCTGGCGCGCATCCCAGCCAACTTCGGGCGAGGGCAGAGTACACCCTGGACAGCTCGCCAGGCCATCGCAGGGCGGAAACACGCCGACGGCTTTGCAGCCTACTCTTGTCGAAAGTGAGCAATGGTTCTTTTACATGCCTCTCACCATAGACAGTGAGAGACATGGCCGGCCTTTGATAACCCAGTTAGCTACACTGGGGAGGACAGTGACAACCTTGTGGAGAGTGGGACTCGAACCCCCAACCTTTGGATCAGCGATCCAGCGCCCTATACCACTAGACCACCACTGCCCCCTACTTGCTCGGTTGTATATAAAATAATACAGTGGTACCTCACTTTATGAAATTAATCCGTTCCAAAGCCTTTTTTGTGACCTGTATTTTTCGTAAATTGAACCACAGTTTACATGTAAAATGTGTGATTCGTTCCAAGGCTCCCAATACTACCCCTAAACCCTTTACAAATTATAAAAGCATACCTTTTAAGACCTCCTTCTGCTTCAATATCATACCGATGGTAGACGGGTTTGGCCATATTCCTTTGTGATATCACTCGAGCCCATTTCCTCTTCTCACTCGCACCGGAAATCACACACGCGCGTGTATTGATGGGATAGCAGCTTGTGCATTGTGTGAATGTTTGAATGCCGTGTTTTAATGTTTGAATGGCGCATTTAAATTTTTAAGATGGCGCTTTCATAACGTGAACTTGTTTCATATACAGAGACAAAAATTTTAGGAAAATGCGTTTTGTAACCTGCATTTTTCGTTTGGTGAGACTTTCGTAAAGTGAGGTACCACTGTAATAATAAAAATTATAATAATATGCTCTTGATAAGGGTGTCTGTTAAATGTTATAAATGTAAATGTAAACAGCACCACCCTGGGTCCAGAATTTGATCTGGATTATCTACAAAATCAAATGGAGTGTTATTTGCGTCGTATTCCACCTCTCCAATATATTCAGTACAATCCATTCATAACCTCCTGCATAAAATAAGCAAACAAACAGGCAAACCAACCAACCAATCAATCAACAAACAAATGAACAGACACACAAACCAACTCACAAACAGACAAACAAAACAAACAGCACACAATCAAACAGACAAACAAACCACAAAAAAAAATTACCAATCAAAAGACTAACAATCAAAACAACCAACCATCAAACAAGCAAACAGTCAGACAGACAATCCAACAGACACGGAAACAAATCAACCAATGCTGATAAAACCATAAGTTCCTTGGTGGAGTTAATGATGAGAAATGTTTCATTGTGATGTTAAAATATTACAGAAACTTGAACCCCGTGACTGGGTTCCTACCTGGGATATTTCAAATGGAGCTTCTCCATAAAAGCCTGCACCACAGTGGTTGCTTCTGACTGCCTGATCAGTAGATTTCCACTAACGTTACAGTTCAGGTCGATCCAATCAGACTTCAGCGTCTGAAAGTCTGTCTGACTGATCTGAAACGTCTGGTTCCACCTGATCTCGGAATCATACATGGACCTCTCCATGACATCCTCATCCATCTCAGAGTCTTTGGGCATCACCCATGGGTCTGTATCCTCAGTTGTACGGTCTTCTTGCATTTTAGGTTCAGTCCTGACGTTGTTCAGGGTAGATTTGTCCATTCGTGCTGAAAAAGTGACAGTGTGATTGCTTTGCTTGAGGTTTTGTTCCTCGAAGCCATGCTGATGTTTGTGGTTTATGGAATCATTTCCAGAAGGCTGAAGGTTCTCAACTTTTGATGTGGACAGAAAAATATTCCTGATGTCATTTTTTAGTCTTTTAATTTCATGTAATTTTTCTCCAGACTTCTGACCCTGGCGTACAGCTTTATCTTCGACCTTCCTTTGATTCATCTGGACAATAAGTTTTAAACCTTCTTTCTGATGATTAACTTCATCGTTTCCTCTTAATTTTTGGTTTTCTTCCACCATATCTTTGTGTTTGTGCAGTTTATACTGGTTCTCTTTCACAATATTGGGCTGGCTGTCTATTTCATGTGGGTTCTTGTCAGCCATTTTGATGTATTTTTGCAGTTTTTGTTGGTTCTTGCTGGCTATTTTCTTTGGGTCCTGCACTTTATGTTGGTTCTCATCAGCTATTTTCTTTGGGTCCTGCACTTTATGTTGGTTCTCATCAGCTATTTTCTTTGGGTCCTGCACTTTATGTTGGTTCTCGTCAGCCAGTTTCTTTGGATCCTGCACTTTATGTTGGTTATCATCAGCTATTTTCTTTGGGCCCTGCACTTTATGTTGGCTTGCGTTGGCCATTTTGGTTTGGTTGTGTATTTCATATTGGCTCTTGCCTGCAATTTTGTTGTATTTTTGCAGTTTTTGTTTGTTCTTGTGGGCCATTTTCTTTGGGTTCTGCACTAAACTTTGGTTCTTGTTGCCCACATTGTTTGGGTTTTGTAGTTTATGTTGGTTTCTGCTCTTTGATATGGAATCATTGTTTTGTGGAAGGTTCTCCTGCAGTGTTGTCTCTACCCTGTTCATTTCATGTCCAGTAGTCCTCCTTCTTCTATACTTCCTTTTTAGTGACTGAGAGAAGATTTTCCTTTGATTGTGTTGTACGTAGCCATTGTAATATTCAAAATCCTCTCCTGCTTGCTCCATCCCTCTGTAATCCTGCCATCCCTCCCTGTATTCACCTGCAGGAGAACAGGAGCATGATGAGGAGCACACGAAAACAAGTACAATACAAAAGGTGAGTTGAAGAACCACTTTTAAAACATGAAAGGAACAAATCCAAACGAAATAAAATCAAATCTTTAGGACTTAGTTGAAGCTCATGACTGAGGTACCGTTCTCTCCGAACATTGTGTCTTCTCCCTCCAGTTGCATGTAGTGTGAAAAACCATACCTGTACAAATAAATATCGGTTTCATCTCAGATGGACACATCCCAGATATAATGATCTCAAAATATTGCAAAGTGTATAATTTAAATACATCAAAATACCACAAAACATGTAGAAAAAAACATTAAAACATGTATGACACACAGTTTACCAGGTCTTCTTTTCCTTTTGGCCGTTCCCTGTGCTCTACATTTTGTTCTCTTACACCAACTACCTTCATGTCTTCCCTCACCACATCCATAAATCAACTCTTTGGTCTTCCTCTCGGCCTTCTGCCTGGTCGTTCCAACCTCAGCATCCCATTACCAACATATTCATTATCCCTCCTCTGCACATGTCCAAACCATCTCAATCTAGCTTCTCTGACTTTGTCTCCAAAACTTCTTACATGTGCTGTCCCTCTGATGTACTCATTCCTGATCCTATCCATCCTCGTTACTCCCAAAGAGAACCTCAACATTTTCATCTCTACCTCCAGCTCTGCCTCCTGTCGTTTCCTCAATGCCACTGTTCCTAAACCATACACATCTCACTGGGTATGAGTGAAAAATCCTGTCATCCCAGATGGATGAAGTAATGCATGAATAATAATAATAATAATAATAATAATAACAACAACAATAATAATAGGCGGCATGGTATCTAGTACATACGCCTCACAGCAAGAAGGTCCTGGGTTCGATTCCCAGCTTAGGCATTTCTGTGTGGAGTTTGCATGTTTTCCCTGTGCTTGCGTGGGTTTCCTCTGGGTACTCTGGGTTCCTCCCACAGTCCAAAAATATGCACAATAGGCTAATTGGTTGTTCCAAATCACCCCTAGGTGTATGTTTAAGTGTGAATGGTTGTGTGTGTTGGCCGTGCGATGGCCTGGCGAGCTGTCGAAGATGTACCCCACCCTCACCCAGAGTCAGCTGAGATGGGTGCCGGCCTCTTCATGACCCTAATTAGGATTAAGCGGATCAAAAAATGAATGAATGGTTGAAATAATAATCATAATAATAATTTTCCAACGATAGTCTGTTTATGTACAGTATGTAATAGATGAATGTGTGTGAGAATGTTTGTGTGTATATATAAATGGTGACATGTGTGTGTGTGTGTGTGTGTGTGTGTGTGTGTGTGCGCGCATTTACATCTTTAAATAGTATGGCTTTATCATATAGAAACATGGGTTTCTGTTTTCCATATGTGTGAGTCGTGTGTAGTCATTGGGGTAAACGTAAGACAAGTGGACCTGCAAAACACCCACACACACACACACACACACACACACACACACACACACACACACACATACACACACACACACAAACACATTATACATTACACATGTTACACATTTCTCTGCTTAATTCATTCAGAATAAATTACAAAAGTGTGTTTTATTAAACGCATGCGTGTGTATGTGTGTACTCACAAACTGCAGACCCTGATAACGGCCGATCTCTGCACCTTTAATAGTGTAAGTTGGTTTATAGGAACATTCTGGTAGTACATGCTTTAATCGGGACTTGTCCAGCAAAGGCACTACACACACACACACACACACACACACACACACACACACACAGAGACACACACACACACACACACACACACACACACACACACACACACACACACAAACACAAATGACAGATCTGCAGTGTGATATTAGAGTATACACGGAAAAGTAATTTCAGCCAAGTCATACACAGAATATATTATTAGAGGCTCTGATGATTGCTGCATTTCATTTTATTGATAATTTAAACCCAAATTTATTACACCTGGGAGAGTTATTTTGTTTGTTATTACTGGGAGGAGTTCCGGTTATGATGTCATGTATTGAGAGGGTTTGGGTTGATCTAATGCAATGAGAGTGGTTCAGATTACAAATGTAATGCCCCTATTTCATTGGAGCGCGGAATGCAAGGATCATGGCGGAACGCACTCTATGGAGGAGCTTTGGCATTTTTACATGGAAATGGGTCAAAAACCTACGGAAAATTGCACCTTTGAAACACCTTCGGAACGATCACGGAATGTGTGGAAAAGACACGTAAAGACCGCGGTACAATGACGGAAGACATGTGTAAAAGTGCTCGGATTACCTTCGGAACCAGTGCGGACAGCAAAGGAAGACCTTCGGATAATTCACGGAACATTCACAGAAAGCACGGAACATTTGAGGAACGACCATGGCACTACTCCTTTTTAGAAGGAAGCCACACGTAATGATCGCTGAACAGGTGGAATGCAGGCGGAACATTCACGTTCAACAAGGAATGACTGAGGAACGACTGAGGAATAGCCAGTGTAACCACGTTTCAAAAAGGAAAAAATCGGCAAAGATCAAAGGATTTGCTCCTGATTCCGTCTATACACACACGGATTGACCAAGGAAGCTCATTTTCTTATTCATGTTTATAACTTAATAATATGTATATATATATATATATATATATATATATATATATATATATATATATATATATATATATATATATATATATATATATATATATGTATAGAAAGTATATAATGTAATTTTATTTATATATATATATATATATATATATATATATATATAATGTAAATAAGTTTAATGCAGCCGTGGGGGGGGGGGGGGGCACAAACCAGTGTCTCTCCCTCACGCCGGTCCCAAGCCCGGATAGATGCAGAGGGTTGCGTCAGGAAGGGCATCCGGCGTAAATCACAAGAAAAAATGACATACCGGATCGGTCGAGGCCCGGGTTAACAACGACCGCCATCAGTGCCGTCAACCAACAGGGTGCTGATGGAAATTGGACTACTGTTGGTCGAAGACGTCGAAGAAGGAGAGGCGGGAGGCGTGTCCGTTGCCAGAGAGAGAAGAGGAAAGCCATGAGTCTAGGACTGAAAGTAGGGACTTTGAACGTTGGAACTATGACAGGAAAAGGTAGAGAGCTGGCTGACATGATGCAGAGGAGGAAGGTGGACATACTGTGTGTTCAGGAGACCAGGTGGAAAGGTAACAAGGCTAGAAGCATAGGAGCAGGGTTTAAGCTGTTTTATCATGGTGTGGATGGGAAGAGAAATGGAGTCGGAGTCATCTTGAAGGAGGAGTTTGTCAGGAATGTTCTAGAAGTGAAAAGAGTGTCAGACAGAGTGATGAGTCTCAAGTTAGAAATTGAAGGTGTGATGGTCAATGTTGTTAGTGCTTATGCCCCACAGACAGGATGTGAGCGAAAAGAGAAGGAGAGATTCTGGAGGGAGTTAGATGAAGTGATGCAGAGTACCCCCAGAGGTGAAAGAGTGGTCATTGGGGCAGACTTCAATGGACATGTTGGTGCAGGAAACAGAGGGGACGAGGAAGTGATGGGCAGGTTTGGTATCCAGGACAGGAACGCAGAAGGACAGATGTTGGTAGATTTTGCAAAAAGGATGGAAATGGCTGTGGTGAATACTTTCTTCCAGAAGAGAGAGGAGCATAGGGTGACTTATAAAAGTGGAGGTAGGAGCACACAGGTAGACTACATCTTGTGCAGGCGATGTAATTTAAAGGAAGTCAGTGACTGCAAAGTAGTAGCGGGTGAGAGTGTTGCCAAACAGCATAGGATGGTGGTGTGCAGGATGATGCTGATGGTGAGGAAGGTGAAGAAGGCAAAGGCAGAGCAGAAGACAAAGTGGTGGAAGTTGAAAAAGGAAGAGTGTCGGGTTGTCTTCAAGGAGGAGTTGAAACAGGCTTTGGGTGGTCAGGAAGTGCTTCCAGATGACTGGACAACTACAGCTAATGTGATCAGGGAGACAGGTAGGAGAATACTTGGTGTGTCATCTGGAAGGAAAGTAGATAAGGAGACTTGGTGGTGGAATGAGGAAGTGCAGGAGTGTGTACAAAGGAAGAGGTTAGCTAAGAAAAAGTGGGACATTGAGAAAACCGAAGAGAGTAAACAGGAGTACAGGGAGACAGCGTAAGGCAAAGGTAGCAGTGTCAAAGGCCAAACAGAGCGCGTTTGATGACTTGTATGCTCGGTTGGAAAGTAAAGAGGGAGAAAATTATTTATACAGGTTGGCACAGCAGAGAAATAGAGATGGGAAGGACGTGCAGCAAGTTAGATTGATAAAGGACAGAGAGGGAAATGTATTGACTGATGACAGAAGTGTGCTGGGAAGATGGAAAGAGTACTTTGAAGAGCTGATGAATGAGGAAAATGAGAGAGAAAAAGAGTAGAAGAGGGGACTGTTGAGGACCAGGAAGTAGCAAAGATTAGTAAGGGTGAAGTGAGGAGGGCATTGAAGAGGATGAAGAATGGAAAGGCAGTTGGTCCTGATGACATACCAGTGGAGGTATGGAAGTGTCTAGGAGAGGTAGCAGAAGATTTTTTGACAAGAACATTTAACAAGGTCTTAGAGAGTGAGAGGATGCCAGAGGAATGGAGGAGAAGTGTGCTTGTGCCCATTTTTAAGAACAAGGGAGACGTGCAGAGTTGTGGCAACTACAGAGGGATAAAGTTGATGAGCCATACGATGAAGTTATGGGAAAGAATAGTGGAAGCTAGACTAAGGGCAGAGGTCAGCATTTGTGAACAACAGTTTGGTTTCATGCCAAGAAAGAGCACCACAGATGCAGTATTTGCCTTGAGGATGTTAATGGAGAAGTACAGAGAAGGTCAGAGGGAGCTGCATTGTGCCTTTGTGGATCTGGAGAAAGCATATGACAGGGTGCCGAGAGAAGAACTGTGGTATTGCATGAGGAAGTCTGGAGTGGCAGAGAAGTATGTTAGAGTGGTGCAGGACATGTATGAGAGATGTAAGACAGTGGTGAGGTGTGCTGTCGGTGTGACAGAAGAGTTCAAGGTGGAGGTGGGACTGCATCAAGGGTCAGCTCTCAGCCCCTTCTTGTTTGCTATGGTGATGGACAGGCTGACAGACAAGGTTAGACAAGATTCCCCATGGACTATGATGTTTGCAGATGACATTGTGATCTGTAGTGAGAGCAGAGAACAAGTGCAGGAAAATCTAGAGAGGTGGAGGTATGCCCTGGAAAGGAGGGGAATGAAGATTAGCCTCAGTAAGACAGAATACATGTGCATGAATGACAAGGACCCAAGAGGAACGGTGAGATTACAGGGAGCAGAGATAAGAAAGGTGGAGGATTTTAAGTACTTAGGCTCAACAATCCAGAGCAATGGAGAGGGTGGAAAAGAGGTGAAGAAGCGTGTGCAGGCAGGTTGGAATGGTTGGAGAAAAGTGTCCGGTGTGATGTGTGATAGGAGGGTATCGGCAAGAATGAAAGGAAAAGTGTACAAGACGGTGTTGAGGCCAACGATGTTGTATGGGTTAGAAAGAGTGGCCCTGGGGAAAAGACAGAAGGCAGAGCTGGAGGTAGCAGAGATGAAAATGTTGAGGTTCTCTTTGGGAGTAACGAGGATGGATAGGATTCGGAATGAGCACATCAGAGGGACAGCACATGTAAGACGTTTTGGAGACAAAGTCAGAGAGGCTAGATTGAGATGGTTTGGACATGTACAGAGGAGGGATAGTGAGTATATTGGTAATAGGATGCTGAGGCTGGAACTACCAGGCAAAAGGCCTAGAGGAAGACCAAAGAGACGATTCATGGATGTGGTGAAAGAGGACATGAAGGTCGTGGTGTAAGAGAAGAAGATGCAAAGGATAGGGTGAGATGGAGGCAGATGATTCGCTGTGGCGACCCCTGAAGGGAAAAGCCGAAAGGAAAAGAAGAAGAAGATATAATGTAAATAAATTGAAAATTTAATATATGTTTGCAATTTACAATAATGTTTACTACATGTTTATAATTTACAATATGTTTCATATATGCTTATAATTTACAGATGTTACTATATTTTTATAGTTTACAAGATATTTGTTCAAGCAATATATTTTTATTATTTACAAGATTTTGAGAATGTACTTTATGTTTGTAATTTACAAGATATTTATTAAAGTACTATATGTTTATATTTTACAATATTCTTATAATGCACAATAAATTTAAAATTTAACAGATGTTAATATGTTTAATATCAATAATGTCTCTATGCTCCATTTATTTGCAAATCAATTAATTCTTCCAGACTAAAAACCATGTGCACAAGTCTAAACCACAGTGATTAAAAGTGATGTGGCACTTTTGATGACTGTATCTGGCTGTCAGATAAATCAGATGTCCTTTCTTAATAGAATAACTAATAATAATTTCGCTGTCATTTAAATAAAAATACAGAAAAAGCCATCAAATAGAACAAAAACAGATGAATAATTCTCACGCATTTTAATCTCTGCATCTATTCTCCACTCCACTCCACTTGTCGCTGTGGCGTGCAGCGGAGAGCCAATCTTTTCTGTACTGCAGTGTGCAGGAGGGTTCGATACCTTGAAAACTCTAATTTTATTGGATTATATGCAACAGCCTGCGTGAGTTGTTTTTGGGCAAAGAGGTAAATTTCCCTCGTTTTTGATCAGCTCATTTGTGCAGAGCGGACACTTTCAACCAAGAAGATGGCGAAAAGGAAAAAAAAGATGAGGAGTAGGCTACAATCACTGAATGAAGATTTGGAAAGACTTGCATGAAGCCAAGCAGAGCTGGCAAGCAGCTGATTGTCAAAACTTGGAATGCGCTTCCTGTCACATACCAAACACTGCAGTGTATAGGTCTATGCATGCGTATAAGCCCTGAAATATACAATAGCTTAGTCTATTTGATGGCCAGGTAAAATAAATTAATTATTTAAAAAGCCCCAGTGCTTAATTTCAAGGCGTTAGTTTGAGATATGGTGAAGATTTCTGTTCTTCTCCCTTCAGGTTGGCGTGTGGTGCGTTTCTGACATGTTCAAAAGCACGTTCATGGAAAATTTTGGACTGATGGAAGAGGAGGAATACCTTCGGATTCATACGGAAGGACACGGAAGATGACGAACTGACTGAGGCACGTTGGAGGATGAGTACGGTTTTGCTTCCGCGAGTCTGTCGCGCTCCAGTGAAATAGGGGTATAATGTATTGGGAGGGGTTTGTGCTTTGATGTAATTTAATGGGAGAGGTTTAGGTCATAACACATTCTTCATGAGTGGTTCAGTTATGACAAGGTTATGGGCGGGGCTTTAATCATATGTGTGTGTGTGTGTGTGTGTGTGTGTGTGTGTGTGTGTGTGTGTGTGTGTGTGTGTGTGTGTGTGTGTGTGTGTGTGTGTGATTTCTCACATTTAAAACTGGTGTCACGAGGGTCTTCCCTCAGCATCTCTGACCCATGTTGTACTGTTTGCTGAGGCAAGGCTACGTGACTCGCGGTGGTCTGAGGAATGTGATTGATGTCACTCATCTTCAGGGAGGACTCATCTAACACACACACACACACACACACACAAACACACACACACACACACACACACACACACACACACACACACAGAGAAGCCGAATGTTGAATCTGAATTTTGTCGCTGAATCCATATAAACAAGTTTCATGACTGGACCATTAAAGGATTTGAGAGCAATTTAAAAATAGGATTTTCTTTTGAGGAACATTTCTTCAGTGGTGGATGAGCAGGTACTGGTACCAAAGCCTCGAGTGCCCTCTTGTGGTTGTGAGTGTAAAAATAACAAACTTGTAAAATTATGTTTGTTATTATTATGACGAACAGAATTATATGTAATATCACACATAAGTCACTCTGAAGTATAAGTCGCACCTTAAGCCAAAGCATGAAAAAAGTCCAGAAAATACGGTATATATTTTTGGCATTTGTCCTAATTTCAGGCTGTGAATATTTTGCCTATTGGGAAAAGTCGATGGATAGAGGACCAAATGAGAGGCATGTAGATTGAAAATTTAAGATTTTGAAAATTTAAATGAAACATCATTTTCATGAAAAAAAAAAATAGAAATATTCCAAAGTGTACATTAACTGTACCTCTTAAAGCACTAAGATGATAGTAAGAAGTCATTTCAGCTAAATATACTAACACACACACACACACACACACACACACACACACACACACACACACACACACACACACACACACACACACACTCCTATGCATGCAAAACAATAAAAAAATACACATAACTTTCCATAGTCTACACATGGGGCAGAGTAGAGGAGCATGGACACACAACACACACACACACGCACACACACACACACACACACACACACACACACACACACACACACACACACACACACACACACACACACACACACACACACACACACACACACACACACACACAGAAACATATCATTTAAGCTATTTCAGGATGCCAACATGGCAGGGAATTGGAACGTTGACAGAAGCAGCTATTCCAGTTCTGCAACCTTTTCAGTGTACACACACACACACACACACACACACACACACACACGCATGTGCGTGCACACACAGAGTACAGTCGGCACGAGTCTCTGCAAAATGTACCGGTGTAAAGAGACAGTGAGTCAGAGCCAATCAGTTCAAACTGCGTTCCATCATCATTGAGTCTCCACTGTAAAAAAAAAAAAAGATCTAAATTATAAACTTGCATATAATGAACACATCAATGTCCCCATAACAAAAACACCAAACAAAATTAATTGGGATTACGGCTGAAAAGTATATACACCCAGGCCTATGTCATATTGTATCATATATCGTATCATAGCATATTTTATACTCCTTTATAGTAAGCTAAGTCTGTTGGGTTTTTACACCCAAGCCTAGTGGCTCATCAGGCTGGTGCTTATCCTCGGTTTCTGTAGCGTGAAGCGACCAGGAGTTCAACTCCTCCTGGATGGGACGCAAGTCCATCGCAGGTTACCTTCCCAGTATATTTTACTGGTACCCATTTATACTGCTGGGTGAACAGAGGCACACTTGTGGTTGGGGTTTTAGCACAGTGAGGGTTTCAGTGGGACTCGAACTCACAACCTCCCGATCATGAGCGCAGCACCCTAACCACTACACCATCGGCCCCACATTCCTTTATAGTATTGTATTGTATATCATATTGAATAAAATTGTATATTATCGTATCATATACAGGGATCCCTCGCTACTTCGCACTTCAATTTATGCGGCTTCAGTGCATCGTGGATTTTTTAAAATATTCATCGAAATAAAAAATAAGGATATTAAGGAAGAAAAGCGGATATGGTTAAGGAAAATGCCACGAAAACAAGGCCAATTATGCAAAAAAACAAAAAACAAAAACCCTAGACAAACACAAAACAAAAAACAACCCAAAATCTCCCATCAAAACGACTTACATTTTTGTGAGGTGCATGTCTTTATGTGTGTATTTATATTTTATTTACATCTTGTGCATTATTTTTTAATGTTTAATTGTTATTATAAGCATTTATAGGATTGAATATGTATTTATTGATATTATATACAGATGTACATGTACGTATACATCAGTCAGGGGTGGTTGATCGTACTTCGCGGATTTCAGATATCGCGGAGGGATCTCGGTCCCAATTAACAGCAGAAAGTGAGGGATCCCTGTATTATCATGTGACAGAAGGATGTGCACCCTGGAATAATGAGGAAACAGTCATCCTTCAAATTCAGCACAGCGGATAGAAACACAACGGCTCAATAAACACAAACACACAGCAAACAAAAAGTAAACAGGAAATGAGTAGGAAGTGAGCAGGAGGACTCACGGCAACTTCCACGTGGTCACTGCTGTAATCACTGAATTTGTGGATCAGCTCAAAGAAATTCTTTTTCTGCTGGTGAAGTCTGATAGAAACAAGAGAAAAGAAAACAGAATAATCAGTAGTAATATCACATTTGTTGTAAATAAAGATAAACTTTAAGGGAATTTTAAATAAAGCTTCTGTCGATCACATGTCCTGTTTCAAACGAAAGTTTAAAAAGTGATTTCTGTATATGTTTCTTATTACTGACTCCTGTTTAATTCATGGCGTGTCTATGCATGCCATCAACCTGACACTAAAATTACTGTATTTCTAAAAGGCATATTTTTCTCTTTCTTTCTTTCACACTCACTTTCTCCAACCAAGTCTCTCTCTCCCCCCACACCCTTCACTCTATTTTTCTCTCTAACATCTTTCCATCCATTTCTCATTTTCTCTCTCTGACCCATCTCTCTCTATTTCTCTCCCTCTCTACCTTTGTCTCTTTCTTTCTTTCTTTCTTTCTCTCTGTCTATCATCTCGGGGACTTTTAGCCTGGTGCTAAGGTGCTGGATTCTCTCAAGAGGGTACATCACCTTGCTGTGATTTGGGAGCTTGTGTAACTCAAGGAAACAGGGAGCTATGTTGGCGCGAGTTTACACTCCTGGCAGGTTTAACCAAGCCGAAGTGGTCTCTGGGGAGGGTTCAGACAAAGAAGGTCCCCTGGTTCTCCAAGTTGGGGGTTGGGCATTGGACTGACAATTTAAACCCGTAAAACAAACAACTGTCACAGAAACCAAAACCAAAGACAACCTTCATGCCGGAAGAAGGAGAGACGTCATTCAGGCAACTGAAGATATGACGGATGACAGTCAAATCCAACAGGAAGCTGCTACCCCGAGGACAGATATCCTTCGACCAAAAACAAGGATAAGAGTTGGCTGCTGGAACATGCGGACACTCTACCAAATGGGAAAACTTGCTCAAGTCACCAATGAAATGGACAGCTATAACATCCAGCTACTGGGAGTGAGTGAATCCCGATGGACAGGAAGCGGTTCAAGACAGCTGGCTACAGGACACCATATTCTCTACTCAGGCAGACAAGACAACCACAACAGTAGAGGAGTAGCCATCATCATCCCAAAAGATATACAGAAGAGCCTGCTTGAATGGAATCCAGTCAATAAAAGAATCATCCAGGCAAGACTCAAATCATCTTATACAAAGTTATCAACAATTGTCTGCTATGCCCCGACAGACGACAAGGATGAGGAAGAGAAAGAGGTCTTCTATGGTAACCTACAGAAACAAGTCGACAAAACACCAGTCCATGACATGCTGATCATCATGGGAGACTTTAATGCAAAAGTAGGTGCAGACAACAGAGGGAAAGAAAGCATCATGGGTAGACAAGGAACAGGGACCCCAAACTACAATGGTGACAGACTAACAGCATTCTGCTAAGAAAACAACTTAGTGATTGGAGGAACTCTGTTTTCACACAAACGCATCCATAAAACAACTTGGACCTCCCCTGATGGTCGTAAAGAAAATCAAATTGATCACATTATCATCAACAGAAGGTGGAGAAGTCGTCTACCGGATGTAGTAGCAAGATGTGGAGCGGATGTTGGAAGTGACCATTCAGTAGTACAGTGATACCTCAGCTCACGAACATAATTGGTTCCCAGAAAGTGTGTGTAAGGCGAAAAGTTCGTCTTCCGAACATTTATTTCCCATAAGAAACCATTAAAATGAGAATAATCCGTTCCCAGGTCCCCATAAAACATAATTTTCTACTAAATAAGCCTTAAAAACTACACAAAAATATACCTTATTTTATGTATAATAAATGTGCTATTGTATTGTAATTAAAGAAATAAACTGTACTGTATAATAAAGTCGTTTTATTTACCTTTGTGATGGTAGTTGATGGCTTGATGGAATGGAGTGGAAGGAGGAGGGAGGGAGGGAGTTACTGTTTGGAAGGAGAGTTTGGAAACGCCTACTGTTTGGAAACACCCTTAGCCACACACGCACCCTTAAGGATGGTGGTAGACTTAGCATACTGGTACTGGGACGCTAAGTCACACAAACGCACACCTCGTTCGTGTTTTTCAATGATCTCCGCCTGTGGTGGGTCTTTTTCGGTCCCATAATAGCAAAAGTACACTCAATATGGTCCAAAATGTCTATCAAACACAAACCACGTCCGCACTCAAAGAAAGGGGGTGACGACGAACTGGGACGCCGTGAGCGTGCGTCAGCTTCTCGTGGCCGCCACCGTGGCGCTGTTCGACCGCGTGGTTTGGTTCGTCCGCCGAAAACTACTTCGTCAGCAGAGACTATATGCTCTCAAATTTAATGTTCTTGAGGCGAAAAGTTCGTGAACTTAAGCGTTCGTCAGCGGAGGTTTTACTGTATTGGGAAAAATCCGACTGAAACTAAGGCAAGCCAAGAAAAAGTCACAAAGATCTCCACAAGGCAACATTGAAAGGTTGAAAGACCGAACCATAAAACAACAATTCCAAGTAAAGGTGAAGAACAGGTTTGCTGTGCGACAGGAGCAAAACAACATTGGACTTGAAGAATTCAACTGAGTGCTACTGAAAACGGGAAAAGAAGCACTTGGACCAAAAAGAAAATAGAAAGAGCAATGGATAAAGGAAAAGACCCTGAAAGTGATAGAAGAGCGGAAAGAACAAAAGAAAAAAATCCTCAACACCAAGTAAGAAAGGCTGAGAAACAAGCTCAAAGAAGGTTACAAGGCTTTAGACAAAGAAGTCAAGAAAAGAACAAGATCAGATTAGAAGGCATACTTTGAACAGCTAGCAGAATAAGCAGAAACAGCAGCTGCCACTCAAGATATGAAAAACCTCTACAGGTTAACTAAAACCCTCTCAGACAAAAGTCAAGCCATCTCCCCACCTATTAGGAACAAGCAGGGAAAAACAGTAACTAAAGAAGAGGATACCTGGAACTGCTGGAAGAAGCACTTCAAAGAGGATTATGTGTGAGGTACTGGATTACTGATCCCAAGGTCGGGGTTTCAAGAACCACAATCTATGGTTGTCACTACTTTCCCCCAAGTACAGCTAACTGGATTATCAAAAGATGGCCATGTCTTTGCTTTTTTTGTTTTTTATTTCCCTCCTAATTTAGTCATATCCAAATCCCATATATCAGGTATTGCCCTTCCAATCACACGACCACCACCGTGATATGCAATGCTGGCCTCCCGCCTCTTTTCGAACTGTAGCAACCATGCATATTTGAGGACATTCTAACACACTCAGAGGGAAAGCGATATCTTCCCCCTCATACGAATGATCTCACAAACACCCATGGCTAGCAATAGCTGAGTGACAGGGAAGTGAGTGTATGCTGTCCCTTCGCCCTATGAGAGCTCTGCCAATTACGTAGCTCCCATGAAGCCATCTCCCCACCTATCAGGAACAAACAGAGAAAAACAGTAACTAAAGAAGATATCTGGAACTGCTGGAAGAAGCATTTTGAGAAGATGGTGAACAGCGAAGATCCGGAAGTAGAAGCGCACATTCTGCCTGCAGAAAATGTCCTTGACATCAACACAAACCCACCAACAGTCAATAAACTCACCAGAGCTATCAAGAAGCTGAAAAATGGGAAATCACCTGGAATGGACCAGATAAATGCAGAAATGCTCAAAGCAGAAGAAGGCTTGACACCAACACAGCTAACCAACATCCTTCAGAGCATATTGATATCAGAAGAACAGCCAGATGCCTGGAAGACAGGGCTAATAGTCCCAAAGAAAGGCAATCTCACCAATTGCGATAACTGGCAAGAGATCATGTTGCTCTCAACCACAAGAAAAGTCCTAAGTCGGGTGATCCTGAACAGACTAACGGAAGTATTGGATCCCATGCTAAGACAAGAACAAGCCGGATTTAGGAAAGGAACATCATGTGCAGATCGGATATTTACTCTGCGACAGATTGTTGAACAAAGCAATGCATGGAACGTCACAGTATATGTCAACTTCAAAGACTTCTCCAAGGCATTTGACAGTGTCAACAGAGCAGCTCTGTGGAGAATCCTTGGACACTATGGCATCCCCGACAAGATAATCTCTATTATCAAAATACTATATAACACCTTCGGTGCAAGAGTTATCTGTGGATCCAGTCTAAGCGAAGAGTTACAACTGAAGACAGGTGTACGACAAGGCTGCCTCCTATCCCCACTACTATTCACACTCTGCATTGACTGGCTGATGAAGGAAACCACCAAGAATGCTGACAGAGTAATCAGCTGGACTTTCAATACAAGCCTTGAAGACCTAGACTTTGCTGACGACATAGCCTTAATGTCCCATCGCTTCAATGACAGCAAAGACAAAACCAACATCCTCGCCACGACAGGAAGTCAAATAGGCCTTAAAGTCAATGCCAGCAAGACCAAGGTGATGAAGATCAATGGGAAATTTACAGAAGCATTCCACCTTGAAGAAGCGGTCATTGAAGAAGTGCAAGGGTTTACATACCACGGAAGCAAGATCACCGTAGATGTAAATTCTGAAGCCGACATACAAACCCGGATCGGCAAAGCCAGATATACATTTAAAAGTCGTAAAAACTTCTGGAAATCACACAGAATCAGCACCAACACCAAGCTGAGAATCTTCAAGAGCAATGTCCTGGGAGTACTGTTGGCGCAGAATCATGGAAAGTCACTCAGAGCATCACTAACAAACTCGATGTTTTCCAGACCAGGTGCCTTCACAGAATACTGGGAATATACTGGCCAAACAAAATCATGACTGAGGAACTTTACAGGCAGATAAATACAAACCCATTCTCCTGGCAAATAAGAAAACGTTGCGCTATATTGGTCACATGCCATGGATGTAATGGGATGCAATTCCAAGGACTGCATTGAGATGGACTCCAAAAGGAAAGAGGAACAGAGGAAGACCAAAAGAAACATGGAGAAGATCAGTTGAGAAAGAGATAAAGGCAAAGAAATGGACATGGGGACAGATACAGCATTGGGCACAGGACCGGCAGAAGTGGAGATCTCTGGTAGAGGCCTTATGTGCTACATAGCACAAAGAGGATTATGTGTATGCATGTATGTGTAAGGTGCTGGATTACTGATCCCAAGGTCGGGGTTTCAAGAACCACGATCTATGATTGTCACTGCTTTCCCCCAAGTACAGCTAACTGGATTATCAAAAGATGGCCATGTCTTTGCTTTTTTTATTTTTTATTTCCCCCCTAATTTAGTCATATCCAATTCCCACATATCAGGTATTGCCCTCCCAATCACACGACCACCACCGTGATATGCAATGCTGGCCTCCCGCCTCTTTTCGAACTGTGGCGACCATGCATATTTGGGGACATTCAAACACACTCGGAGGGAAAGCGATACCTGCCCCCTCATACGAATGATCTCACAAACACCCATGGCTAGCAATAGCTGAGTGACAGGGAAGTGAGTGTATGCTGTCCCTCCGCCCTATGAGAGCTCTGCCAATTAGCTCCCATGAACTCAGAGCCACGGACCTCAAAGACTGGCCATGTTTCTCACTGTCTGTTGAGAGAGGATGTAAAAGAACCATTGCTGACTTTCGTCAACAGTCGCTACATAGCTGTCAGTGTGTTTCTGCACTGTGATGGACTGGTGAGCTGTATATCCTCACCTAGAATCCATCGAGATGGGTACCAGCCTCCCTGAGACCCTAATTAAGATTAAGCAGTCCAGAAAATGAATGAATGTCTATCATCTCTTCCCACCTCTCTCTCTCTCTCTCGCTCTCTCAGTCTCTCTCCACCTGTGTCTCTATGTGTCTCTCTTTCTCTCTCGTTCACACTTTTCTATCTGTCTGTCTCACTCCCTGCCTCCCGCTCTCTCTCTCTCTCTCTCTCGCTCTCATTCTCTCTCAGTTTCTTTCCACCTGTGTCTCTCTTTCTCTCGTTCACACTTTTCTATCTGTCTACCCCCCCCCTCTCTCTTTCTTGACCCCCAACTCTGTCTTTCTGTGATGGGCATGACCCGATAGAAGCAAAACCCGCCATGTGTCAGTGAATAACATAATGGAGAAAATTACTCTGATAGTACAATCACAGCCTCATTATGTGATTCTTTGACAGTTTTGATCAGAATTTCTTCAACAGACTTTCTCGATTTTTGCCATATAAGATAAAGAGGTCAACTATAAGTGCACACACACACACACACACACACACACACACACACACACACACACACACACACACACACACACACACACACACACACTTACATGACTGGTTCGGATATTTGGCTGAGGTATTTGCCGTACTCCCCCGGAGCAGTCCACTCCTCACCTGTCTGTAAAACAAACACACAGTTTTATATCAATCACAAACCCCTCAATACTCCACTAACCCGCTGCACAGCTGAATGAACATTTACCATTCCAACGTGAGCGCAAAGTTGCAGGTTGTCTGGCTTCTCATCCTTGCTCAACCAGAACTCACAGTTATCCTTACAGGCCACCGTGAAAAGAAACTCACCTGCAAATACAGGCACAAATGTTACTTAAAGAGGGATTCAGAAAACCACGGGCATGTGTGTGTGTGTGTGTGTGTGTGTGTGTGTGTGTGTGTGTGTGTGTGTGAGTGTGTGTGTGTGTGTGTGTGAATAGGGGTGTGAAAGAGAGACTGACCGCTGGAGTGCGGATGGATGTATCCAAAGATTCTGAGGCCATATTTCTTCCAGCTTGGAGACACGGCGAGTTTGCTCACTGTGATGCGAGACTGTGTAGAAATATTGAATAATGATAAGAGAAATATTGAATTTAAAAAATTCAAAGTAATTAAATCCTGTTATTTGTGCAGAAGTTTGTGCACCTACATGAGGGTAGATGGGATAGTGTAGGTTTTTCCTGAGGCTTGCGATGGAGCTTCCACACCAGTCCTCAAACACATGAAGGTTCGCTTTTCCTTTATACTGAGCCCCCGAAAAAAAACCATCAGATGTAAAAAATTAATTTCTGAAGTAGTTCTATTACAGCGATTGTCTTTCACTTAATTAAACTTTGCTGAAACAAAAACAAAGGCTGCACGGAAGGTCCTGGGTTCAAGTACAGGGCTCGACAAAGGCATTTTTGTGAAGAGTTTGCGTGTTCCTCATATCCTTGTATGGGATTCCTCTGGGTACTTCAGTTTCTCCCACAGTCCAAAGACATGCACATTAGGGTAGCTCGATGTTTCAAATAACCTTAGATGTGAATGGTTGTACGTGTGTTGCCCTGTGATGGTCTGGCGAGCTGTTTAGGGTGTACAATGCCTTCATCCAATGTCGCCTGAGACAGGCTCTAGTCTCCCAGTGACCCGAATAGGATTAGGCACTAATGCCTCCCCCGCCCCCCCATGCTCTGATTGGTGGGATCTGGTGCTTCCATCATTTGCATTTGACATCTTGTCAGGCACCATTTATCCAGAGTGTTTTATATCTCATCCATTCATTTTCTAAGATGCTTAATCCTCATTAGGGTCATGGGAAGGCTGGCGCCTATTTCAGCTAAATCTGTGTGTGGGCAGGGTACACCCTAAACAACATGCCAGGCCAACTCAGATCAACACATTCACACTTACACGGGGCAATTTGTATAAACGCCAATTAGCCTATTGCGCATGTTTTGGGACTGTGGGAGGAAATCAGAGTGCGGGTTTGAGCATTATTCAAGTGCATAATAGTGACAGCTTTTTTGTTCCACTGGGGCTTGAACCCCTGATATTCTGATCGGTTACACCAAGACTCTTCTCACTTAAAACTCTCATCAGGAATTTTTTCTTTTCTTACCTCCGGCTTCCAGGGTTGTGAGACATATTTGGATGACCAGACGATATTTTCTCTGTTCTGTCACACACACACACACACACAGACACACACACACACACAATATCAGAGTCAGAATGCCTTATTGTGCACACAGTTGCTCCATGTAGATTTAGATTTTAGATTGTATATGTAGATTTTCACATGTATAAGTCTAAAATTAGAAGTTACTAATATCTAAATGAATTTTTAATTACCATGTTTTTTGTTACATATTTGATTTCTTTTGTAAGTATGTGTGTAATAAGCAGTGTAATATACAGCAAACCAGGTTTTATTGTGAAATAAACCCCTTCGGATTGATTTCAGATCGCTCTGCTACACATCATCGTCGGATCTCTTTCTCAGGGTTTGTTTTGTAATGATAACCAACGTTGTAAGTTGTGTTCAAAGTAATACCAGTCAGATATGATCAACCTGATCAATCACTGTTTTTGGTAGAACTGATAGTTGAACACGGCAAATAATTTACTAGCAGGTGTGGTAGAGTCATAGAATCCAACAGGCATGACATGCATGTTGATAATTCTGTGTAAGTGAGAAACAAAAAAATTCTTTAAAATGGAAAACAAAACCTGAAACAAAGCAAAAAAAAATTCTATTTGGATGCATTGAAGAACAATCAGCTCCAGGAAGATCAAAGAAGGTCTGAAGTTACCTGTGAATACTGTCACAAGTAGAAGA
>CM045728.1:100306814-100439314 GCA_024760905.1 Plotosus lineatus
TTCACCTGTACTGTCTGTACCTGTGAAATAAACCACGACCAGCCTGAGGAACCGACTGATTGAATCGATTCATTTGAATCACCTCTTTAATTAAGTCTAACAGGGTCTAATTATTGTTTTTTTTTTTTTTTTTAATTTATTTCATTTAATTTTTAGTTTTTTTCTTTTTTTTTACTAATTAAGTTTTCTTTAATTAAGTCTAACCGCACTGATACTTACCGACCCCACATTACATGTATTACTGGCTATTGTTAGCAAAAAAATATCTATAGCATGATAATTATCCCATTATAATAATGATAATTACAATAATGATATAATAATATTAACAATGATAATACAAAAAAGACAGTGAGCCAAGTAACATGACCTGTGAGTCGAGTCTCCTGAATCGAGTATTCACAAGGAACCGATTCACTTGATTATTATTTCTGTACTTGGGCTCGTGATTAGTTTCTCTTGCTTTTCTCAGGTTCAACTCGGTCAACTTCTTGCTCTTGTGTGTTGTGTGTTGTGTACGGAACTCATGTGACAATTAATACATAAAAGAAGAGATCAAGGAAAGGCGGAGGTCGCGCGCTGCTGCTCTGAGCGCTTTTACCGAAAAATCTGACGGGTTTCACTCACCGACATGACTCCACGTGCTCGTGGCCACATATTCCAAATATCCCGAGACGCCCACGACCACCAGCACCGCCCCGACGAATAGGTATTTCCCGCTGCGCTTGATTTTCCTCACCGGGAAAAATGACATCATTGTCGCGCCAGCTCACTTTCAGAGTGGCTCTGTTTTCCTCTGAGGTCACTCGATCACGAGAAAGGTCATGTCCACGCGCACCCGTGCGGCGTCCCGTCAGTTCGAGATTCAACGGGACCGCGATGTCTCCAGTGTCCACCGGCTTTGGACTCTTCACCTGAGCGGCGATCACACGACGACGTCTCTGTCGGTGAGGTGCAAATCTTTCACTTACCCAACAGGTAGAGTTTACGCCACGCCCCGTGTATGACGTCACGCACGCAGCCAGGTAAGAGCAGATGAGATTTCCTTTCGGCTTTTTCCCCTTTCTCAGGGGTAGCCAGAGATCATCTAAAAAATAAACACTGATGTTATTGTGCACATGCTTTATACACAACACAGACATTTGGAGCAGCACAACATTTTTATATGAATGCTTATGTTTTATATATTATAAGCATTTCAAATAGGCGGCATAGTGGTTATTAGTTCTATTTATTTATATTATATAGTTTTATTTATATTGTGGGGCAGTGGTGGTCTTGTGGTATAAGGCGCCGGATCGCTGATCCAAAGGTTGGGGGTTCGAGTCCCACTCTCCACAAGGTTGTCACTGTCCTCCCCAGTGCAGCTAACTGGGTTATCAAAGGCCGGCCATGTCTCTCACTGTCTATGGTGTGAGGCATGTAAAAGAACCATTGCTGACTTTCGTAAAAAGAGAAGGCTGCAAAGCCGTCAGCGTGTTTCCGCCCTGCGATGGCCTGGCGAGCTGTCCAGGGTGTACTCTGCCCTCGCCCTGAGTTGGCTGGGATGGGCACCAGCCTCCCCGTGACCCTAATTAGGATGAAGCGGTTACAGAAAATGAAAAAAAAAATGATGAGTTTTATTTATATTGTGGTGCAGTGGTGGTCTAGTGGTATAGGGCGCTGGATCGCTGATCCAAAGGTTGGGGGTTCGAGTCCCACTCTCCACAAGGTTGTCCCTGTCCCCCCCCACAGTGCGGCTAACTGGGTTATCAAAGGCGGGCCATGTCTCTCACTGTCTATGGTGAGAGGCATGTAAAAGAACCATTGCTGACTTTCGTAAAGAGTAGCTGCAAAGTCGTCAGCGTGTTTCTGTCCCTTGCTAAAAGGGTTGTGACAGGAAGGGCATCCGACGTAAAAACCTCTGCCAAATCAAACGTGCGAATCAAATGATTCGCTGTGGCGACTCCCGAGTAAAAAGGGAAAAAGCCGAAAGGAAGACAGACAGACAATAGTTTTATTTATATTAGGTTGTTAGTGGTAGACACAGTGATTAGCACGTCCACCTCACAGCAAGAAGGCCCTGCGTTTAATTCCCAGCTCTGGAGTTTGTATGTCCCCCTCCCCCCCACACCCCCCATGCTTGCGTGGGTGTCCTGCGGGTACTCCGGTTTCCTCCCCAGTAGGTTAATTGTCTGTCCCAAATCACCCCTCGGTGTAAGTCTGAATGGTTGTGCAAGTGTTGGCCCAACGATGATCTGACGAGCTGTCCAGGATGTATCCCACCCTCGCCCGGAGGGGGCTGAGATGAGCGTCAGCCTCCCGAATGACCCGAATTGAAAAAAATTTTGAAAACATTGAAAACATTTTTATTATGTGAAAAAAAAAGTACAAAGTTGTACATAAAAGCACACATCATTGACTAATAACAACTTATAACAACTCAAAAACCATTATCATAATAATCATAATTATTTTAAAATTTGTTTACTGTTGATGAACTGACAGCATATTGTGGTAAGCTGTTCCACATGGTGACTATACGGTTACTAAAAAAAGTATTGTCCAATCTTGACCTTTTAACCTGCATCATATGGGAATGTCCCCTAAGGCCACTATATCCCCTCATCTCAAAGAAAGCAATACAGTCAATATTCTCAAAACCATTCAAAAATTTGAAAAATTCAATGAGATCTCCTCTGATGCGTCAATTCTCTAAAGTAGTTCGTCCAAGTTCGCTCAACCTGTCTTCATAATCCAAATTCTCGAGTCCGGGGACCATCTTAGTAGCCCTCCTCTGGACTTTTTCCAAAATGTCCCTGTCCTTCTGCAAGAACGGGGACCATACCTGAACACAATACTCTTGGTCTGACATAGCTTTTATACAATACTAAGGATTTTTTATACAATAATTAGGATTAAGTGGTTCACAAAATGAATAAACATTTGAAATGTGTATTTTAATACCTATTTATTTTCTAGACACGTTACATATACAGTACAGTAATTAAAGAGAAATGATCAGTAGATTATTTTACATTCTCTGAGCACACCATGAAAATCATACTGTCCAGTCAGTATCTGCTGGAATTATTACTCTCATCTGAATGTTGAATTATGTTCGATAAAAAAGGTTTCTCTACGTAAACATTCACATTTATTTAATTACTCTATACCAGGGGTGGCGAACAAGTTAGACACAAAGAGACAAACTTTTTAACTGTGAGAGTTAAAGAGCCACATTATGTGCTGACCTGCCAAGACAGACAGACAGACACACACACACACACACACACACAGAAACACACACACACACACACACACACACACACACACACACACACACACACACACACACACACACACACACACACACTTGCTCTGATACACACAACTACCGAACACACTTCAGATACATAGATATGGCCTGTATAATATAAATTGATGAATATTGAAATATACACACAATCATGTTGACCCCAGTGCAGCTAACTGGGTTATCAAAGGCGGGCCATGTCTCTCACTGTCTATGGTGAGAGGCATGTAAAAGAACCATTGCTGACTTTCGTAAAAAGAGTAGGCTGAAAAGTCGTCAGCGTGTTTCTGTCCCTTGCTAAAGGGTTGTGACAGGAAGGGCATCCGACGTAAAAACCTCTGCCAAATCAAACGTGCGAATCAGATGATTCGCTGTGGCAACTCCTGAGTGAAAGGGAAAAAGCCGAAAGGAAGACAGACAGACCGACAGACACACAGTCATGTTGAGTCAGGTGTTTTTTACCTTTGGGGAATTCCGTGTCAATATTAGCATGGAGTTGCTAAAATGACGCTGAAGATTTGAATCCTTGAAATGTGATATCGTGGTACTGCATAATAAACAGAGCGATTTGCCATTCCGTTCAATAAAAAAGTAAGCATCTTCCCATTCTCCCAGAAATGTCCTGTGTTCATCTTCATATTTTCGTTTAGCTTTGCATTTTGCCATTTTTACAAAGAGGGTAAGCCTGCATGCAAAGAAAATGTTTACTTAATTTCCCAGCATTAGACGTCATCCACTCAGATGATTGGCGGTCACTTATGTGTCAGACGCGACATAAAAAACACCCAACCTGTCAAAATTATTTAAAAATATTATTTATTATGTGTTTTTAATAACCTCTGAAGGATTTAAGTGTGTTTTAAGATGAAAAAAACAACAACAAAAAAACATGAAAAGAGGCAAAGAGCCAGAGTATATAGAAATATAAGAGGCAAAGAGCCACATTCTTATTGATCAAGAACCGCATGCGGCTCGAGAGCCACGTGTTCGCCACCCCTGCTCTATACAGTACGGTATTATAAACATCCACACAGTAATCCAGCAATAAAATGCGGTTTAAAAAAAGAATTCAGTCACACATAACAAAAACATCTTTCTAAAAATCAGAGACTTTTACAGTGTCGTCGCTTGAACACTTGAACTTCTATTTTCAGGTGAAGCCCCTGGCACATGCATCACACAACAGCTATACAACAAAAAAGGTTAAATATTAGGTGACACCAGTAAGACCGCCACAATTATTTAGAACTTTCAGTTGTATAACCAACCGGACAACATTTTGGACCGTAATAAATTCCTCGTATATGGTTTGTATCTGTATGGTTTCACCCAAATGAGGATGGGTTTCCCTTTGGGTTCTGGTTCCTCTCACGGTTTCTTCCTCGTATCAGCTGAAGAAGTTTATCCTTGACACTGTCGCCGAGGGCGACGCCCGTTAACGATGTGTTGGGGTTGTCCTAACTGTTTAAACTCTTTTATACTTTGTAAGCCCTCATCTTTACCGCGACAATGCTAATTGTAAAAAGTGCTGAACAAATAAAATTGAATTAAAAGTAAGCTCATGTGAAAGTATCCAACTGCAGAATCTCACCACGTTCCTTCAGCCCTCCCTCCATATCCTCACCTACAAAATACATCAACCCTCATTGCCTGACTATTGCAGGAGATTCTCTTTCTAAATGTAAAAAAAAAATCAAGAATTATCATTGACATGTAATATAAACAACAAACATGGCTACTGTTAGAACGCCCAGCTGTCAGCGAGTTTGCGAGATTATCAGTGTGTTTATATTGTCAGCGAGTCTTACAGAAAGCTCAGGTTACACACACCTGTGTGCAGGTAGACAGGCAGGCGGGACTCACACACACGTGTATATATCCTCCAGGCCGATGGCAGTGGTGGCCGCCTGGTGGTATAGGGAGGGCGCTGGATCGCTGATCCTGGGGGTTCGAGTCCCACTCTCCACAAGGTTGACATTGTCCCCCCCCCCCAGTGCAGCTAACTGGGTTATCAAAGGCGGGACATGTCTCTCACAGTCTATGGTGAGAGGTTCATGTAAAAGAACCATTGCTGACTTTTGTAAAGAGGAGTTGCAAAGCCGTCAGCGCGTTTCTGTCTCTTGCTAAAGGGTTTGTGTCAGGAAGGGCATCCGACGTAAAAACCTATGCCAAATCAAACATGCCAATCATTCGCTGTGGCGACCCCTCAAAAAAAAAAAAAGTGAAAAAGCCGAAAGGAAATCTCATCATCCTCCGAGGCCACGTTCGGTTTTGGATCAGCACCATTTGATATAATAACACATATGTACAGCATTCTGGTGCCCCACATTTAAAGGTTGTTTCTTGTTTATTAATTTTACGCGGTGGACTTTACATTTGCCTGAGAATCCCCAGGTCACTCTGATGTTTTCTTACAAAGATCATGTTGTGTTAGGTTTAATTAACAGTAAAATACCCACTCTGTCAGGAAGTTGATTTTGAGTGACAGCCCTAACAAAAGTTATACTGTAATGTCGCAGTCATTTTGATGAGGTCATAGGTCAAACAGGGAAGCTGATATGCACGCCTACACATCATAGGAAGCCTGTATGCAAAAGTTCAGAATTATCTGCCCAGCAGTTGTTTAAAAATGCCACAGAGAAATTTTTAAATGCGGCCCCAGACGGTGATGCCGATACAAGCCATGATAAGAACAGCCTGAAAAGAAAACTGATGATTTAATCATTAACTTAAAATTGTGATTGAATGCAAATCTGTGTTTACCTTGTCATTTAAAAGAGAGATTTCAGAACATGGAATGCTACACTGCAAACTTTTACTCACTGGTGTTTCCTCTTACAAATGCAAATCATACTTCTGCAGAAGAGCGCTTCAAAAATGCATTCCATAATCTTGAAGTATTTCATAACAGTCCAAGGGCATGAATAATCACAACCCAAAATTTGTTTATGCCGGCTCACTAACCAGGAAATTCCTCCTCCACCTCTGACACCAGGGACTGCCTGGGCAAAGTCTCCATCCTGAATGTCCTTCAAAATCAATAAATTATTGATCTATCTAATCATACATTCATTCTGTCTGTCTGACTATCTATCCACCTGTCTGTCTGTCTGTCTGTCTGTCTGTCTGTCCAGGACCCACTGTTTCACTGGTGCACTTACTCAGCAGCAAAAAGGTAAAACTGAATCTTCCAGACATAATAAAAGGACTTTTCATTTGCCTTCTGCTTGAGATGGAGACGATGAAATAAAACGACTTCTGACGCCACAATGAATTGATCTTGCTTTTCAGTGCGCAGAGTGGCCCAGGACCTCACACTGCATTTCCTAGAGTGCAGCAAGGCCCAGGAATGACCAACACCCTTGAATTAAACCTGATTTTAGGTGTGTACACAGTGTACATAGATGTTTGATGAAGAGGTGTTACATTGTGGTGTTTAACAAAGCCTGAGAGTAAACTCTGCAGTAATTATAACTGTGTAGATAATGCATGTTTGTGTTTATTGATGCAAACGTAAAACATTACTGAATATTATACTCAGTAAATCTACATCTTAAAACTTACTGTACTGTATTAGCCTTCATTATGACAATTTGCAAAACATCTCCACCTTGTGGTAAGTTTTCAGTAGTACATGTCTCATCAATACTGTACGTACTGTACTTCAAACTTCAAACACATTTCATTTGTTTTAGACACAACTTATCAGGTTCTTTCCAGAAGGTGCTGCATATCGCTGAATATAAAACACGAAACCTCATGAAGTGCTGTTTTTTTTTTGTCTGAATAATAAAAAGTCACCCCAACAACCCACTAATTTTTAAAAAAAGTTAATGCATTACGTAATTATGTATGTAATCATACATTTTTATAGAATTAGGATTTTGTTAATTATTCTGATTTCCTCAATAATGTTGTTCATAGTTAAACTCTTTAACACAAATCAAATATTTGAGTTTTTTATTTTCTTGAGTTCATGTGTTTTTTTTTTTTTTTCCTCAGGCTGCGTGATCAGGCCACTACTTACGGGGTGAGGGGTGGAGGAGACTGGATCACTTTAAATTTAAGGTGAATACGTTTCAAATGAACTTTAAATAAAATATATTTTGTTTAATAACCTTCTTCTTCTTTTCCTTTCGGATGTTCCCTTCCGGGGTCGCCACAGCAAATCATCTCCCTCCATCTCACCCTATCCTCTGCATCTTCTTCTCTTACACCAACTACCTTCATGTCCTCCCTCACCACATCCCTAAATCTTTTCTTTCGTCTTCCTCTAGGCCTTCTGCCTGGGAGTTCCAACCTCAGCATCCTACTACCAATATACTCACTATCCCTCCTCTGTACATGTCCAAACCATCTCAATCTAGCCTCTCTGACTATGTCTCCAAAACCTCTAACATGGGCTGTCCCTCTGATGTCCTCATTCCTGATCCTATCCATCCTCGTTTCTCCCAAAGAGAACCTCAACATTTTCATCTCTGCTACCTCCAGCTCTGCCTCCTGTCTTTTCCTCAAGCGCCACTGTTTCTAAACCAAACAACATCGTTGGCCTCATCACCATACAGTCAAATAGGATTCAATTTACTTTGGAAAATCCCACAGCTGTAATACGCCGCGTGTCCACTAGAGGGGTCCGCAGCACCAGCCAACTTCTTCTTTTCCTTTCGGCTTTTCCCTTCAGGGGTCGCCACAGCGAATCATCTGCCTCCATCTCACCCTATCCTTTGCATCTTCTTCTCTTACTCCAACGACCTTCATGTCCTCCTTCACCACATCCATGAATCGTCTCTTTGGTCTTCCTCTCGGCCTTCTGCCTGGTAGTTCCAGCCTCAGCATCCTATTACCAATAGACTCACTATCCCTCCTCTGTACATGTCCAAGCCATCTCAATCTAGCCTCTCTGACTTTGTCTCCAAAACATCTTACATGTGTTGTTCCTCTGATGTATTCATTCCTGATCCTATCCATCCTTGTTACTCTCAAAGAGAACCTCAACATTTTCATCTCTGCTACCTCCAGCTCTGCTTCCTGTCTTTTCCCCAGGGCCACTGTTTCTAAACCATACAACATCGTTGGCCTCAACACCGTCTTGTACACTTTTCCTTTCATTCTTGCCGATACCCTTCTATCACACATCACACCGGACACTTTTCTCCAACCATTCCAACCTGCCTGTACACGCTTCTTGACCTCTTTTCCACACTCTCCATTGCTCTGGATTGTTGAGCCTAAGTACTTAAAATCCTCCACCTTTCTTATCTCTGCTCCCTGTAATCTCACCGTTCCTCTTGGGTCCTTGTCATTCATGCACATGTATTCCCCCTTACTGAGGCTAATCTTCATTCCCCTCCTTTCCAGGGCATACCTCCACCTCTCTAGATTTTCCTGCATTTGTTCTCTGCTCTCACTACAGATCACAATGTCATCTGCAAACATCATAGTCCATGGGGAATCTTGTCTAACCTCGTCTGTCACCACTGTCTTACATCTCTCATACATGTCCTGCACCACTCTAACATACTTCTCTGCCACTCCAGACTTCCTCATGCAATACCACAGTTCTTCTCTCGGCACCCTGTCATATGCTTTCTCCAGATCCACAAAGGCACAATGCAGCTCCCTCTGACCTTCTCTGTACTTCTCCATTAACATCCTCAAGGCAAACACTGCATCTGTGGTGCTCTTTCTTGGCATGAAACCAAACTGTTGTTCACAAATGCTGACCTCTGCCCTTAGTCTAGCTTCCACTATTCTTTCCCATAACTTCATCGTATGGCTCATCAACTTTATCCCTCTGTAGTTGCCACAACTCTGCACGTCTCCCTTGTTCTTAAAAATGGGCACCAGCACACTTCTCCTCCATTCCTCTGGCATCCTCTCACTCTCTAAGACCTTGTTAAATGTTCTTGTCAGAAAATCTACTGCTACCTCTCCTAGACACTTCCATACCTCCACCGGTATGTCATCACGGCCAACTGCCTTTCCATTCTTCATCCTCTTCAATGCCCTCCTCACTTCACCCTTACTAATCTTTGCTACTTCCTGGTCCTCAACAGTCACCACTTTTACTCTTTTTTCTCTCTCATTTTCCTCATTCATCAGCTCTTCAAAGTACTCTTTCCATCTTCCCAGCACACTTCTGTCATCAGTCAATACATTTCCCTCTCTGTCCTTTATCAATCTAACTTGCTGCACGTCCTTCCCATCTCTATTTCTCTGCTGTGCCAACCTGTATAAATCATTTTCTCCCTCTTTACTTTCCAACCGAGCATACAAGTCATCAAACGCGCTCTGTTTAGCCTTTGACACTGCTACCTTTGCCTTACGCTGTGTCTCCCTGTACTCCTGTTTACTCTCTTCGGTTTTCTCAATGTCCCACTTCTTCTTAGCTAACCTCTTCCTTTGTACACACTCCTGCACTTCCTCATTCCACCACCAAGTCTCCTTATCTACTTTCCTTCCAGATGACACACCAAGTATTCTCCTACCTGTCTCCCTGATCACATTAGCTGTAGTTGTCCAGTCATCTGGAAGCACTTCCTGACCACCCAAAGCCTGTTTCAACTCCTCCTTAAAGACAACCTGACACTCTTCCTTTTTCAACTTCCACCACTTTGTCTTCTGCTCTGCCTTTGCCTTCTTCACCTTCCTCACCATCAGCATCATCCTGCACACCACCATCCTATGCTGTTTGGCAACACTCTCACCCGCTACTACTTTGCAGTCACTGACTTCCTTTAAATTACATCGCCTGCACAAGATGTAGTCTACCTGTGTGGTCCTACCTCCACTTTTATAAGTCACCCTATGCTCCTCTCTCTTCTGGAAGAAAGTATTCACCACAACCATTTCCATCCTTTTTGCAAAATCTATCAACATCTGTCCTTCTGCGTTCCTGTCCTGGATACCAAACCTACCCATGAATTTCTAACTTGAGACTCATCACTCTGTCTGACACTTTTCACTTCTAGAACATTCCTGACAAACCCCTCCTTCAAGATGACTCCGACTCCATTTCTCTTCCCATCCACACCATGATAAAACAGCTTAAACCCTGCTCCTATGCTTCTAGCCTTGCTACCTTTCCACCTGGTCTCCTGAACACACAGTATGTCCACCTTCCTCCTCTGCATCATGTCAGCCAGCTCTCTACCTTTTCCTGCCATAGTTCCAACATTCAAAGTCCCTACTTTCAGTCCTAGACTCATGCCTTTCCTCTTCTCTCTCTGGCAACGGACACGCCTCCCGCCTCTCCTTCTTCGACGCCTTCGACCAACAGTAGTCCAATTTCCATCAGCACCCTGTTGGTTGACGGCACTGATGGCGGTCGTTGTTAACCCGGGCCTCGACCGATCCGGTATGTCATTCTTTCTTGTGATTCGCATAGTTTATTTGGCATTTGTTTTACGCCGGATGCCCTTCCTGACGCAACCCTCTGCATTTATCCGGGCTTGGGACCGGCGTGAGGGAGAGACCCTGGTTTGTCCCCCCCCCCCCCCCCCCCCCCCCTGCATTGCAGCACCAGCCAACTTCACGGTACAGATAATTTAATTACTCATAAGCAATGACGTGAAAGAAACACTCATAAGAGAATTCTGTGAAAATAAAGAAAATCCGGACTCGTTTTTATTAAATTCCCTTGATTAAGTGACTATCCAGCCCCATGATCCCTGTTTGCAGAATTTACATCTTATATTTCTCAGATTTGTTTGTTCCACAGCAGGTCGTCGATCTTAGGGGTCGTTGTGTTTTAATGAATTTCTTCCGGATGAAACAGATTCTTTAAAGTCAGTTCTGGCAAATGTGTTCTTGCCAGCATCACTCTAATCATGTTGAACAGATCATAAAGTGTTGTCAAATATTTTGTCTGGTCTGTGTTCCGATAATTAAATTGAGACATTTCTGACAATTAACCGAACATTTTTGAACTCTCACTAATTGTTCTACCACTTTCATTGTCTTCAAAAGCAGAACAGACCCAAGCGTTATTAATAAGCTCGGCCTTTTAAAAATAGAAATATCATTAATAGGGTCAGAAATTAGTAGTTTAAATAATTTTTTCAGGATCGTGAATGAGGAGAAAGCTGAGGCTTTCTGTTGTATTGGATATAAGATGAAGTAAAAAAAATGCGTAATTGAGTTGGAAGGAGTGAGGAGAATATTACATGATTTTATTTTATTACTGAGAAAAATGCTCATCCAAAAGGAAGTCACGCCTCAACAGCCATTTTGTGTGTGTGTGTGTGTGTGTGTGTGTGTGTGTGTGTGTGTGTGTGTGTGTGTGTGTGTCTCTGTGTGTGTGTGTGTGTGCACGAATGTACCTTGAATATCGTATATGAAGCATAAAGTAAAATATCAGAACTGAAATACTGAAAAAAAAAAATTAAATGTAGTGATGTCCTGCATTTACATTTTATAGCATTTAGGAGACATTCCTATCCAGAGCGACATACAGAAGTGTCTTAAAGTCATTATCAGTGAATATATTCTAATACTAATTTGGGCAGTGGCCTGGTGGTAAAGGGCACTGGATCTCTGATCCTAAGGTTGGGGGTTCGAGTCTCACTCTCCACAAGGTTGTCACTGTCTCCCTAGTGGTGCTAACTGGGTTATTAAAGGCCAGCCATGTCTCTCATTGTCTATGGTGAGAGGTTCATATAAAAGAACCATTACTGACTTTTGTAAAGAGTAGCTGAGTAGCCGTCAGTGTGTTTCTGCCCCTAGCTAAAGGGTTGTGTCAGGAAGGGCATCTGATGTAAAAACCTATGCCAAATCAAAACATGCAAATCAGATAATTCGCTGTGGCGACCCCTGAAAAACTGGGGAAAAGCCGGAAGGAAAAGAAGAAGATATTTTTATAGTAGTTTGTTAAAAAGTGTGTGCGCGTGTGTGTGTGTGTGTGTGTGTGTGTGTGTGTGTGTGTGTGTGTGTGTGCAGCATAGTGCTGATCTGAGAATTGCCACAAAAGGTAGGTTTTCAGATATTGATTGAAGACAACCAGTGACTCAGATGTCCGGACATCCAAAGGATGTTAATTTCACCACTTTGGAGCCAGAGTTTAGATGTATTTTCCCCTTGTCCCTCGATAGTAGGAAGGAACCGTCTTACAGTGCTAGAGGATCTGAGAGAATGCAGTGCGGTGCAGGGTGTGATAAGTGCTTTGAGGTAGGAAGGTGCAGGTCCATTTTTGACTTTGTAGACTTCGTAGTGTTTTAAATCTAATGCTAGCAGCTACAGGAAGCTAGTGGAGTGATCATAGCAGTGGTGTGAAGAAATTTGGCAAAGTAAAAAACAAACCGTGCAACTGCTTTCTGGATCAGTTGTAGAGGTCAAATATCGCTCAGAGGTAGACCTACCAGGAGTGAGTTACATTAATCTCGTGATGACAAGGTATCTTGCGATACCAAGAGAACAAGTATCCGGAGAACAAGTATCTGAATGGCCTTAGTGGAAAGAAATGGACGAATCCTTCGGATGTTACATCGAAGAAATATACATCATTGAGAAAGCTTAGTGATATGAAAAGTGAATGACAGACAATTGTCCATTGTTACTCTAAGGCATCACATGCAGTGCCTGAAGGAGAAATCACAGAGTTGTCCAAGCAGATTGCAAAATCTTGATGTGGGAATGAGTGAGCTGGGACAAACAACATTTCAGTCTTGCTGGGATTGCGCTGCCATCCATGAAGAGATACTTGCCAGACATGCAGAGATCCTGGCAGAAACATCAGTGATGAAGGAAAGAAAAGAGAACAAATTGAGTATCATTTACATAGCAGTGGTATGAGAACCCATGTGAGGATATGACATCAACAAGGGACCTAGCATAAATAGAGAACAGAAGTGGACTAACAACTGAGCCCTAGGGAACACCAGTGGAAGGTCGACATGGAGAAGATGTGAGTATCCTCCATGTAACCTCATATGAGCAACCTTCCAGGTAGGAAGAAAATCACTGCCATGCTGAACTACAACTTCCTAGGCTCATGAAGATGGACAAGAAAGTATTTTGGTTGACCATTTCAAATGCTAATGAAACATCGAGGAGGATGAGGACCCATGTTATTTTGGCTGATCTTTCAGCATGTAGCTTCTCTGTGACAGCCAAGAGTGCAGTCTCTGTGGAATGTGCTGCTTTGAAGCCAGATTGATTATGGTCAAGGAAGTTATTGAGCAGAAGATAGGAAAACATTTGGTTGTAAATAGTATGTTCAAGAATTTTAGAAAGGAAAGAAAGACGTGATACTGGTCTGTAGTTGCTGATGTCTGATGGATCCAAAGAGAGTTTCTTTAAGATGGGTAAAACCCTGGCTCCTTTGAACGCTGTTGGTAGATGACCAGATGATATGGAGTTATTGATGATAGTGGAGGTAAAGGGAAGAAGGTCTTGAGAGACAGTCTGGAGTATCATAGAAGGAATTGGATCCAGTGGGCAGGTGGAAGAATTTCAGATGAGATGACTTGGTAGATGTTTTCATTTGTGAGATTGGAAAACTGTGCAATGGAAGGAAAAGTGAAATCTACGCTATGTAGTATGGGAGTTAGGATGGGAGAAAATGTCTGACAGATTTGTTTAATCTTCCCGTCAAAGAAGTTGGCAAAGGTCTGCTTTAGATTTTTAAAACCATTTTCCTTTATTCCTTCACATTACAAATAAAATCATCTGTATTATACAAAATCATTGAAGAAAAATGTAGTGAAAATTAAAGGAAAAAAAAAAAAACGAGAAGAAAAAGAGAATTTGTTTGCTTAAAAGTCCTTATAGTCTTTAATGTGAATTAGTGATTTTCAGCTGCAGTATTGTCAGAGATTCTGATCTAGAAAATACATCAACAACATCCCTACCAATCCCCATCCAGAATTCTACATCACTCTGGTATAATAAAGTAGATAATATACAGCAATTTCTACATGATTCTAAAATCTAACCTGAAAATTCACCAACAAACAATGTCTCCAGGTGTTCAGTTCCAGTTCCTCCATCAGAACTCAAACCGGATCCCCAAATAAATATGAGTAAAGGAATAGACAATTGATGATTATGTAATGTACATATACTTCCTGAAGGTTTGTACTTGTGTAAAATCACCTGTTTAGAAAAAGACAGAATTCAGTTAATTGTCACACATGTTATACACTGAAACTTCTTCATTATTAAAAATCTCATGTTTTATAAATCTTTATTTTTGTTTTTGTAGTTTATAATTGTTTTCTTTACTTACACCAAGTAACAGAGGAAGTTGAATTTTTGGTTGCAGTTTTGGTCATTTAATGTGTTTGACGTGGTGTTGAGAGCCCCACAGTGGTAAGGTGGTGCTGGACATGAAGGCATTGAGACCAGGCTCCCCAGCAACTCCCTGCTCACCCAGAACCAGATTCCATTCATGAAGCGTAGGCCGGTCCACACGCTCTCTGTCTGCGTCTCTGCCACCTCTAGATTCACCTGCCACAGACTCACCTCAGAAGTCACGGAAGCCAAACCGGTGTAATGGGTCTTGCAGTACCACTGAGCCTCGTCCCAGGTCTTATTCTCCTTCACCAAGATCAGGTACCGATAACAGTAGAAACTCATCTTGCTGTTGCAGGAGGTAGTATTCCAGAATCCTGAAGGTTTGATGTAAACACAGCTGACCAGTTTAGATGGGCAATCAGAACACCAATGTGTGAAATTAGGTTTTTTTATAAAACCCCAGCTGGTTCCATTAAACCACTTCCCAAGCCAACCTTCAGAACCAGATCCAACTTCCATGAGGCGTTTGTTTTCCTCCATAGAGGTGACCTTTGCAAGACCTCTGTAGTTCAGTCTACAGTGAAAATTAGCTTCCAGAAACCTTTTTGGTAATTCAAAGAAACTATATTCCATCATCTTATCTACAGCCACACTACATCCGAGCGCAAGCAGGAAAATAAAGAGCAGCGATTTCATCTCCATTGTGTCTGAGATTGGTATGTCTCACAGCATCTCTCCAGCCTTTCCAACAACTCAAGCTGTCAGCGTGAGGTCATTAATCCATTTAAAACATATGTAAAACAATGAGCCAAACAAATATTGTGGCATGGAAAAAATTCTATAAATTGCATATGATTATTATTAAAACTCTTCAACAAACCAAGCATAAGTTTGTGACTATAGATGTTCCTGTTGGAGGTGCTAACACCGACTGAATGCTCCAGGTTTCTCTCCAGTACTGTTGTTGACTGGTATCAGAATTTTTCATTCAACAACTAGGTAGCTATATGTGACTCAGTGAGAATCATTCATTTGATGATAGAAGTATGTCATTTGGTGTGATTTAGATCATTTTTAAGGGAAAAAGTGCTATCCATCAAAAAAGTCCATTATGGCAGCCATTTTTCCAAGATGGAAACAGGTACATGGAAAAACTAATCCATAATGTTTTGTTTTGTTTTTACATCTGTCTACAAAGCTATTAATTTATTTTCTTCTTTGGCTAATCTGTTTTTACATTGGCCAACTTAATGTACGAATACATAATTCCGTGCTCGCTGAAATACGCAATTCAATACATTTCTGGCTAAAAATCATATCTAAAAGGGACTAAAAAAATTACCATAATCCCCTTTGCCTAAAAAAAACAAAACAAACAAAAAAAACAGTATCCTGCAAACCATCAAGGGTCTGGCAGACAAGTTCTGTTTTCAATCAGAGGGTCAATATCACCATGGCAGAGGAACTGGATTATCTGAGTAAGAACCCCATCTGAACATATATGCAGCAGCATCTTGACAAAAAGGGGCATCTGGATGCTATGTTGGAAAAAGTTCCCCACAATGGAATATCAGGAGGATCACACTTTTTTCCCCAAGGGCTGAAACAAAATTAATATTTCTGCCAAATTTCATGTTTGTATTATCAAATGAATGATTGTGTCATTGATTGATTGATTCATAAAATCATACCAAGTTATCCATCATCCATTAATCAGAGTTTCTAACAACAATAAAAAATCTTCACCCAGAATTTCCACCTCTCTATCCATTTGTCGAACCACATAATCTTTCTAGCGCCATGGGGAGGAAGGAGTCTGTCTCAGCTGAGTGAAGGTGGTGTACATCTTGAATAAGCAAAAAGGTTACAGGGCTTATATATATATATATATATATATATATATATATATATATATATATATATATATATATATATATATATATATATATATATATATATACTAGTATATATATGTATATATGTATACACACACACACACACAGGGATCCCCCACTTTCCGTGGTTAATTGGGACTGAGATCCCCACGCGACCATCGAAATCCACGAAGTAGGATCATCTCCCAACTCCCCCCCACTGATGTATACGTACATGTGCATATAATATCAATAAATACATAGTCAATGCTATAAATGCTTACAATAACAAACATTACAAAAATAACCTAAGATGTCAATGAAATATAAATACACACATACAGGTGGTATTGCATTAGAAGAAGATGACACACATGCACGTGTGTACAATGTAAATAGTTTTGATGGGAGATTTTAGGTTGTTTTGTGTTTTGTGTTTGTTTAGGGTTTGTTTTTTTTGGGTTTTTTTTTTTTTTTTTGGCAAATTGGCCTTGTTTTGTGGCATTTTCCTTAACCTTTCCCCTATTCTTCCTTAATTTCCTTATTTTTAAATTTGATTAATATTTAAAAAAAACGCGATGCACTGAAGCCGCATGAAATGAAGCATGAAGTAGCGAGGGATCCCTGTATACATACATGCATACATACATACATACATACATATGGGCTCTGGATGTTGTAGGACTGTCTTGGTTGACACGTCTCTGCAACATCGCGTGGTCATCAGGGGCTGTACCTCTGGATTGGCAAACTGGGGTGGTGGTCCCAATTTTTAAGAAGGGGGACCGGAGGGTGTGTTCCAATTATCGGGGAATTACACTCCTCAGCCTACCTGGGAAAGTCTATGCAGGGATACTAGAGAGGAGGATCCGACCGATTCAGGAGGAACAATGTGGTTTTCGTCCTGGCCGCAGCACTCTTGACCAACTCTATACGCTCCACAGGATTCTGGAGGGGGCATGGGAGTTTGCCCAATCTGTCCACATGTGCTTTGTGGATTTGGAGAAGGCTTTCGACCGTGTCCCTCGAAAGATCTTGTGGGGCGTGCTCCGAGAGTACGGCGTTCCGGATCCGTTGCTACGAGCTCTTCGGTCGCTGTATCACCGGAGCCAGAGTTTGGTCCGTATTGGTAACAGCAGGTCTGATTCGTTTCCAGTAGGAGTTGCAGTCCGCCAAGGCTGTCCTTTGTCACCGATTCTGTTCATAATTTTTATGGACAGAATTTCTAGGCGCAGTTGAGGCGATGAGGGGTTCTGGTTTGGTGGCCATCGGATATCGTCTCTGCTCTTTGCGGATGATATTGTCCTTTTGGCTTCATCAAGTCGGGCCCTCCAGCTCTCATTGGAGTGATTCGCAGCTGAGTGCGAAGCAGCCGGGATGAAGATCAGTACCTCCAAGTCCGAGGCCATGGTTCTCAGTCGGACAATGGTGGAATGCACCCTCCGGGTCGGGAATGAGGTCCTGCCCCAAGTGGAGGAGTTTAAGTATCTCGGGGTCTTGTTTACGAGTGAGGGAAGGATGGAGCGAGAGATCGACAGACGGATCGCTGCAGCCTCTGCTGTTAAGCGGTGCCTGTGTCAGTCCATCGTGGTGAAGAAGGAGCTGAGCCGCAAGGCAAAGCTCTCAGTTTACCAGTCGATCTACGTTCCAACCCTCACCTATGGTCACGAGCTTTGAGTAATGACCGAAAGAACAAGATCATGGATACAAGCGGCTGAAATGAGCTTCCTTCACTGGGTGGCGGGGTTCTCCCTTAGAGATAAGGTGAGAAGCGCCGCCATCCGGAGAGAGCTCGGAGTAGATCCGCTGCTCCTCCGCATTGAGAGGGGCCAGTTGAGGTGGCTCGGGCATCTGGTCAGAATGCCCCCCCGGACGCCTCCCTGGTGTGGTGTTTCGGGCATGTCCAACCGGGAAGCGACCCCGGGGTCGACCTAGAACACGCTGGAGGGACTCTGTCTTTCGGCTTGTCTGGGACCGCCTCGGTGTCCCCCCGGGAGAGTTGGAGGAAGTAGCTCGGGAGAGGGACGTCTGGACCTCTTTGCTTAGGTTGCTGCCCCCACGACCCGTTTTGCCAAAACAAAATATATATATCATCATCAATTTTGTTTTGACCATTTACATTTTTAATGTGGCAGAAGTTTTACCCCGGATGCCCTTCCTGTCACAACCCTCTGCATTTATCCGGGCTTGGGACCGGCATAAGGAGGAGAGGACACTGGTTTGTACCCCTTCCGCCTCATGGCTGCATTTTATATATATATATATATAGTGCAGGAAAAGTGCAGGAAAATCTAGAGAGGTGGAGGTATGCCCTGGAAAGGAGAGGAATGAAAAGAGGTGAAGAAGTGTGTGCAGGCAGGTTGGAATGGTTGGAGAAAAGTGTCCGGTGTGATGTGTGATAGGAACATATCTGCAAGAATGAAAGGAAAAGTGTACAAGACGCTGTTGAGGCCAGCGATGTTGTATGGTTTAGAAACAGTGGCTCTGGGGAAAAGACAGGAGGCAGAGCTGGAGGTAGCAGAGATGAAAATGTTGAGGTTCTTTTTGGGAGTAACAAGGATGGATAGGATCAGGAATGAGTACATCAGAGGGACAGCACATGTAAGATGTTTTGGAGACAAAGTCAGAGAGACTAGATTGAGATGATTTGGACATGTACAGAGGAGGATTAGTGAGTATATTCGTAGTAGGATATTGAGGTTGGAACTACCAGGCAGAAGGTCTTGAGGAAGACCAAAGAGGATATTTATGAATGTGGTGAAGGAGGACATGAAGGCAGTTGGTGTAAGAGAAGAAGATGCAGAGGACAGGGTGAGATGGAGGCAGATGATTCGCTGTGGCGAACCCTGAAGGGAACAGCCGAAAGGAAAAGAAGATTAGTATATGAATTGGTTTACCAATCAGCGGAATACCCAGAATGAACCTATACACAAACACAGTAACGATGCAAACTCCGCATAGAAACACCCTTGCCAAATCTGGGCTGCGAACTCAGAACCTCCTTGTTGTGAGGAAGATGTGCTTACAAAATATGATATTAGATGATGTTAAAGATCGTTGATGCCATGTGCTTTTTTCTAAATTAAATTACTCCTTAAAAAAAGTGGGGAAAATGACAATAGTTCTTGGGAGAACGCAACAGCGGATAGTTCGTATTAAAATTTCCTTCGAACTACTCGGACCAAAAGTGAACTCTGTTTCTTAATTGAGTATCAATGACCTTTCTCCACGTCATCTTTTCATCACATCTCCACCAGTTCAAGGCACTCAGCTATTTTCATCTCTTTGAGGATACATGCAAAAGCAAAACAAACAAAGCAGGGAAAAAACAAATGCATGCAAAATAAATGAAATGCAGAGACTGAAATAAAGGGCAGAGTGGCGCAGTGGAAGTGTGCTTGATGAGTGATCCCAAGGTCAGGGGTTCAAGCCCCACTATTTTCCGGGTTATCACTGCTGTCCTCCCAATGCAGCTAACTTGGTTATCAAAGGCCGGCTGTGTCCCTCACTGTCTGTGGTGAGACACTGAAAAGAACCATTACTGACTTTCATCAAGAGCATGCTGCATAGCCATTAGCATATTTCTGACTTGAGATGGCCTGGAGAGCTGGATAGGGCGTTCCCTGCCCTCTCCCAGAGTCAGCTGCAATGGGTACTAGCCTCTCCATGACCCTAATTGAAATTAAGAGGTTCAGAAAATGAATGAATGAACTGAAATACAAACTTTACTTTGGTTTCCAGATGCTGTCAGAACTCAAACAGAAGAAAATGGGGAAAGTGGAAATTTCTAATGGCAGAGCCAGAGCTGTTTGGGAGGGGCAGTGGTGGTCTAGTGGTATCGGGCGCTGGATCGCTGATCCAAAGGTTGGGGGTTCGAGTCCCACTCTCCACAGGGTTGTCACTGCCCCCCCAGTGCAGCTAACTGGGTTATCAAAGGCGGGCCATGTCTCTCACTGTCTATGGTGAGAGGCATGTAAAAGAACCATTGCTGACTTTTGTAAAGAGTAGCTGCAAAGTCGTCAGCGTGTTTCTGTCCCTTGCTAAAAAGGGTTGTGACAGGAAGGGCATCCGACGTAAAAACCTCTGCCAAATCAAACATGCGAATCAGATGATTTGCTGTGGCGACTCCCGAGTAAAAGGGAAAAAGTTGAAAGGAAGACAGACAGCCAGAGCTGTTTAGGGCAGTGGGCTCAATGGTAAAGTCTCTTGGTTACTGATCTGTAGGGAGCAGATTCAATTCTCGGTGCAACCATTCCCCCACTTTCTTGAGCAAGGCCCTCTTGAGGGTTACTCAAGTGCTCAGGTAAATGAAAATGTAAATCCGTCTAGAGAAGAGCATTGACTAAGTGTATGCGACTGGCTCAACGTTTGCCAGCTAGGTACTTTTATTTGAGTTTCAGTGAAAAGAGAGGTGAGGTTTGTTGTTCTTTGCCTTGTCAAAGCACAGCTAGCACTTTTATTATCAAGCAAAAGTGGAAGATTATTTTTGCATAAATTTGACTAATGAGACAAAATGTTGTTCATGCTCCTGGTAACATATTCGTAATATGCTAATATGCCTTTGTGCAATTCTGAACATGCTCAGATCAGATGCTAATGAACAATTCCCTGATGTGTGCGGCAAACAGGTGACACAATTCCATTAAAATATCAAGAAGACACTTTTCACACACGTTTTTATTTCCCTAATTCCTGGATTTTTTTTAAGGCTCTAAACTATACACACAGCTGCTTGCAGCACTTTCGCTGTCTGGTCTTTAGCTGCAAACACAGGAAACCCATACATAATTAGGTGATAGTAACAGCACACAGGTGAAACTCATCAACATTTTACTTGCTGGTTCTGCTTGACTCTATCTTTCAGGCACTTGATCATGTCCTCATGTCTACAGTATTCTATGCAATGCCAAATTTCTCACTCTGTCTGTCTGTCTGTCTGTCTTCCTTTCTGCTTTTTCCCTTTTACTCAGGAGTTGCCACAGTGAATCATCTGATTCGCACGTTTGATTTGGCATAGGTTTTTATGTCGGATTTCTCACTCTATCTATAATATATTGATACTACCATTAATTTTTTTCTGTTTACCCAGCAGTATAAATGGGTACTAGTAAAAATATACCGGGAAGGTAACCTGCGATGGACTAGCATCCAATCCAGGAGGAGTTGTACTCCTAGTCACTTCCCGCTATGGAAACCGGGGATAAGCACCGGCCTGATGAGCCACTATGGCTCGGGTGTAAAAAGCCCAATGGACTTTACCTTTTACCATTAAATTTCATTGGAGAAAACTTACATATCTGAGTGACTTTCCCCATTCAGAATATTTCCCCTCTATAACTCCACACTACTGCACACTGGTCTACTGCTGATCACAGCAGTGCAGTAGGTCTTCTGTTAGTCATCTCAGAAGCTCAGATGTTTTCTTTTTCACTTCTGTAAAAGTCCAGAAGAGAGTTCCAGTGAGTGCAGGCTTTGTTCTTTCTAGGTGTTCCAGGTATTTTGGAATGCATGAATTACTGTTTGTCTCAGGATGCACTGGAAGATCAGAATCTTGTTGCATATTTCAACATGTTTTGCGGGGTTTTTTCCGTTTGTTAAAAAGATGACAAATTAGTTTATAATTTTTGGTTCAATCTTTGGAAAAACCACTACTTGAACTTTTTTTTTGCATGGGACTCAAACAATTAAACAAAGGTTCAGGGAGCATGAGGAATTATTCTCACATATGTATTGGCACCCCGGAATCTTGATCCTAACCCTACTGAAAGTTTTCAGGATGTGCTGCAGAAGACTTTATGGAGTGGTTAGGGTTTTCCCTCATCAAGTTATCATATTAATGAAAAATGAACTCTAGCCTGGCTGGAAATGAATGGGATGTTTTTGCTTTAGTTTGTTGAAACAATTCCCCGAGGATTCTGAATTGTAATGAGAGATAATTTTGGAACAAGAACATATTCGAGTGTATGACTTTTTTTGGCTGAGTATTGAGTGTAGGACACTTGCAAGTGCATCTAATCAAAGTGCAAACATGGAGAACCCAGAGGAGAAGTTTAAACTTAATCCCCATTCCAAATGATTTTCATAATCAAATTTCTTTAAAATGCAAATTGACTTTTGTTCAAGACATGATGTGAATTTCAAATATCATGACATTTTCTCCAGATGTCACTATAGCAGAAAAATGTACCTGTTTTGACTTCTCACAGACAAAAGGGACATTAATGCAGCCATGAGGGGGGGCACAAACAAGTGCCCGCCCTCACGCCGGTCCCAAGCCCGGGTAAATGCAGAGGGTTGCATCAGGAAAGGCATCTGGTGTAAAATTTTTGCCAGAATACAAAATGCAAACCGTAAAGACAAATTTCATACCGGATCGGTCGAGGCCTGGGTTAACAACGACCGCCATCAGTGCTGTTAACCAACAGGGTGCTGGTGGAAATTGGACTACTGTTGGTTGAAGAAGGAGAGGTCGAAGAAGGAGAGGCGGGAGGTGTGTCCGTAGGCAGAGAGAGAAGAGGAAAAGCACAAGTTTAGGACTGAGAGTAGGGACTTTGAATGTTGGAAATATGACAGGAAAAGGTAGAGAGCTGGCTGACATGATGAAGAGGAGGAAGGTGGACATATTATGTGTTCAGGAGACCAGGTGGAAAGGTAGCAAGGCGAGAAGCTTAGGAGCAGTGTTTAAGCTGTTTTTTCATGGTGTGGATTGGAAGAGAAATGGAGTTGGAGTCATCTTGAAGGAGGGGTTTGTCAGGAATGTTCGAGAAGTGAAAAAAGTGTCAGACAGACTGATGAGTTTCAAGTTAGAAATTGAAGGTGTGATGTTCAATGTTGTTAGTGCTTATGCCCCACAGGCAGGATGTGAGCTAGAAGAGAAGGAAAGATTCTGGAGTGAGTTAGATGAAGTGATGCAGAGTACCCCCAGAGGTGAAAGAGTGGTCATTGGTGCAGACTTCAATGGACATGTTGGTGCAGGCAACAGAGGGGACGAGGAAGTGAAAGTGATGGGCAGGTTTGGTATCCAGGACAGGAACACAGAAGGACAAATGTTGATAGATTTTGCAAAAAGGATGGAAATGGCTGTGGTGAATACTTTCTTCCAGAAGAGAGAGGAGCATAGGGTGATTTATAAAAGTAGAGGTAGGAGCACACAGGTAGACTACATCTTGTGTAGGCGATGTAATTTGAAGGAAGTCAGTGACTGCAAAGTAGTAGTGGGTGAGACTTTTGCCAAACAGCATAGGATGGTGGTGTGCAGGATGATGCTGATGGTAAGAAAGGTGAAGAAGGCAAAGGCAGAGCAGAAGACAAAGTGGTGGAGGCTGAAAAAGGAAGAGTGTCGTGTTGTCTTCAAGGAGGAGTTGAAACAGGTTTTGTGTGGTCAGGAAGTGCTTCCAGATGACTGGACAACTACAGCTAATGTGATCAGGGAGACAGGTAGGAGAGTACTTGGCGTGTCGTCTGGAAGGACAGTAGATAAGGAGACTTGGTGGTGGAATGAGGAAGTGCAGGAGTGTGTACAAAAGAAGAGGTTAGCTAAGAATAAATGGGACATTGAGAGGACCGAAGAGAGTAAACAGGAGTACAGGGAGACACAGCATAAGGCGAAGATAGCTGTGTCAAAGGCCAAACAGAGGGAGTATGATGACTTGAACGCTAGGTTGAACAGTAAGGAGGGAGAAAATGATTTATACAGGTTGGCACAGCAGAGAAATAGAGATGGGAAGGACGTGCAGCAAGTTAGAGTGATTAAGGACAGAGTGGGAAACATGTTGACTGATGACAGAAGTGTGCTGGGAAGATGGAAAGAGTACTTTGAAGAGCTGATGAATGAGGAAAATGAGAGAAAAAAAAGAGTAGAAGAGGTGACTGTTGAGGACCAGGAAGTAGCAAAGATTAGTAAGGGAGAAGTGAGGAGGGCATTGAAGAGGATGAAGAGTGGAAAGGCAGTTGGTCCTGATGACATACCGGTGGAGGTATGGAAGTGTCTAGGAGAGGTATCAGTAGATTTTCTGACAAGAACATTTAACAAGGTCTTAGAGAGTGAAAGGATGCCGGAGGAATGGAGGAGAAGTGTGCTTGTGCCCATTTTTAAGAACAAGGGAGATGTGCAGAGTTGTGTCAGCTACAGAGGGACAAAGTTGATGAGCCATACGATGAAGTTATGGGAAAGAACAGTGGAAGCTGGACTAAGGGCAGAGCATTTGTGAACAACAGTTTGGTTTCATGCCAAGAAAGAGCACCACAGATGCAGTGTTTGCCTTGAGGATGTTAATAGAGAAGTACAGAGAAGGTCAGAAGGAGCTGCATTGTGCCTTTGTGGATCTGGAGAAAGCATATAACAGGGTGCCGAGAGAGGAACTGTGGTATTGCATGAGGAAGTCTGGAGTGGCAGAGAAGTATGCTAGAGTGGTGCAGGACATGTATGAGAGATGTAAGACAGTGGTGAGGTGTGCTGTCGGTGTGACAGAAGAGATCAAGGTGGAGGTGGGACTGCATCAAGGGTCAGCTCTGAGCCCCTTCTTGTTTGCTATGGTGATGGACAGGCTGGCAGACGAAGTTAGACAAGAATCTTCATGGACTATGATGTTTGCAGATGACATTATGATCTTTAGTGAGAGCAGAGAACAAGTGCAGGAAAATCTAGAGAGGTGGAGGTATGCCCTGGAAAGGAGAGGAATGAAGGTTAGCCTCAGTAAAACAGAATACATGTGTATGAACGACAAGGACCCAACTGAAATGGTGAGGTTACAGGGAGCAGGGATAAAGAAGCTGGAGGATTTTAAGTACTTCGGCTCAACAATCCAGAGCAATGGAGAGTGTGGAAAAGAGGTGAAGAAGCGTGTGCAGGCAGGATGGAATGGTTGGAGAAAAGTATCCAGTGTGATGTATGATAGGAGAGTATTGGCAAGAATGAAAGGAAGAGTGTACAAGACGGTGTTGAGGCCAGCGATGTTGTATGGTTTAGAAACAGTGGCCCTGGGGAAAAGACAGGAGGCAGAGCTGGAGGTAGCAGAGATGAAAATGTTGAGGTTCTCTTTGGGAGTAATGAGGATGGATAGGATCAGGAATGAGGACTTCAGAGGGACAGCCCATATTAGAGGTTTTGGAGACAAAGTCAGAGAGGCTAGATTGAGATGGTTTGGACATGTGCAGAGGAGAGATAGTGAGTACATTGGTAGTAGGATGCTGAGGTTGGAACTACCAGGCAGAAGGCCTAGAGGAAGACCAAAGAGAAGATTTATGGATGTGGTGAAGGAGGACATGAAGGTAGTTGGAGTAAGAGTGGAAGATACAGAGGATAGGGTGAGATGGAGGCAGATGGTTTGCTGTGGCGACCCCTGAAAGGAACAGCCGAATGGAAAAGAAGAAGAAAGAAGACATACAAAAGGGACATTCTGAAAACTATACAAAGCTAATTTTATACATTATTTTTTCTTGTGTTGTATGTGTGTGTGTTTGTGTATACATGTGTGTGTGTGTGTGTGTGTGTGTGTGTGTGTGTGTGTGTGTGTGAGAGAGAGAGAGAGAGAGAGAGAGAGAGAGAGAGATGGAAAGTTTGATATAAGAAAGTGCTGAGGATGTGGTGAAAATCCTTGTGGATGGTGATACCAGTGATCGGAGCAGTTAGAGGATGATTAGGAATGGTCTTCTAATGCAACACAATGAAGCAGATTGAGATAGTGATGAGTGGAGTATAATTCCAGAGAAATGCAGAAGAAAAGAATCACTGTAAACAACACAGGACACAGCAGCACAGTTCTCAGAAGGTTGGGTGGAAAATTTAAACCAGCTGCCAAATCGATGAGTAAAGTACAGTGTGCTGTAAAAGAAGCAACAGGCAGCATGAACACCATTTTATGACCCATCACAGCAAGGTGGGTCATACTTTGTTGAATTTTAAATCATTTCACAATTAATTCCCAGTTTGCTCTGATGGGTCACATATGTGTGTTTAAGACAGATTATTATTAAAGGAATTGTAAAATAAACAAATTTATTCAGAGCACAGAAAGAGTCACTAAGCACGTCCTCTGTGTGCACCTGCCCAGTGCATGAACTGACGACTTCTCCCAAAGTATAACAGTTATAAATCGGTCCATAGGGAAAATTTAAAATGGTTAAAAATCTCAGAAATTTTAGTTAAATGTAAATTTATGGACTCACAACTATGTAAAGTGCAATACACAATAATGACCATCGGGCAGTGGTGGCCTGGTGGTAAAGGGCGCTGGATCGCCTGGGGGTTCGAGTCCCGCTCTCCACAAGGTTGTCACTGTCCCCCCAGTGGAGCAAAATGGGTTATCAAAGGCCAACCATGTCTCTCACTGTCTATGGTGTGAGGTATGTAAAAGAACCATTGCTGACTTTCATAAAGAGTAGCTGCATAGCCGTCAGCGTGTTTCTGTCCCTTGCTTAAAGGGTTGTATCAGGAAGGGCATCCGACATAACAACCTATTACAAATTAAAACATGAGAATCAGATGATTCACTGTGGCGACCCCTGATAAAGGGAAAAAAGCCGAAAGGAAAAGAAGAAGAAGACACAATAATGACAGTGAACAAGAGCTAAAGAAAACCACAGGAAGTAATGATGACAAGCGCTGGATAGAAAGTATGATGTGTCAGAATCAAAATACTTGAGCTCATTAGAAAGTACATATTGTTTCTCTGGTGTATGCAACCTCATGTGATGCGCAGGGCATGATGGGTTATGTCTGGTGTTGTTTTCATAAAAATAGAAAGAAAGAAAGAAAGAATCTTTTTGGGAAAACTTGTGTCACTGGCACTGTTTATTTCCATTCGCTGTGAAAAATCCTAATATTAAAAAATGCTTTTTTACAAAAATAAAATAAAAGATTCACAATAGCACAGTGGTTCCTAACCTGGGTTCGATCGAACCCTAGGGGTTCGGTGAGTCAGTCTCAGGGGTTCGGTGGAGGTCAAGACACACACCTGACTCATATTCATGACGACACGCCCCGCTTGGCCATTACTGGCTGCAGGAAATTTGATGTGCTCAGTAGTCGAATTGTGACTTTTGTGATGGTACATCGTGTGATTTCTTTCTTAATGTTTTAATCCATACTATGTTCAGTAAAAAAAGAAAGTGGTCGGACTAATATGTACAACATGGATTCACATATATAACGGAACGTGATATTAGTCGGCGTCCTATCTGCATGATTTGCAAAGTAGGATCCACCCTGTGCTGACTGATGTGTACGTACATGTATATGTACATATAATATCAATAAATACATATTCAGTACTATAAATGCTTAAAATAATGATTAAACATTCAAAAATAATGCATAAGATGTAAATAAAACAAATATACACACACGTGCGCTAGCACTCAGATGCGCACCTCAGATAAAAATGTAAGTAGTTGTGATGTGGGAGTTCATGCATTGTATTGATTTTGTTCTTTGAACACAGTGATGTTAATGCGCGGTTCATTTTGGTGCCCCAATAAAAACATATACCTATGTCTTGAATTTGAAAAACAAAAAATCATATTTTATTTTTCACTAAAGAAGGGTTCGGTGAATAAGCATATGAAACTGGTGGGGTTCAGTATAGCCAACAAGGTTAAGAACCACTGCAATAGCAATATATTCTGAAGATGAGTCATGAAAAGGTGAATATTTTAGTTTGGGAAAAGCCAAAATTTTATTTAATACAAATATAACCCCTGATACAATGCAAGGTACTTCCATCAGGCATAGATAGATTATGGTGACAAGTGCATTGATTAACCAGAAAAATCTGCCGAAGACTGCAGGCTCCATTATAAATGGTCATTGTTACTACAATGAAATACCTCCCCCTAGCGGCCATCGGTGAACATTCATTGAGGTTCATTCATTCATTGACGTGAAAAAACACATACTGTACAGTCCAGTGAGATAAGATGAGATGAGATTTCCTTTCGGCTTTTTCCCTTTGTCAGGTGTCGCCACAGCGAATGATTCGCATGTTTGATTTGGCTTTTTTATTTCTTTCTTTCTTTTTTTTTTTTTTTTTTTTTTTTTTTTTACGTCAGATGCCATTCCAGACATAACCCTTTAGCAAGGGACAGAACTGGCTTTTTCTTTTTCTTCTACTTTTTTAAACATGATTCTATGCATGGATCTGTGGCAGTTTCAATTGTAAAAGGCACTGCATAAATCAAACTGAACTGAATTGAATCACCTCCAAAATGTATTGTTTTCTTACTCACACCACACCCAACATGGATGCCTGTTACAAAGGACTGTTGACAGCTCCTCTTTTGCAGTCATATCAGTAAGCAGCAACCGAGCAAAAATGCACAACTGAGCCGGGTCCCTCACGTCTGTAGACTCATCCAGCTGCAGTGAGAAGCACTCGCAGTTTGTGATGTCCTCCCAAAATTGTTTAGTCAAATCCTTGGCCATGGCTTCACTGCACCATATAACTGTAGGTCTTGATAGCTGGAAAGCTCTGATCAAAGATACTATTTCTGCTTTGTTTTTAAAGTCTTGGAACAATCAGCTGCTTCAAGGAATGCCTCGTTTACCATCTCTCCATCTTGGAAGGATCTCTTGTTCTTCATGATTAAGTGACTCACCCAGAACGAAGCTTCAGTGGCTGCCTTTGCTTTCGAAGTTCACTGTGAGAAAAATGACTGCTATCCGGACAGTTGGGAGTTTAGTTACTTCACCTTTCTCCTTCTCACTTTTCGGAAGGAGGCCATCATCGTAATGTTTATGAACGGTTCGAAAATGCCAATCCACATTTCCCAGACGGTGGTGAGACCAGTGATGTTCTATGGTTTAGAAACAGTGGTGCTGAGGAAAAGACAGGAGACAGAGCTGGACGTAGCAGAGATGAAAATGCTGAGGTTCTCTTTGGGAGTAACGAGGATGGATAGGATCAGAAATGAGTACATCAGAGGGACAGCCCATGTAAGATGTTTTGGAGACAAAGTCAGAGAGGCGAGATTGAGATGGTTTGGACATGTACAGAGGAGAGATAGTGAGTATATTGGCAGTAGGATGCTGAGGTTGGAACTACCAGGCAGAAGGCCTAAAGGAAGACCAAAGAAGAGATTTATGGATGTGGTGAAGGAAGACATGAAGGTCATTTGAGTAAGAGAAGAAGATGCAGAGGACAGGGTGAGATGGAGGCGGATGGTTTGCTGTGGCGACCCCTGAAGGGAACAGCCAAAAGTAAAAGAAGACGGTATCGCAATGGCAGACTGTAAGATGAGGGAAACACATTTGAAAATGACAGTGAAAATAAAGTCCATGTCTCATTCCATATGGAAGCTCCCCCACTTATTTGTATACCCTTAAGTTTAGAAGATATAAACTGGAGGCTGACTCACTAGCTTGCTAGAACGCACCATTATGTGCACATGCTCAGTGACAACTGTGTCAGAAAAGGTCAGATTAGTCAGACCAACTGTCAATTCATTCATTCATTTTCTGTAACCGCTTAATCCTAGTCAGAGTCGCGGGGAGGCTGGCGCCCACCCAGCTGACTCCGGGCGAGGGCAGAGTACACCCTGGACAGCTCGCCAGGCCATCGCAGGGCGGAAACATGCTGACGGATATGCAGCTACTCTTGTCAAAAGTCAGTAATGGTTCTTTTGCAGCCTCTCACCATAGACAGTGAGAGACATGGCCGGCCTTTGATAAGCCAGTTAGCTGCACTGTGGGGACAGCGACAACCTGTCGAGAATGGAGCTTGAACCCTCAACCTTGGGATCAATGATCCAGTGCCCTTTCCCACCAGGCCGCCACTGCCCCGCCAACTGTCAATCAAGTGACAAATTTCATAGTGAGGATGGTAGACTGACGTCTACGTTTTAATGCTTTGCGATCGACGTATTGGGCACCCCTGTTGTAGAATGCTGATTGATGATGAAAAGCCCCTTGTGGGTAGTGACAGAGACATACATGTTTTGGTAGGAGAAACCCCAAATATCGATTAAGTACAAAAATAAAATAGGAGATGCACAATAGTATGATGTTAATGGAATCCTGTAAAAGTTAGTTTGAGATAAATCGACTGGTTATGGATCAGTGAAGGATGAAAAAATAAGTGACAGTGATGATGTGGCTACGACAACACAAGACGACACATAGTGACCCCTGTGAGTCACTCCAGGCGAGAAAATAATTTGGCAAGAAATCAAACAATCAAATACAGGTTACCAGAGATCAATGTCTCAATCCAGAAAACCAAGACAGCATTCCAAAATAACAAGGTACTAAACTACAAAAGACTTGACAATATGATCTCGTGATACATTGAGCATTACCTCAAAATAAGACTGGAGCTTTTATGCACTGTGTTAATGTGATTATAATTAATAGGAAGCTCGAGAAGGTGAACATGACAATGAGTGCGGTGCACGGGTATTATTGTCTGTGGAAAGACATGATTGTATTCCATGTTGTGTTCTGGACATCATTACAGAAACTGTAGAGGACACCTTGCTCCTGTTGCTGGAGATTCTTTCAAATGGTACATTTTTATTGTTCAAGATAAAGAGTGAAAATGAAGCAAAGTGATTCAGCTGAATGTTTGTCAGACGCTAAACCAGGGGTGTCAAACTCGTGCCACAAAGGGCCATGTGGCTGCAGGTTTTTGTTTCAACCAAGCAGGAGCACACCTGACTCGGCTCATTCAAACAACTGAGAAGAGTCTTCAGGCATTTGATTGGTCAGTCTGGCTCATTCAAACAACTGATAAGAGTCTTCAGGCATTTGATTGGTCAGTCTGGCTCATTCAAACAACTGATAAGAGTCTTCAGGCAGTTGATTGGTGAATCTGTGTGCTCTGTCCAGAGACTGACCAATCAAACGCCTGAAGACTCTTATCAGTTGTTTGAATGAGCCAAGTCAGGTGTGCTGATGCTTGGTTGAAACAAAACCTGCAGCCACATGGCCCTATGAGGCACGAGTTTGACACCCCTGGTCTAGTGGTATCGGGCGCTGGATCGCTGATCCAAAGGTTGGGGGTTCGAGTCCCACTCTCCACAAGGTTGTCACTGTCCCCCCCCAGTGCAGCTAACTGGGTTATCAAAGGCGGGCCATGTCTCTCACTGTCTATGGTGCGAGGCATGTAAAAGAACCATTGCTGACTTTCGTAAAGAGTAGCTGCAAAGCCGTCAGCGTGTTTCTGTCCCTTGCTAAAAAGGGTTGTGACAGGAAGGGCATCCGACGTAAAAACCTCTGCCAAATCAAGCGTGCGAATCAGATGATTCGCTGTGGCGACTCCTGAGTAAAAGGGAAAAAGCCGAAAGGAAGACAGATAGACATGAGATAAAAATCGACGAGGGTGTGATTCTGATGTTGTATGTTTGTGAAATCAAACGCAAAGCTTCCAATATGGCATCACTGGAGTCTGCATGGGGGACATTCCGCTGAAGGGCACAGAAGAAGAGATGCAGATGAGGTGGCAGGAAACAATAATTGTATACCGAGAGCTTGTAAAGAAAGAGATGGCAAACAGGTCCACAGAACCTGGTGTGTTTGGAAGTCTGGTTTCCGCCATCAAGCTCTTTGTATGGTTCAGTAGACATGCTTAACAAAAGGCTTTTTGTTTTTTTGTCATTCATTCATTCGTTCATTTTCCAGGGCATTGGGAGAACATACAAACTCCACACAGAAACACCTTCGCTGAGTCCAGGACTCAAACCCAGGACCTTCTTGCTGTAACATGGGCATGTTAATCATTCCCTGTTTTTTTTGTTTTTTTTGTGCACATACGTACCACGTCCAAATAATGACAGACACTTTAGTTTCAGATGGAGACATTCACTTTATGCCAGCGTATCAGTTTTTTTGGTGAAATTTTATGAACCATTTGATTTGCAAATAAAGTTTGTTAACTTCTCCTGTTCCAGTTACCCACCTGCACTTTATGGACGTTTGAAAGCACTTGTCATCGTTACCGATGATGGGATAGATTATGTGGTGCGTGGACATTTGCTCACAGGACAAATGCTAACAACCTTAATGAAAAAACAGACATTTGCTCACAACATTAGGGTTTAGGGTTTAAGGTTAGGGTTAGAGTTAGGGTTAGGGTTTAGTGTTAGGGTTAGGGTTTAGGGTTAGGGTTAGGGTTAAAGTTCGGGTTTAGGGTTCGGGTTTAGGGTTAGGGTTAGGCTTAGGGCTAAAACTGAACAAAAATTTTTATGTTGTGAGAAATGTCTGTTTTTTCATTAAGGTTGTGAGCATTTGTCTTGTGAGCAAAGGTCCTGGAACCAGTTTATGTACATCCTTCTCAAAGTACACCTTCTTGTTTATCCAGTGGGCGCAACCTTTATGTAACGGCCCATGTAAATATCACCCCATCTCTTCTCCTCTCCATTTCTTCCTTTACTAAATAAGCTCTCAGTCTTTCTTAGCATCTCTTCCTGCCTCAATTGCATCTCTTCTTCTGCCACATGTTTGTTCATCTCACCATTGTAGAGCCTTCTTTACTATCAGCTTCATGCGCAATAATAAAAGCACAGTCAGGGTTTGAAATTGAGGCTTAAGGAAGAAGACTGTGTACTGTATGCAAATTTTTAAATTTGATTAATATTTAAAAACATGCGATGCACTGAAGCCGCATGAAATGAAGCATGAAGTAGCGAGGGATCCCTGTATACATACATACATACATACATACATATGGGCTCTGGATGTTGTAGGACTGTCTTGGTTGACACGTCTCTGCAACATCGCGTGGTCATCAGGGGCTGTACCTCTGGATTGGCAAACTGGGGTGGTGGTCCCAATTTTTAAGAAGGGGGACCGGAGGGTGTGTTCCAATTATCGGGGAATTACACTCCTCAGCCTACCTGGGAAAGTCTATGCTGGGGTACTAGAGAGGAGGATCCGACCGATAGTCGAACCTCGGATTCAGGAGGAACAATGTGGTTTTCGTCCTGGCCTCAGCACTCTTGACCAACTCTATACGCTCCACAGGATTCTGGAGGGGGCATGGGAGTTTGCCCAATCTGTCCACATGTGCTTTGTGGATTTGGAGAAGGCTTTCGACCGTGTCCCTCGAAAGATCTTGTGGGGCGTGCTCCGAGAGTACGGTGTTCCGGACCCGTTGCTACGAGCTATTCGGTTGCTGTATCACCGGAGCCAGAGTTTGGTCCGTATTGGTAACAGCAGGTCGGATTTGTTTCCAGTGGGAGTTGGAGTCCACCAAGGCTGTGCTTTGTCACCGATTCTCTTCATAATTTTTATGGACAGAATTTCTAGGCGCAGTCGAGGCGATGAGGGGTTCTGGTTTGGTGGCCATCGGATATCATCTCTGCTCTTTGCGGAAGTTGTTAAAATTAAATAAATATTGTTTTTAAATAGTACAATTTAACTCCAGATTCATCAATGTAAACCCAAGAATTTTTCCTTCACAAAGAAATGTTCAAGTGTAACATATTTGTGTGGTTCATTTAATTGGATTCTATGTATCTACTTTTAGGATGTGTGAAAATCCTATGATTTTTCTCAAATTTATGCAGAAATATAGAAATAAAATGATAAAGTGTTCACACAATTTCAAACACCACTGCACGTATATCAAGTACAGTATATTAGATCTGACGCTGCAAGATATGGCGACACGGTAGTGTAGTGGTTAGCATATCCGATTCAGAGCAAGAAGGTTCGTGGGTTGCTTCCTGGGCTCAGCAAGGATGGTTCAGTGTTGAGATTGCCCCCCCCCCCCCCCCTGCCCCCCATAGTTGTGTGGATTTCCTCTTGGTGCACAGTAGGCTAATTGGCCATTCCAGATCACCTCTAGGTGTGAGAGTGAGTGTAAATAGTTCTGTGAGTGTGTGTTGGCCCTGCAGTGGACTGGTGAGCTGTTGTGGATGTGCCCCGCCTTCATCAGAGTTGGGTTTCTTTACCACTTGAGGAGTCTGTCTTCCTTTCGGCTTTTTTCCCTTTTTACTCAGGAGTCGCCACAGTGAATCATCTGATTCGCACGTTTGATTTGGCAGAGGTTTTGACGTCGGATGCCCTTCCTGTCACAACCCTTTTAGCAGGGGACAGAAACACGCTGACGACTTTGCAGCTACTCTTTACGAAAGTCAGCAATGGTTCTTTTACATGCCTCTCACCATAGACAGTGACAGACATGGCCCGCCTTTGATAACCCAGTTAGCCGCACTGGGGGGGACAGTGACAACCTTGTGCAGAATGGGACTCGAACCCCCAACCTTTGGATCAGCGATCCAGCGCCCTATACCACTAGACCACCACTTGAGGAGCATTAAATGTTTTTGGCTGCAGTGTTGGTCATTTACGGTGTTTGTCAAGGTGTTGAGAGCTCCATAGCAATAAAGTGGAGCTGGGCAATGGAGTCACTGAGATCAGGCTCCCCAGCTGTTCCCCGCTCACCCAGAACCAGATTCAGAAGAGAGGATTAGAAATGCCAGAATCTAAATACCTCTACTTATTAAAAACAAATGTAACAATGGGGCGTGAGTGTGTACGAGTGAGAGCATGGTTGATCACCCTCTGCAAGGTGGAGAAGAGTCAGGAAAAGTCAGAAGGTAAATAAACGGATGCACCTGAGTAATGATTGCGTGTAACTCTCTATGTGTGTGTGTGTTCTTTGTGTGTGCTTACAGATTAAAAGAGGCTGCTGAGTAGACAGAATTAGAAGCAGTTTTGTGTCTATGCGTGCTTAGTGCGTGGCTTGGCACATTAAGAACTTAAAGGCAAGCCTTAAAGGCATCAAAGATGTGCGCCGATTATTTTTTGACCTTTCCACTGTTTCTCGAATCACAGTCTTCTCTCCATCTGCAAACACTCACAAGGAACACACATGGTCAGTAACTACACTCATTCATTTACACCATGAGATCCTGTGGTCTGCAGAGGATGATAGGTAATGTAGTGATGCACTGTATTTTGGGTTAAAATGACACTGTAAACGTAACATGTTGTGATTCATAAATGACTTTTAAAATAATACAAAAATTCGTAGATGGAAAAATAGCATATACTAATTATCTGTCATAATTTCCTGCATGAGCTTTTTAATCTATTAAAATATACGATTTAAATTCTATGTGTTTATTTATCAGCAGATTTAATTTCCATTTCGGGTCATAAATTAAAACAGCGCCACAAACAGGCACACATTGACATGGTGCATGACTATTTCCCCAGAGATCGCAAGATCAAATCACCTCCGAGCGTGTTAGACCTCAACCAAATACACATGCGACGCAATACAAAAAGAGGCGGGTGGCTAGCATGTCATGGAGAGGGTGGGTGCCTGCTTTCACCCCGCCCTGGATGGTGGTGGTCATGTGATAACGAAGGCATCGGTTGAGAATTAAGCATGAGTAAATTATTGATAAAATGCGGAAAAATTAAAAAGTAAAAAAAAAAAATCACGTAAACAGCTCCAATTGTATTATTTTCTGTTTTGTACTTAGTTTCTATAATTTTTAAAATTATAGTATAAATATGGATTTAAAGTGTATAAAAATTAAATGGTTATGCTTATTACTAGTGTGTTTGCAGTATTACTCAGTATAAATGATGTGAAGGTGTTGACTCTTTCCATAAACGTGAAAAAACCCGCAGAACACGACAGCATTAAAAATAAATTAACAGCATAGCAGTCATGACAATTTCATTCTAATAAACTTTTTATTTGTATTTTAACTGGACCTCAGAAGAACAGAAATCCACAAAAAGACAAATTACAAATCAGATGTAAGAAATACAAACTATTAACTATAAACATGTGCAGTTTGTGACAATTTATACATTAAAATGTTTTAATGAATAAGTTGTTACCATGGAAACGATACCATATAATATTACATGAATATAAATCAGTGATTTTCATCTGCACTACTGTCAGAGCTTCTGATCCAGAAAATACATCAAAACATCCCAACCAATCCCCTTCCGGAAATTCTACAACATTGTGGTGCAATAAAGCTTATAAAGTGCATCAGTGATTCTAAAATCGAACATGAAAATTCACCAACAGATAATCACAGGTGTTCAGTTTCAGTCCGTCCATCAAAATCCAAACCTAAGCCACAATTAAATATGAGTAAAGAAAACATAAATTATAAACAAAAAATAATAAATGATGATAGAGTGTGATGTACATATTCTTTGTGAAGGAGATCTGTACTCGTATAAAATCACCTGTTCAGAAAAAGACAGAATTCAGTAAAACGTCACACGTTTTATTAGCTTTATGCTACTTTAATGAGTGTTTCTTTACTTACACCCAGTAACAGATGAAGTTTAGTTTTTGGTTGCAGTGTTGGTCGGTTAAGGTGTTTGTTGTGGTGTTCAGAGCGCCACAGCGGTAAGGTGGAGCTGTACATGAAGGCATTGAGACCAGGCTCCCCAGCTGCTCCCGGCTCACCCAGAACCAGATTCCATTCATGAAGCGCAGGCCGGTCCACACACTCTCTGTCTGCGTCTTCGCTGCCTCTACATTCACCTGCTCCAGACTCACTTCAGAGGTCACGGAGGCCAAACCGGTGTAATGGGCCTTGCAGTACCGCTGAGCCTCGTCCCAGGTCTTATTTTCCTTTACCAGGATCAGGAACCGATAACAGTAAAAGGACCTTTCCATACTACACATGTAGTTCACTTTAAATCCTGAATACGTAGAACCTGTAACAGTACAATTGTATGTGTAATCCAGAGACAGACTCACATTACTAAACCAATTTGGGAAATAAAGCGGTTCTCCATCAGACCATGTCCATTTGCCTGATGTTCCTTTCTGCAGCCCAATAAAACTTCCGAAAGTACCAGGTCCAGATTCTAAAAGGCGTGTTTTTTCCTCCATATTGCTGATGGTGGCCAGATCTTTGTATTTTATTCTGCAGTACCACTGAGCAATATGCCAATTGTATTTAACGCTAATGTAAATATATTCTCTTGTCATGTCTACAGCCGAATCACAACCCACTGCCAGCAGAAAAATAAAAAACAGTGATTTCATCTCTGCTCTGAAGTGTCTGAGGTCAGTACGTTTCTCCCACTGCGTCTCTCCACGATGTCTATACAGAATGTGTCCTATCAAAAACTTACACCTAGGTTATTTTCAAATCATTTAAAACACATGCAAAGAAATTTGGAAGTGTAATTCAGTGCAGATACCATTTTTTAAAGTACATATACAAAACACCTGGATTTAGGTAGTTTCTTACTTTTTTCTTTCTTTTTTCCACCACATCGCTTTATCTCAAGTCCTGAGAATGTTTTTTTTTGGAAAGGAGGGTCAGTACTGTGGTGCAATGAGATCTGCTGATGACATCTTTGCTTTTTAAAAATAAATTAATTAATAAATAAAAATAACAAAATGGGAGTTCTCCCAATCTGTCCACATGTGTTTTGTGGATTTAGAGTGGGCTTTTGACTGTGTCCCTTCTTTGTTTGTTTTAATTTGTTTTATTTGTTTGCTCATGTTTTGCACTATGCTCGTCTGTGATCGGTCGACCCTACTACAGCTATGAGCAGCTTCAGCTTCGGGCAACTAAGCACGCAACAACCTCTATCGTGAGCTGCTATGGGAGCTCAATGCTAACCGCACCGCACCGAGCAATAAGACCAGGCGGAGTTCTCAGAGGCTTGGTTGGCACTTCCGGCCATACTGCTTGAAAATGTTCAATCCCTGGGAAACAAGATGGACGAGCTTCATGCTCAGATTGCAGCGCAGAGAGATCTACAGGACTGTGTTTCTGTGAAACATGGCTCGAGGCGATTGCACCAGCCGGCTACATGTTCTTCATCCCCTGCAATCCCAAGCACCGGAGTTGTCGTTCGGCCCCTTCCCGCCTGGGCTTCTTGTCAGCCGGGGTGCAGCTCCCATTGAGCTGCCTACCATAGCATATTAGCTCTGCTAGCCACACCCTGCACACTTAGTTATACACGCCCGAAGATACTCCGATCTTATAGCTGTAGTAGACTCGACCGGTCGTAGACGAGCATAGTGCAAAAGATGAACAAACAAAACAACAAATAAAACAAATTAAAATCTCACGTATAAACATGAATTTAGGTACTGTACTGGGATAATAATTGAAAAAGATTTTAATACAACAGTTCAGAGAAAACCGTCGTTTCTCAGGAGAAAGTCTTATTTCTTCAGAAGAGACATCCAGTGTTTTCTATCTCTGTCTGAATTTGAATCACGTGCCGGTTGCTGAGCAGTCAGCGAATACTCAAACCGTGGGTGCAAAACCGCGAATAATCAAGGGCCTACTGTACGCTAAATGACATACTGCCCGATATATCTGGGAACCAACTTCTTGGAGTTGATCTGCAGGGGCAGGTTCCTGGAGGAGAGTCAAACCCATTGCCTGTATGAGTAGGGTGGCACTGGGGTCCGGTGGCGATTGGCGATCCTCTGATTTCGGGCTACTGACCGTTCCAGGGTGGCACGAGCTTCTTTTCAAACCGGCGTTCTCTGCGAAGGTGCGCCTGGACGGATGGAACCGCTACTTCAACCCCCTGGCTGGGGAACAGGCGAGGCTGTAACCTGTTGATCACCAGGAAGGGGGACATCCCTGTGGCTGCACAGAGCAGGGAGTTATGTGAGTATTCAATCCACGGGAAGTGTGTGGACCAGGAGGCTGGGATGCGGGAGGCGACGCAGTGCAGGGAGGATTCAAGGCTCTGATTCGTTTGCTCCGCCTGCCTGTTTGATTGAGGGTGGTAGCCAGAGGTCAGACTGCAAGAGACTCCCAGGGTGTTGCAGAACGCCTTCCAAACTCTAGATGCAAACTGAGGGCCTCGGTCCGAAATGACATCCTGGGGCATTCCATGGAGGTGAAACACGTGTTGGACCAGCAGGCCAGCTATTTCCATCGCTGAGGGGAGCTTGGGTAGGGCGATGAAGTGGACCGCCTTAGAGAAGCGGTCAACTACCGTCAGGATGATCGTGTTGCCCTCAGACGGAGGTAACCCAGTGATGAAGTCCACAGCAATGTGCAACCAAAGGCGATCAGGAATGGGTAAGGGTTGGAGGGGGCCCGAGGATGCACGATGGGAGGACTTGCTCCGGGTACAGTTGGCACAATCTCTGACAAACTCCATAGTGTTGGCTGTTATGGTCGGCCACCAGAAAAGTTGTTGGAGAAGAAAGAGGGGTTGGTGGACGCCGGGGTGGCAGGCCAATTTAGTTGAGTGACCCCACTGGAGCTCTGGGGTTCTGGCTGGCGGGGGAACATATAACTGACCTTGGGGGCACCCGACAGGCTCTGGTTCCCACCGCTGGGTGAACTAGGCATTCAACCTCCCATCAAGCGGCTCCAAGTACGCAGGAGGTGGGCAGGATGGTCTCCATGGTGGTGCCTTCCACCGGGGAGAACTACCTGAAGAAAGCATCGGGCTTCGTGTTCCGGGAGCCGGGGTGGTACGTCAGAGTAAAGTTGAATCTCCCCAGGTAGAGGGACCATCGTGCGTGACGGGAGTTCAACCTTTTGGCCGTATGAAGGTACGACAAGTTCGTGCGGTCGGTCCAGCTACCCCTTCCAGCCAGTGCCACCACTCTTGGAGCGCCAACACCACCAGCAGCTCACAGTTCCCCACATCATAGTTCCGTTCTGCCGGGGACAAGAGACAGGAGACGAAGGCGTACAGGTGCAATTTTTGATCTGTCGAGGAGAGGACCGCCCCAACCCCGAGTCTGAAGCGTCCACCTCCACCACGAACGGCAGAGAGGGGTCCAGTTTGATCAGTACGGGTGCGTTGACGAATTTAGACTTCAGCCTGTCAAACGCCGCCTGCACACTAGGGGACCACTTGAAGGGTGCCTTGGGCAATGTCACCTGTGTGAGGGGGGCTGCTAGGTGGGTATAGTCCTGTACGAATCTTTGATAGAAGTTGGCGAACCCCAGGAACCTCTGTAGCTGTTTCCGCATCCTCGGAGCTGGCCACTCCGCCACCGCCTTCACCTTCGCCGGCTCTGGTCTTATCCGCCCCTTCTCCATGATGTATCCTAGGAAAGAGACTGAGGAGACATAGAACTCGCACTTCTCAGCTTTGACAAACAATTGGTTTTCTAGGAGCCTCATTAGAACCATTCTCACATGAGGGAGATGCTCGCCGTGGTCCTTGGAGAAGATAAAGATGTCGTCCAGGTAAACGAACACAAAGGAGTTCAACATGTCCCTGAGCACGTCATTGACCAAGGCTTGGAAAACTGCTGGGGCATTGGTTAGACCGAACGGCATGAGCAGATACTCGAAGTAACCCAGAGGTGAGTTAAAAGCCATCTTCTACTCATCCCGTCCCAAAGCCGGGCTAAGTGATAGGCATTTCTGAGGTCTAGCTTAGAAAAAAATGGCTGCGTTGTGGAGAGGGGTGAAGGCCGAGTCAATGAGAGGGAAGGGGTACTTATTCTATACCATGATACTGTTCAGGCCCGTGTAATCAATGCAGGGTCTCAGGGTTTTGTCCTTCTTTTCTACAAAGAAAAACCCAGTGCCTACCAGGGACGATGAGGGCCGGATAAAACCTGCAGCCAGCAACTCGGTTATGTCAATTTTCATGGCTTCCTTCTCAGGCTTCGAGAGGTTATAGAGTCGCTGAGAAGGGAGCATGGACTCTGGGAGTAATTTGATGGCACAATCATATGGTTGGTGCGGTGGTAGCGAATGGGCCTGGTCCTTACTGAATACCTCTTTCAAATCGTGTTATTCTTTCGGGACGCCAGTCAAATCCATATCCATATCCATATCTCCCAACTCGACCGGGGTTTGTGAAACTTGGGGGGGGGGGGGGTATGGCCGCCAGTTGGCAGTGTTGGAGGCAGTAGTCACTCCAACTGTGTGTGGTGAGCATGTGCCAGTCAATGTGGGGGTTGTGGGTCTGTAGCCACGGTCACCCCAATACCAGGGGAGTGAGAGGAGCAGAGAGGACAAACAGCTCCAAACACTTGTGGTGATTACCAGGCAGACTGAGCATAGGCTTCGTTTTGTGAGTGACTCTAGCTATGAGTTGGCCGTCAATGGCTACTACCTCCTTGGGGGTTTCAAGTTCGTATACGGGTAGGTCATGGAGCTCAACCATCCCCAAGTCAATGAAATTAGCGTCGGCGCCTGAGTCGATGAATACGCTGACTGAGTGGGAATGTTGTGGAGAGTGCAGCGTACCTTGACTCTACAGGCACTTCCCGGGTGTCTTGGTAGGTTCTCTCGCCACTGCTCCTCTCCTGGCTGTCGGATCCGGCCGCGCTGGGCACTGGGCGAGGTAATGCTCCTTTTCCGTGCAGTAAATGCAAAGACCATTAGTCAGCCACCGATGCCTTTCCTCTGTCAGCCTGGTGCGGCCCAAAATGATCTGATAAATTCTCCCCAAATATCCATTTCATTTTCAGGTATTGAGGCAACAAAATAGGTGTACATGAAGTAAATATTTTTTGAAAGCCATTGTACAATCTTTATTTCTGTTGTTGTAGTTCATAATTATTTTCTTTACTGAAGTGTAGAGAAAGTGGTTCTCCATCAGACCACGTCCATGTGGTTTTTGTTCTTTTCTTCAGCCTGATAAAACTTCTGAAAGAACCGCTGATGGTGGACAGATCTTTGTAGTTTTCTCTGCAGAAGGCTGAGTGTCATTCCAGTTTAATTTAGTGCTAATGTAAATATATTCTCTCATTATGCCTACAGCCGAACCACAACCCACTGCCAGCAGGCAAATAAAAAAGTGATTCCATCTCTGTTCTGAAGTGTCTGAGGTCAGTGCGTTTCTCCACTGTGTCTCTCCACGTTGTCTGTATAGAATGTGTCCTATCAAAAACTTACACCTAGGTTATTTTCAACTCATTTAAAACACATGCAAAGAAATTTGGAAGTGTAATTCAGTGCAGATACCATTTTTTAAAGTACATATACAAAACACCTGGATTTAGGTAGTTTCTTACTTTGTTTTTTCTTTATTTTTTCCACCACCTTGCCTTATCTCAAGTCCTTCAAAACAATCATTCACATTCTCACTCACACCTAGGATGATTTGGAGCAGCCATTTAGCTCACTGTGCATGTCTTTGGACTGTGGGAGGAAACCAGAGTACCTGAAGGAAACCTGGGAAAGCACAGGGAGAACATACAAAAGTCCTCACAGAAACCCTTCCCCAAACCCCTGAGCTGAACCCAAACCCTCACTACTGTGACGTGTACATGCAAACAACTATAAAAGAAATCAGGAATAGATATACATGTTCACACAACACGATGAGAGACACCAGAATTTTATAATGAAGTGAGAACTGTAGTCAACTGCGACCATGTTTGTTATACTGTTGAGGACTTCTAGGAATTAGAGCTTGTGTGAGATGCGGGTGAAGATGTGGCTTGTATAAGTGTGAACATGACAGAGAGGACTTGGCTTCATATTTTAAGGATATACATTTCAGGAGTCAAATTTCCTGCACCCAGTCGAGGAATATATTCATGAATTATTTCTGCCTATTGAAACTCTGAATGCAATGCTAGTCATGCAAGGAGTGTCCAGGATTGAGAGACTTGTCCCATTATTACTAGAAAAACAGTGATATGCTATGACATTCAGGGAGGATAGACAGGAAATCCATTGCTATAGGAGACCAGGGGTATTGCGGAGTGGATGAAAGCAGATGTATAATGCATGTTGGGTCTTAGACTGAGTGTACAGGAAGCAGGAAGTCATGTAGTTATGGATGTTCTCTCAGACTACTTGGTTGTCGATGTCTCGTAGGTTTGGTGAGTCCTGGGCTGAGCAGTAACAGACCAGGTGTGAGCCCAGGTGATGAATACCTTCTCGGTCTGCGAGGCACACAGGCCAGGTCACAAGGACATTCTGTGGAAACATGATAATCAAGATATTTCTGAATATCTCTTCCAAATTCCCACTCAGTTGTCATCCATTCATTCATTTTCTGAACCGCTTAATCCTAATTAGGGTTGCAGGGAGGCTATCACCCATCTCAGCCGATTCCAGGCGAGGGCAGAGTACACCCTGGATAGCTCAGCACTCTATTGCAGGGCTCCAGTCAGTTTTGTTTCCACTGTGCTTAGACCCCTGGGCAAGTTCTTGACCACAAATGTGCCTCTGTTCACCCAGCAGTACAAATGGGTACCAGTCAAAAAAATATACTGGGAAGGTAACCTGCGCTCGACTAGTGTCCCATCCAGGAGGAGTTGAACTGCTGGTCGCTTCATGCTACAGAAAATGGGAAGAAGCACCAGCCTGATAAGCCAATAGGCTCGGCTGTAAAAAGACCAACAGACTTTACCTTACTCAGTTTTGTTAATGAAAAAGTTCAGGGAAGAATGAATTCTCAGCCCAGATTGCTTGATGAGGATTGAGGAATTTATAAATTCTTAGACGTACTCCATGGGTTGACAAAGAGGGGCTTCTTCCTTTTGGTGGCTCCTTTGTTGGACTCGTAGGGGTCATCCAGGACTTGAAGATCGGACCTTCTTGCTGTGAGGTGGATATGTTAACCACTATGCCATCATGGTGTTCCTCTTCAATGTTCACGATCAAATTTACTTTATAGGCCAATTCACTTTTGAGTAAAACGTGACGAGAATCTCCAAGATGTCATTATAATTTGGCTTTAAAATAACTGCCTTCATGTCTCAAAGAGGAAAATTACTTTCTTTAACTGAAAGTCTTTGAGAAACAGACACATAAACAGCTTCGCAGTGCATGTATGTAATGTTCCACTTTATTCGAACAAAAGCTGTGTATTATAACTGTACAGCTTTATAAAGTTAATCATGTTTATATTAGTGTCTCTATTATCACCGTAAACACATCATGTAATCTGCACCCTGACATCATCACACACGCCTGAGGTAATGACCATTTACGTACACTGTATGTCTTCTACTCAGGTTTGTAAGGAATGATGTATGCTATGTATAATGTTAGCAACAGAACCGGCTTTACTGGGTAAAAGGTAAGAAAAAGTTATTGGAAAGCTTAAGTAATCCACTTAACTGTACATGATTGAAGACTGGGCATTCTCCAGCAGAGGGCGCTGTGTGTGCTGTACGTACTAGTATGTCTTTAACAGCTGATGAACATTATTGATGGAGTTGATTAAGTGAACAGATTGCATTTCTTTTCATATAAAACAACATCGAAAAATATGAGATTTTATAGGCTTTTCTTCTGATCTATATAAATGTGGAGAGCCTCAATTTAAGTTACTTCTTACTAACTGTACTTCTATGATTGTATATAATAATAATAATAATAATTATAATAATAATAATAATAATAATGTTCTGGTTATCACATCCGCCTCCGTGCAAGAAGGAGTCAATTCGATTCTCTTCGATTCAGGCCTTTCTGTGTGGAGTTTGCATGTTCTCCCGGGGCTTGCATGCGTCTGTGGTGAGATGCTGTAAAACAGGGGTCTCAAACTCATGCCAGAAAGGGCCATGTGGCTGCAGGTTTTTGTTTCAACCAAGCAGCAGCACACCTGACTTTGCTCATTTAATCAACTCATCTGAGTCTTCAGGCCGCTGATTGGTCAATCTGTGTGCTCTGTACAGAGACTGACCAATCAACTGCCTGAACACTCAACTCAGTTGATTAAATGAGCAAAGTCAGGTGTGTTGCTGCTTGGTTGAAACAAAAACCTGCAGCCACATGGCCCTTTGTGGCACGAGTTTGACACCACTGCTGTAAAGGAACCATTGTTCATTCATTCATTCATTCATTCATTTTCTGAACCGCTTAATTCTAATTGGTTGTGGGGAGGCTGGCGCCCATCTCAGCTGACCCTGGGCAAGGGCGGAGTACATCTTGAGCAACTCGCCAGGCCATTATTGCATGGCAAGAACCATTGGTGTCTTTTGTAAAAGAGTGGGCTGCATAGCCGTCAGGGTACTTCTACCGCGCGATGAACTACCGAGCTGTCCTGGATATATTCCGCCCTCGCCCAGAGCCGGTTGAGATGGGCGCCAGCCTCCCTAATTAGGATTAACTGGTTCAAAAAATGAATGAATGAAAGAATAAATAATAATAGTGTTTTTATATTGTTTGTGACATCAGACAGGAAACACAATTCCTTCTACTGTCACGAGATGTCGCTATTGTTTTTATGTACAATATTTGTGTATGTGCACATACATGTCGGTGGCATGCATCGGAAATGTTCAACGTACACATATACTGCCTCGTAGAGAAAACTATGTACACAGTATACTTATTGACTTCCACAGATTAAAGTTCACAAAGTGGGAAGGGTTTTTTTTGTGTGTCCTGTACTGTATATGTCAACGTGTATGATTCTATAGCAGTCAGAAGGACAGACAGACTCGTCTTGGATTTTATGTATAGATTATACATTTACAATACATTCATTATTGTCTTAAAAAGTGTTACGAAATTATGTTTAATGAGTTTAATGTGCACAGTTGTGTAGTAGCACATCCGCCTCACAACAAGAAGGTTCTGGGTTTGAGTTCTGGTCTTGGTGAGGGCGTTTCTGTGTGGAGTTCACATGTGCTTCCTGTGCTTGTGTGAGATTTCAATGGGGAATCCGGTTTCCTCTCACAGCCAAACACATTCACATTAGGCTAACTGGCTGCTCCAAATTGTCCCTTGGTGTGAGTGATCATCATCATCATCATCATCATCATCATCATCATCATCACCAATAACATCATGATTGTCATCACCATCATTATCATGGTGGAAGTCATTGATCTTATCTGCTCACCAGGCCATCGTGACCATTTATTTTTATTTTATTTAAAGACAATACACTCAGGCTTGTGTTCAAAATTATTGGACAATTTTGGATGAATGGATGTGTAGGTTTTCTTGTTTCTCCGTATAAGATGATTGATGTCACTGTAGTTTGATAGTCTGGTTGAAATTTAGTTTTCTTAAAATGCGTGCTTTTTTGCATTTTAAACAAATTAGCTGAAGTAAACACATCTCTCTCCGACAAAGTAAAGAAACCGGGGCCGCAATACAGTCTGGAAAAAAGCATCTCCAGCTCCAATTCTGACATAAGGCATATGCAAGGATTCTAGAGCCCTGTGTGACAGAACGCGTCCATGTGCATTGCCAAGTCTCCATTTTGTTGTGAAAGTAAAAGCTCTGATGCTGACTCGCGTTTCTGTTTTCTGGAAGCAGTGCGATTTTTATAGATATAATACAATTGTTTCATTTAGATTTTTATTATTATACTCGGCTATTAGGACAGTGTAGGATGTACACTGCCCTCCATAATTATTGGCACCCTGGTTAGGATGTCTTCAAACGTTAAAATAAATTCAATTTTCATTGCAGAACCTGCTCTGACACTATAGATTGTACAAAAGTATATCCTTCAACACAAGTAAATTTTAAGGGGCAAAAATTCCCTGACTAAGAAATAATTATTTTTCATAAAATCGCCTGTTCCACATTTATTGTCACCCCTAACAATTCCGAGGAAATTGCAATTGACTTATTTCTGTCAATACTACAGTAGCTTACAAAGTTGATCAGAGTATCTAGGAACATTTAATTAGTAATTTAACTTTCTGTTTCCCTGGGGTACAAATATGATGTGACACAGAGGCCATTTCTCTGATGTACTCTTCAACGTGGGAAAGACAAAGGAACACACCATTCAAGTAAAGCAGATGTTTGTCGACCTTCATAAGTCAGGCAACAGCTACAAGAAATTAGCGCCTTGCCTGCACCGGCCCATATCTACTGTCAGAGGAATCGTTAAGCGGTTTAAAACAACTGGAACAGTGGTAAACAAGCCTAGACGAGGACGCAGGTTATTTTGCCACTACACACAGTGAGCAGGACGATAAGAGAAATAAAAAGTTCTCCAAAGTTCACTGTTAAAGAATTGCAACAAATGAGAGCAGTTTGGGGGTCACAAAGTCTCCGAAACAACCATCCGGTGCTAACGACATGCCAATAAGCGGTTTGGGAGGCATGCACACAAAAAAGAAATTGCTAAGTGATACTGATACTTCAACTGGGACCATGTGCTTTGGTCAGATGAGACCAAGATAGAGCGTTTTGGCAACAAACACTCTAAGTCGGTCCGATGGAACACAAAAGATGAGAACGCAGAAAAGCACCTCATGCCCACTGGGAAGCATGGGGTGAAATCAGTGAAGCTGTGGGCCTGGTTCTCTTCCAGAGGCCCTGGGAACCTTGTAGGGGTGCATGGCATCATGAACACTTTGAAATACCAGCACTTTTTAAATCAAAATCTGGTGACCTCTGACCGAAAGCTGAAGAGGGTTGTCACTGGGTCCTTCAGCCAAATGATGGCCCTAAACATGTGGCCAAATCTACACAGAAATGGTTCACCAGACACAGATTCAAACTCCTCCTGTGGCCATTTCAGTCCCTAGACCTCAGCCCCATTGAATCCCTGTGGAGTGAGCTGAAGAGGAGAGTGCAGAGGAGATGACCAGGTCGCTGGATGATTTAGAAAGATTGTGCAGAGAAGAATGGTCCAAGCTCCATCTTTCTGTATCCTCCCATCTTGTGAAACATTATAGCAGACGTTTATGTGCTGTTTTGTTGGCATAAAAGGGTTTTACAAAGTATTAACATCGGGGGTGCTAATAATTGTGGTACACATGATTTGATGTAAAAGACTTATTTCTTAATGTGAGACACACACACACACACACACACACACACACACACACACACACACACACACACACACACACACACTGAATAAATGCACTTGAATTAAAGGTTGGATTTTCTCTTTTTCATTGTGGTCTGATATTATCTAGAAAAAAAAAAAAGAACGTATTAGAAGTTAAAACACATCATATCTTAACCAGGGTGCCAATAATTATGGAGGGCAGTGTAGTTGTACACATACACTAAATATACGACTGCATATTCCTGGGCCTTATAGCCAATAATGCACTTGATTAAGGTTCTGAGTTTTAAATGTCCTGAATATTCATTCATTCATACACTGAACCACTTAATTCTACTAGGGTCATGGGGCGGCTGGAGCCTATCTCAGCCAACTCTGAACAGCTCTCCAGTCCATCACAGAGCCAATACTCATACAACCATTCACACTCACACCTAGGGGCAATTTGGAACAGCCATTTAGCCCAAATGTGCATGTCTTTAGACTGTGGGAGGAAACTGAAGTACCCAGAGAAACACAGACAGGCATGGGGAGCGCATGGAGGCCACTCACAGAAACTGTGTCCAAGACTCAAATCCAGGACCTAACAAGTGAAAGTAAGTTTGTATTTGAATAAATTCATGCTGGATTCACTTAGAACCCGGAGTCATGACATTTTGGAGTCTTACATGAAAGTGAATTTGCATTTTAAATAAATTTGATTATGAAAATCGGAGGGTAAAATAAGTTGGACAGGGTTTATTCTGTTTCCCGTCTGTGTTCTGCATGTGAATAAAATAATTTTATTTTAAAAGCTCCGGATTAGAAAGTCTTCTACTATTGAGAATTGAATTATTTTATTGAACATTAAACTATATGATAATGTCCAATTAATATGTCCAGCACGCAGGGCTCGTACATCTGGCCTGATCCCATAGAAGAGCGTCTGTGGAATAAACTGGTGAAAAAGTGACACAGAGGATACTGCAGCTCGCTGTGTACGGACCAGTGCAGAGGAGCATCAGAACTGCAGCATGAAACAGTGGAAGAAGGGGAACTGACCTGAGGAATCTGATTTTTTTTAATTTTACATCGTGTGGATGGCGCACGACATGGAGCTTGGATGCACCGTGGGAAGAAGATAAGAAGGAAATTAGTGTGATGTTCTAGTGGGGATCTTTGGGTCCTGACGTTCATGTAGATGTTGGTCTGGCACATACCGCCTATTGAAACATTATTATAGACCACACACCCCCCCCCCCCATGTAAACAGTATTCCCTATTGTTCTCTTTCAGCAGGATAACATGTCATGCCACACTGCAAAGATTCAGATATTCTGTACAATATTATTTTAATTTTAATAATTACATATAGTTTATACATGTTTATTTCATTTCTATACTCAACCTGTAATTTATTTTCTCAAATTTGTTTAAAGCTATTTTGAATTTCTTTCCTTGTTATTCTTTTCCTTGCTATTTCTACTAACCATCTTTTTTTTTTTTTAGTAATGTTTTCCATTGCATAATTGTGTCCCATTTCAGGTACATAGCGGCCCCTGAAAAATGGAAAAAGCCAAAATGGAAATCTCATCTTCAGGTATAAATAATCAGTTCTTTTAGAATAACAATTTTTGCATTTTGTGAAAATCTTGTCCTGAATTTTTTTGGAGAATTTTTCTTTTATCTCAGAAACCAAGTGACCTTTTGACTTTGATCGAGTGAACCAAAAAAAAAAAAAAAAAAAAAAAGGGTAAACCATGACCTCTTGTTATGATGTCTGGCTTTTCTGGAAAAGTCTGCTTTGAAAATTGATTTTTACGAATTAAGTCCGACACCAAGTCAATTTCTCCTCCTCAATCAGCCATTTTGGGCATAAAAATTTTAATTAAATGTTAATTTCTGTAACCGCTTAATCCTAATTAGGGTTGTGGGGAGGCTGGCGCCCATCCCAGTGAACTTTATGCGAGGGCAGAGTACACCCTGGACAGCTCACCAGGCCATCACAGGGCAATAACACACCGACGGCTTTGCAGCCTACTCTTGTCGAAAGTCAGCAATGGTTCTTTTACATGCCTCACACCATAGACAGTGAGAGACATGGCCGGCCTTTGATAACCCAGTTAGCCGCACTGGGCAGGACAGTGACAGCCTTGTGGAGAGTGGGACTTGAACCCCCAACCTTTGGATCAGCAATCCAGCGCCCTATACCACTAGACCACCACTGCCCCTTCTAATTAAATGTATCGTGTGCAGATCACTACAGACCATCCACCTAGTTTTGTCCTGACCAACCAATCAGAGGATGTAAAAACGCTGAAGTTATCTTAAGACCGCTAGTGAGCCCCGTGAAGCACATTTGTTATCTCATTGGTTAAAAAAAACAGCCCCATTACTAATATGATTTTTAAGTGACATTGCCAGCACTGCACTACCTCGCCCGGAGTCGGCTGAGATGGGCGCCAGCCTCCCTGCGACCCTAATTAGGATTAAGCGGTTGAATGCCAGAACTGCTGATTCTGAAGGCCCTGAGCAGATTAGACTGATACGGCAGCACATAGAAGCTGAAATCTGACTGATCATGTGATTTATCAAATGTAACATTCACATTCTCACTGGAAGCAGCACCTACAAGAGACATGCCACGAAATGAAGAGAATAGACTTGAGAAAAAATTAATACAATTTAATGGAACAAATATTAGAATTTAAGTTGCAAATGTAGGTCAGTGCTTCTCGGTATGTTGCATCCTACACTAGAATATTATTCTGTACATTTTTTTTTTGTATTTGGAAGCCAAGCAGAAAAATGATGTCGCAACCCACTGCATTGTAGTTTTTCATCATCACCATCATCATCATCATCATCATCATCATCATCATCATCATCATCTAAAAGTAAAAAAAAAAAAAAAGTGAAAAGCTAATTAAATAAACAACAAAAAAACATATTTTTTTTTTTCTAGTAAGACATTGTTTGTCCCTAATACAAATAATTACAGTTATTCCAGTTTATTTCCATTAAATCCACCCGCTGTAATACACCACATCTCTAATAAAATAGGGCCGGTGGTGGCCCGGTGGTAGGGTGCTGGAAGTAAAAGAACCATTTCTGACTTTTGTCAAGAGTAGGCTGCTTATAAAATACACTTTTCTCCTTACTGGGTGATGTTTAAACTGAACAGTTCTATGTACATGTTTACTTTATCAACATGTTATTTATTCTACATAATTATTAATAATCAATTATTAATAAATGAGTAAGGAAACAAACAGTTGATGAAATAGTGTGATGTTATATATTTTTCTTGGGGCCGGTGGCGTAGTGGTTAGGGTGCTGCGCTCATGACCGGGAGGTTGTGAGTTCAAATCCCACTGAGACCCTCACTGTGCTAAGACCCCTGGGCAAGGTCTCAAGCACAAGTGTGCCTCTGTTCATCCAGCAGTATAAATGGGTACCAGTAAAAATATACTGGGAATGTAACCTACGATGGACTAGCGTCCCATCCAGGGGCAATTGAACTCCTGGTCGCTTCATGCTATGGAAACCGTGGATAAGCACCAGCATGATGAGCCACGAGGCTCAGGTGTAAAAACCCAACAGACTTTACCCACCTTACCATATATTTTTCCTGAAGATTTGTACTCATGTAAAATCACCAATTTAGAAAAAGGGAATCAATTTAAATGTTGTCCCTTTCATAAATTGAAAGTTTGCAACAAAATTTCCTAAATATTCAGGACTTTTTTTAAATTATATGATTACTTTCTTTACTCACATCCAGTAATAGATAAAGTTGAGTTTTTGGTTGCAGTGTTGGTTGGTTAAGGTGTTTGTCGCGGTGTTCAAAGCTCCACAGTGGTGAGATGAAGCTGGACATGAGGGCATTGAGACCAGGCAGCATGCTCCCTGCTCACCCAGAACCAGATTCCATTCATGAAGTGCAGGCCGGCCCACACGTTCCGTCTGCTTCTCGTCCACCTCTAGATTCACCTGCTGCAAACCGCCTCAGAGGTCTCGGAGGACAAACCAGTGTAATGGGTCCTGCAGTACCGGTGAGCCTCGTCCCAGGACTTACTCTCCTTCACCAGGACCAGGAACCGATAACAGTAGAAGGTATACTCATAGGCACAGCTGCTCTCAATCCAGATCCCATGAAAAGTATAAAATAAACATAAGCATCTTGTAATCGGATGGATAGCTGTAATCCCAGTTCTGGAAAGAAGTCTGTGTTCCATCAGACTACATCCAGGTGTCTGGTGTTTTGTTCAAACTGATCCAACCAACATATCTAAATACAAGTTGTTCAAACCAGCTATTTTTCCTCCAGGGTGGTCATGATGGCCAGGTGGTGATGCTCCCTGCAGTATGCCTGAGCATCACTCCATGGTAATGAAGAACTAATGAAAACATCAGACCTATGTCAGACCTACAACCACATCATGACCCAGTGTCAGCAGAAAACTGAAACCCAGCGATGTCATCTCTGCTCTGAAGCGTTGGAGATCAGAACGTCCCTCCACTGCCTCTCTAGACTGCAATTCTTTGCAATACAATCACTCACACAATCCAACGATTTATTTAAAACATATGCAAAATCCTAGTAAACTAAAGAAAGGATTTAAAGTCCATTCAGACATGGATTATAATAGTTTTATGATGCAGCAGATTACTGTTTACAGATTAAGTTAAAAAGAATTCTGTTTTATTTATACATTGCAAAAGTATTATCAGGGGAAGGGGTGTGGTGTATGAGTGGAGGGTGAAATTTGGAGAATCAATTAGTAATTATGAACCTGCACTTGTGGCGGATTTACCAAGTCATTTCTGGAGCAGTTCAAATTAAGTATTTTTCATTCATTCATTTTCTAAGTCGTTTTATTCTAATTAGGGCTGTGGGAAGGATACAGCCCATCTCAGTCGACTCTGGGCGAAGATGGGGTACACCCTGAACAGCTTGCCAGGCCACCGCTGGACTAACACTCACACAACCATTCGCAGGTACACTCACACTGAAGGGCAATTTGAAACAGCCTACTTTGCATATTTTTGGACTGTAGGAGGAAACGTAGCTAGAACAGACCCACGCAAACACGGGGAGAACATGGAAATGCCACACAGAATTTATTAGATTGATGTCACACAGTATTGTTTGTATTATGAAATTCAGCCGATTGCTGTAATGGTGCAATAGGTGGCGCAGTGGTGTCGTGGATATCCGATTCATAGTCAGTTTCTGGGTTTGAGTCTTGGGCTGTACAAGGGCGTTTCTGTATGGGCTTCCTCTGAGAACTCAGATTTTTCTCTCGTAATCCAAAGACAGGGCAGTGGTGGTCTAGTGGTTAGGGTGCAGGATCGCTGATTCTAAGGTTGGGGGTTCGAGTCCCCACAAGGTTGTCACTGTCCCCCCAGTGCAGCTCACTGGGTTATCCAAGGCAGGCCATGTCTCTCACTGTCTATAGTGAGAGGCATGTAGAAGAACCATTGCTGACTTTCGTAAAGAGTAGCTGCAAAGCCGTCAGCGTGTTTCTACGACCTGGAGAGGGATGGGCTCCGCCAGGCCAAAATGAGCCTAAGTCTCGCCATAAAGGCGCCCCAACTACATCCTCAGATGTTAAGCGATAAGTGAAGTGAATCCAAAATATATGTATATGTTAGGATTTAAAACTGGAAGTGTGTGTTGCCCTGCAATGAAATGGTGAGCTATTTAAGGTGTAATCGCACCCTCTCCCAGAGTCGGCTGAGACAGACTTCGGCCTCCCTGAGACCCTAAGTGCTTCAGCAGAGTGAGTGAGAAAACTGAAGGATATTTCATTCACAGAACTAAAGCGAAATTAGATTTGCTCTAATCCTGAGAGTAAAACTTGGTGACACCGGAGGATCGATGACAGGGGCGAAAAGGACGGTGCGAGCTGTCTGGCATTGAGCTCTGCTTTGGATATTTACCATCTATTTGAACACGAAATTTAAAAAAAAAAATCAATATATATTCAAATGCACAGATTTAATCAGGATATAGATCTGGGATGCGTATTTAAAAGGATAGATTTCCCTTTTGTAAATTTCTCAGCTGTTTTACTATTATTTTACTATTACAGCAGTTATTTAATTTACTTCAGTATTTCACTTCTTCTGTTCTCCTGCCTCTCTCTGTTAACCTTTACGTGACACGTTTGGACTTTTTCAGGTAAAACATTGCAAAACGATGCAAAGTAGCCAAGGGTGATCATGTGCAGTCCCCTCTAAAAGTACTGGAACAGCAAGTCCACATACTGTACTTGTTTTTTTCCCCAAATATGGAAGACATTTGTGTGAGAGATTAAAGTGGGGATGGAATACTACAGCCCATGTATCCGGCCCTACTGAACCCGCCCACCGAAGCCCAAATCAAACCATACTAGTATAATTGTGACTGCAAACGTTTGACCTTGCCCTGTAATACCTGGTGTTCCACCAGGTGGCACATTTGGTGCTACCTTGGCCTGAATTTAGGAGCCCAGGCTCTGTTCTTACTCTGCAACTGCTCTGAGCTCGTCTGCAACAACGAGTGGGCTAAAGAAAAGAAACGTCAACAGTGAGTGCCAAGTGTTGAATATGGAATGGGCAACTAAATATTTTTTCACTGAAGTACAGTCAAAGGCCGTATGTCTTATTTTCCAAGAACCTGTTTAGGATTTAAAGGAATGCAACATCAGCTGTCACTTTCCCACCAAGCATGTGAATTGCACTAACAACCAGTCAATGCAAGAACGGACGGCCACCACTCAGAGGTTGGCAGCTTTAGTTTGTGGGCTCAGCAGAGCACCATTATCCGACAAGCTGCCATCGAGAATCAAGCATGAAGGCAATTTATTCTTGGCTTTAAAATTAGAAAACACCCTGACCACCTCAGATCTGTTCTGATAATTATCACAACAAAACTACCCCCCCCCACCCCCACCTCCCAGTGCAGCTAACTGGGTTATCAAAGGCCGGCCATGTCTCTCACTGTCTATGGTGTGAGGCATGTAAAAGAACCATTGCTGACTTTCGACAAGAGTAGCTGCAAAGCCGTCAGCGTGTTTCTGCCCTGCGATGGCCTGGCGAGCTGTCCAGGGTGTACTCTGCCCTCGCCCTGAGTTGGCTGGGATGGGCACCAGCCTCCCCGCGACCCTAATTAGGATGAAGCGGTTACAGAAAATGAACTGAACTGAAAACTATCCCCAGACTTCCATGCACTGGCGAATAGGGCCAATAATACTGGTCCTACTAAAAGTGAATGGAAGTATTAACACTGTAATGCAGGGGAGTCAAACCCATTTTAACTCAGGAACCACATGAAGGAGTTAGACTTCTTAGTTTTAATACTGTACAAAATACGACAAACATCACTATTAATCATACAACACTTCAAGTTTTTTGAAAATTCTGAGGACAAAGAACACACAAACACACAATGCCTCAGTGATTCACAGAACTGTTTCACCGATCACAGACCTATGTGAAGTTGTCATGAAGACTTGCATAGTCGCGACAAAGGTTATATTCTTTTAGCACTGCAACATGCTACAAACACACCAAACCAAACATACTGCTTTCCCATTCACTTCCGTGAAAAAATCGGAGGATGACCATTTTTCTTGGAATACTCTGCACTCTGCGTCCACTTTTATTTTTTTTGACGGCGGCATACTGGGGCAATGAGGCTGATAAAGCATATAATGCTAAAAGTAGACGCCGTAATAAATAGTGTGGGAAAAACACAACGTAGCTCATCGAGATTGGCTGCGCTTGCCTGACCTACTTGCTCTACCCCAAAACAGTTTGCTTGCTGAACACAATTGCTATTGCGCCATCTAGTGGACACAACTAGTACAGCAGTTTATTGGCAAATTGCAGCTCATTTTTATACTTTACATAATCATCTCGCCGGGCAGTGGCGGCCTGGTGGAAAGGTTCTGGAGTGCTGATTCCAAGGTTGGGGGCTCAAACCCCACTATCAACGGGTTGTCACTGCCCCCTGCAGCTCACTGGGTTATCAACGGCTGGCCATGTCTCTCACCTTCTATGGTGAGACGCTGTAAAAGAACCATTGGTGACTTTTGTCAAGAGTAGCTGCATAGCTGTGAGTGTGAACTGAACAGTTGTGATGCTGTGGATGTCTTTGAACCATGGAAGGAAACTGGAATACCCAGATGAAACCGAATATCAAACCTGAGCTTTAACTCAGGAGTTGCTTTGAGTCAGATGTGCTAACTACTACACTATGTCTACAGAATTAATAAACAGAGTGTACCTGCCTCCGGTTTCCACAAACCTGTTTTACCTCATGTTTATATTCCTGTTACGAGCAGCTCAGCAGTCCATTACAGCAGCAATATTGACACACAAACATTCACACTCGCAGTCGGCCAGTTAGCCTAATGTACATGCGGTTGGACTGTCTGAGGAAATCAGAGTACCCAGAGGAAACCCGAGTACCCAGAGGAAACCCACACACGGTGGTGTAGAGGTTAGCACATCCGCCTCACAGCAAGAAGGTCCTGGGTTTGAGTCCCGATCTCAGAGAACGCATTTCTGTGTGGAGTTTGCATATTTTCCCAAGTGCTTGCATGGGTTTTCTCCAGGTACTCAATGATATGCACAAATAGGATCAAGTAGTTTAGAAAATGGATTTATTAAGTTATTATTTGTTCCAAAAACAAGTTGATCCAACATTTTTAAAATTTGTATGTTTAGTCCCCCAGCTGTAATACATCCTATGACATCAAGAGGATGTACTGAGCTCACTGACTCAAACAATTTCTGAGATAAAAATTCACATTAGATTTTTAGATATTGGAAAAACTTTATTCTAAATCAATCAAATTAAAATAACATTAAACAAACCTGAACTTATAAAGTATGAATACATATAATAAAATAAAAATAATAAAAGAAAATCAAATAATTAAAAACAGTTAAAAAGTTCAGTGGAATTCTGTTGCAGTCATAATGATGCCTTTATGGCATGTCTTCGAAAAGTGATTTTTAAATAAATTTTGACTATAGAAATTAAATAAACATAAATGTAAATTATATTTAACTAATAAAATTAAAATATTGTACAGAATATCAGAATATTTATATGAGAGGTAACACATTTTATCAAATATTTAAAAATATAACTGAATATAATACACCTTCCTCCTTACTGAGTGATGTTGAAACTAGACGGATGTGTTCTTGTGTATGTTCATCATCAACGTATTATTTAATCTGTGTATTATTTACATTATGTGACGCAGCCGCTCTCTGCGTCCCTGTGATGAGCTGTTATCAAGAAACAATATAATTTTAGAACAATTACATGAATATAAATCTGTGATGTTCAGCTGTCAGTGATGTTGATCTAGAAAATACAACAACACATCCTGACTATCCAGAATTCTACATCACTCTGGTGTAATAAAGTTTGTAATATGCAGCAATTTCTACACAATTCTAAAATCTTGAAATGAATATTCACCAAACAAATAATCTCCCCAGGTGTTCAGTTGCAGTTCCTATATAAGAATCCAAATGTAAACCCAAAATAAATATGAGTAAATAAATCATAAATAATTCACAATAAATAATAGATGATATAGTGTAATGTATATATTCTTACTGGAGGAGATTTTTACTTGTGTAAAGTCATCTGTTCAGAAAAAGAGAGAATTCAGTAAAATGTCACATGTTTTCATAAAATTTCATATTCAGGACTTTTATTGTTTATAATGATTTACTTCACTCACATCTAGTAACAGATGAAGTTGAGTTTTTGGTTGCAGTGTTGATTGGTTAAGGTGTTTGTCGCGGTGTTCAGGGCTCCACAGTGGTGAGATGGAGCTGGACATGAAGGCATTGAGACCAGGCTCCCCAGCTGCTCCTTGCTCACCCAGAACCAGATTCCATTCGTGAAGCGCAGGCCGGTCCACACGCTCTCCGTCTGCGTCTCTGCTGCCTCTTGCTTCACCTCCTGCAGACTCGCCTCAGAGGTCACGGAGGCCAAACCGGTGTAATGGGTCCTGCAGTACTGCCGAGCCTCGTCCCAGGTCTTACTCTCCTTCACCAGGACCAGGAATCGATAACAGTAGAAGGGTCTCTCATCATTGCAGTCACGATTCACCCAGTATCCTAAAACTATTGCACTCAAGGAGGCACAGTCATACCCGGCGTTTTCCTTATAAGGTGAGCCCCCATACCATTTCTGGAAAGAAAACTGCTCTCCACAAGACCACGTCCAGATGTCTTCTATTCTTTTCAACCCGATCCAGCCTCCATCACCGGGGTCTAATGTAAAAAAACGATCATTTTCCTCCGTAGTGCTGATGGTGGCCAGATCATGGTAGATTTTTCTGCAATATGACTGAGCTTCTAGCCACGATAATGCAGTGCCATTATAAATATATTCTCGTCTCAGACCCAGCGCGGAGTCATGACCGAGCGCCAGCAGGAAAATCAAAATAAGCGATGTCATCTCTGCTCTGACGTGTCAAATATTGGAATACCTCTCCACATTGTGTGCACTGAATCAAAACCTCACACTCAGGTGATTTTCATTTCATTTAAAACACATGCAAAGAGGAAATTAAACAAATTAACTGAAAGGAAAAGTTCATAGTGCCAAAATACAAAGTTAATGCCATGATATAATTTCACTCTGAAATGAAAACATGGTCTTCAATCTGAACCATGATATTTAGCAAATATTTACTGATTCAATTTTACTATACCCCGAATACTAACCATATCTGGATTATTCAAAACAAACACTTAGCAAAATTGAACTTAATCCTCAAGTGGGCAATTTATGTTAAATATATGCAAAATCACAGGAACACAAACCTACTGAAAAATACAGCTTGGTCTGAGAAGTTACCAGCTTTTCCAAAACACAGTGAAATGCTGCTCTAAAAACAATTTCTGACAGAAAATATTGTCCACAGTGCTTGTTGAAGTCCAGAAGAGTAATTGTGGATCATGGCAGCACTTTATGAAGCAGCACACTAAAATGTCGTGGGGTTTCTTTTTGTATTATAGAAACAATTCTGTATAATGTACACAGGGCTTTTTTTTTTTTTTTTTTTTTTTTTGCCATTTTCAAGCTAAAACCAGTGGACTAGCAGAAGCCAAGCTCATTAATGCCTCTTCTGGAAATTCTAGGACTTGATTACGTATTCCTCCAAAAGGCTACTTTTGGAGGAATACGTAATCAAGTCCTAGAATTTGGCCTGGAAATAATCCATGGGCCAGATCAACTGAAGGTGGAAGGTGGGGTTTATCCCTTTTACTCAATTAGAATTAAGACTCTACTCTAAACATTTCGTTTCATGGTATCTTTTGTTATTAGTGTTCAAAAATATCCCATTCATTCATTTTCTGTAACCGCTTAATCCTAATTAGGGTCAGGGGAGGCTGGCGCCCATTCCAGCCGATTTCCGGCGAGGGCAGAGTACACCATGGACGGCTCGCCAGGCCATCGCAGAGCAGAAACACATCGACGGCTATGCAGCTACTCTGTAGTCTGTTGAGGACTTGAACCCCCAACCTTGAGATCAGTGATCCAGCACCTTACCACCAGGTCACCACTGCCCTGTTCAAAAATATATGTATCAGAACACTGGCACAGAAATTGTACTAATGCTCTCCAAATTTCACCGACTAAGCGAGCTGACCCAAAACAATCTGTTAAACTAATCGGGATCCATTATTAATGTCATTAAAGACACGGGTTGTTGTAAAAAATTTGTAGCAATTGTATTTTCTTTAGTTTCTCTCTAATTCAGCTAAATTATGAATAGATCAGTTGAAAAAAAATTCCATTTGTATCCACTCTCAACTTCGGTGCTGTCACTGCCACCTCACTGTGTTACTGGATTGCTGTCTCTAAACGTTCAATTTCCATCTCAACTGGATTTCCTCTCATTAGTTCTTCTGTAAATCAAGCAGCTCTGGTGGAGTAAAGGGAGTTTACAGTGAGTCGATGTTTAATAAACAAGTTAAACTGGACTCTAGACGAGATAATAGAAAGTTAACAGATTTTTGGGGGGGTGTAAAGTTCCAGGCTACAAAGTCACAAGATAGCCCTGGCCCACCCTGGCGCAATAAAGAGGTAGTGGTTTTTGATGATTGGCAAATGTAAATGCTATGAACTAGATCTTCAGAGGAAACACCGAGATCTGACCTTCACAAAACTAAAGAGAAATTAAACCTGTTCTTCACTTGAGAGTTAAAACCACACTGGGATGGGGAGAGGAGAATCTGCCACAGGGGACAGAAGGACAGTGCAGTCTATTTGACGCTGAACTCATCATTGGAATTTCACAATCTATTTTAAAACGCAATAATATGCAATAAAACGTAATTCCTGATCCATCCGAATTCACAAACTCGATTAGAAATGCAGATTAATATGTCGTAATCATTAATCTCATTAATGCTGACACAAGATGAAGACAGGGTACATCATGAAAAGCTCACCAGACCCTCGCAGGGGAACAAACACAACCATTCACATTCACACCTGGTGGAAATATGTGGCAGCAAATTAGATTGCTGTGTATGTTTTTGGACGGTGGGAGGAAACCGGTGTACCCGGAGGAAACCAATACAACCACTTTCAGAACATACAAACTCCCGAGCTCGGGAGTATCAATTCCATTTTCCCTTCTCAGGTGACGTCTGATTTATTTCAATATTTAGCTTCTCCTGCTATTTGGTAATCCTGTCTGTGACACTTTTGACCTCATGCTGTTGAAAGATGCAAATTGTGTGAGGCTCATGCAGTAAGCTCTGTGATGGTAAGAGGCTCACTGTGCCAAAAACCTTTTTCAGCTCAATGACCTTTTTGAAGTCCTTCATACATGACATGGCAGGTAGTAACCATCATCTTCTGGCACAAAGCTGCACTGTCTCCACTTGAACACTTATTTAATGTGATGTAGCACCCCGTCTGAGGTGGGGTTAGTTGGGGTTCCACTCTCTTTAGATTTGCTTTACCTTGGCAGGTTGTCTCGCACTGTCTCTTCACATCAAAAAGGTTTCGGGTTCAAATCTCGCAGTTGAATGGAGCCTCTGTTTGTGTAGTTTGCATGTCCCTTTGCATGTTAGCTCCCAAAATACAAACGCATGCAGATTAGTTCAGTCGCTTTCTGCAAGAATACAGACTGAAGCGGAGGGCCACAGGAACCTATTACAGTGTGTAATTGTGTTTAAGGCACATCTCGAACTCTGATATAAAGCACATTTCATCGTGAACGGAAAATTGTTAACAACATGGAGAGAGGCATCGGGACAAGTCTTTATAATTATGATATGATTTTGAAAAGAAATGGAAAGTTGTACAGAGAGCTGAAGCTGAACGATTAATGATTCTCCAAATAGAATAATCAAACATTTTTCCTGAGCACTGGCCGTGTACCTACATCTTCTAAATTTTGTTTAATTTAAAATTTAATTACAGGGTTAGTTTAAGCTTGTATTGCTTAGTGTTAAAAAAAAAAAAATGTTCATCACTGAGTTTACGGTAAGTACATTAAATAAATAAATTATATTCTTTCCATCTCTTAGCTCTAGTCACACAAAAATAGTTTAATGTGTATGATACAGACAATATGAGGTACAAAAATAATTTTTAAAATCAAAATTCATTCACTCCCTCAGTCATTTTTCCCTTCATCCATTTACCCACTCATTTACTCAATTATTCAGTCTTTTGCTCCCTCATTATTTCAGTCCTTCATTTATTCACTCCCTCATTCATTGCTTCACTCATTCACTCATTTCCCAAGCCGTTTAATCTGGGTTAAAAACAACTCACCAGCCCACTGCAGAACCAGCAGACAACCATTCACAATCATACCTAGGGGCAATTTGCAACAACCCATTTGCCAAGTGTGTGTTTTGGACTGTGGAAAGAAAACACAAGAACTTGTAAACTCCACAGAAAAGCCTGAGCCTTTATTTGAACACCGAACCTTTTTACTGTGAGCACAGTGGCTAGTACAACAACATACATAGACAGACTAAATACGTAGACAGGACCCTCCATCGATTAGCATGTAAGTATAGACTCCTGCTATAATCAGCTACATGTATATGTAGCATATGGCTGATGATAGTAGGAGTCAGTACATGTACATAAACGGAAACTCATTACAGACGCTCCCCGACTTACGTTCATCCGTTTTACGTTTTTTCGATTTTCCGTTGTTTTTTAAAAAAAGTCAAATTTTGAGTTTAGACGTACCTACGTAGTACGCTGATGTAAAGACACAATGACGCTGCATTCATTGTTTACAAACTACAGACTGAGTGTATATATATATATATATATATATATATATATATATATATATATATATATATATATATATATATATATATATATATATATCAGTTATTGTGTTACCCTTGTGTTAAGACGTCGTCTCTGTGGTCTTTGTGTTTACACTGTTTTGCGGACTTTTGCAACTCTAAGCAAATTTGGTTGGTCAGAAGTGTAAGCCGCTAGCATGGGTGCAAGTCTCATACACAGAGATGAATTAACTATCTGCTCAGATCAGCACAATCTAATGCATACTGAGTTATGCAAAGAGTTGTAAAATGAATGAAAACCCGAATCCACAAATTGCAGAACAATTACAGATATTTATTCTCTTTTAGCAGAATCCTAAGAGTGTATACTTATTTTTATATTAATATTCATTCGGATTTGTACTTGTTCTTTGTATGCATTTCTTGAATAAAGTTCACTTGCTTACAAAAAAAGAAAGAACTCTCCACTTTGCTGGGATTCCCATCAGTGCAGGCTGTGTTCTAAACGAGTTAAACAGCACCCTTGTGCACTTGAAAGATCGAAAGTCTGTATAACCCACAGCAGGTACACTACTTTCGCAAGTACACTACTTTCGGTATTGAGCGCCTCACACATTGTAAGGGTTGATTGGCTGTTTTAGCTTCATGTAAAGTGACTCGGTATAAATAAGTGACTTATTTGAAATTAATGTTGATATTATTTGATATATTTGACATTATTTTACAATGTTATGTTTATAATAATTGATTTAGGGGTGTTTCATGAGGTATGGTAATGGTATTTATGGATGTATAGTACAGTATGAGCGTTATACGTCACATGTCATACGTCATACGTCACTGTAACAAATTACGTTCACTTTCAACTTACGTTCGGCCGTCCGGAACCGATTAAAAACGTAAGTCGGGGAGCGTCTGTATTCAGATATACAGTACGGATATATGGTTTGTAACATGATCATTTACGGATGAGAAATACTCCTGCAACAATACCTACTACATTGAACACATGCCGTAGCTGTATTTTATCAACGTGTATGGAAAACAGTACTTGATATTGTAACTTTTTTGCTGTGAATATGGCAAACAACTTAACAGCCATGTCATCGGTCAAGTCTCATTGTATTGTTCTTTATTGTTCTACCTCGGTTTTGACCTCAAAAGCAATTTAACCTGTTTTAGTATGGCTGATCAGTATGTTTGATTCATTAAGTGTTTTTGTCATTGTTCTGTACTTGTATCACTTTAGTTCATTTAATGTTATATTACATATTAGTATATTTCGTTCCATGTCCTGGTTTTTAAACGGATTGGAATTGTAGGGCATGAATGAAAGAAATGAGCAAAATAAACTGAACATATGCGTCTCGAAATTATTCTATTTATTTTAATACTGACAAGTACCACTTATAAACCATTCATTCATTCTCTGAACCACTTAATCCTAATTAGTGTCACAGGGAGGCTGGTCCCCATCTCACCCAATGCCGGGCAAGGGCAGGGTACACCCTGGACAATTCGCCAGGCCATCACAGGACCAACACTCACACACCCATTCATACTCATACGTAGGGGCAATTTGGAACAGCCAATTAGCCTACTGTGCATGTTTTTGGACTGTGGGAGGAAACCAGAGTACCCAGAGTAAATCCACACAAGCACAGGGAGACCATGCAAACTCCACACAGAAGTGCTCAAGCTGGGAATTGGCCTCAGGACCTTCTTATTGTGAGATGGGTGTGCTAACCACTACTCCACCGTGCCGCCTATCATCATCATCATCATCTTCTTCTTCTTCCGCTTAATCTGGGGTCAGGTTGCAGGGGCAGCAGCCTAAGCAATGACATCCAGACAGTTTTCTGACTGAGATCCATGGCCTCAGACTTGGAGGTGCTGATTCTCATCCCAGCTGCTTAACACTCAACTGCGAATTGCTCCAATGAGAGCTGGAGGTGCTGGCTTGATAAAGCCAAAAGAACAATGTCATATGCAATAAGCAGAGGCAAGATCCGATGGCCGACAAAATAGAACTCCCTCAATGCCTTGGCTGTGCCTAGAAATTCTGTCCACAAAAATTATGAACAGAATCGGTGACAACAGACAGCCTTGGGGGACGCCAACACTCACCGGAAAAGAATTCGACTTGTTGTTCCCAATACGGATCAGACTCTGATTCCCATGATACAGCGACTAAATGGCCCGTAGCAATGGGTCCAGAATGAAGTACTCCCAGAGCATGCCCCTCAAGATAACCTAAGGGACACGGACGAAAGCCTTCTCCATATTCACAAAACACATGTGGACAGACTGAGCAAACTCCCATACCCCCTCCAGGATCCTGTAGAGCATGTAGAGTTGGTTGAGATTGCTGCAGCCAGGACGAAAACCACATTGTTTCTCCTGAATCTGAGATTCAACTATCAGTCGGCTCCTCCTCTCCAGTACCCCTGCATAGACTTTCCAAGGTAGGCTGAGGAGTGTGATTCCACGAGAATTGGAACACACCCTTCGGTCCCCTTTTTAAAAAGGGGGACTACCATCATGGTTTGGCAATCCAGAGGTACGGCCCCCGATGACCACACAATGTTGCAGAGACATGTCAACGAAGACAGTCCTACAACATCCAGAACCTTGAGATATTCAGTGCGGATCTCATTCACCCCCGCAGCCCAACCACTGAGGAGCTTTTTTGACTACCTCAGTGACCTCAGTTGCAGTGATGGGTGAACTCCCACCCAAACCTCCAGGGTCTTCCTCTTCCATGGAGGGCATGTTGGTGGGATTGAGGAGGTCCTCGAAGCATTCCTTCTACCTCTGGATGACATCCTCAGTCGAAGTGAGCAGCTCCCCACTCGTACTGGAAATATTATTTTTAGAGAACTGCTTCCCACTTCTGAGGTGTTGGATGACAGTCCAGAAGCTTTCTGAGGCCAACCAATCATCGCCTTGCAGGCCCTCACCACCTATTACCATGCCCGAGATTTTGCATTGGTGACAAACTCAGGCTGCAGCACATTTGGCCAGTCGGTACCTGTCTGCTGCCTCAGGAGTCCCACAGGTCAATAAGACCTGATAGGCCTCCCTTTTCAGCTGGATGTCCCCCTTCACTGTAGGTGTCCACCACGACAGCTATTGATGACCTTCTGGCTACAGCTGTGGGATGCTGCCTCAGCAATGGAGGCACAAAACATGGCCTATTCAGATTCTATGTCAACTACCTCCTTAGGACGTAATTGTAGTTCTCCCAGAGGTGGGAATTAAAGGCCTCTCTGACAGGAGACTCCAGCAACAAAACAACATTTGGGTTCAGACTGGAGAGGCTGTACCTATGGATCACACCCTTCCAGGTCACACTATTGTTGCCCACATGGGTGTTGAAGTCTTCCATGACAACGAGGGAGTCCCCATGGGGAGCGTTCTCCAACACACCCTCTAAAGACTCCAATAAGGGTGCTTACTCTGAACTGTCATTTGATGCACAAGCACAAACAACAGTCAGGACCCACTCCCCATCCGAAGGCGGAGAACCCCAATGTGTGAGCACTGAGCTGGAGGGCAACAAGGATGCCCTCACCGGCTTGCCGCCTCTCCCCTTGAGCAACTTCAGAATGGAATAAAGTCCAGCCCCTCTTGAGATTGGTGGTTCCAGAGCCCAAGCTATGCGTTAAGGTGAGCCCTACTATATTTAGTCAGTATCGCTCCACCTTATGCACCAGCTCAGGTGACTGCCACCCAACTCACACTGCACCCGACCCCTATTGCTCCTCCCACAGGTGGTGGATCAATGGAAGGGTGGAAGCTTGGCCACAAATCACTTGCCTTCAAGCCCCGCTCCCAGGCCTGGCTCCAGAGGAAGAGCCCGGTGGCCTGTGAATGGGCAAGAGAAACTGTATCCTTGGTTTTAGTTTTTTTCATACAGGTCTTTTGAACCGTGCTTCGTCTGGACTTGCACCTAAGATGTGTTTGTCTTGGGTGACCCTACCAGGGTCATAGTGCCTCCAACAAGATAGCTCCTAGGATCATGAGGAAACACAAACCCCTCCACCATAATAAGGTGGTGATTCCAGGAGGGGTGCCACCTATCCATAAACCAATTCTTCTTCTTTTACTTTTGGCTGCTCCCTTCAGGGGTCGCCACAGCAAATCATCCGCCTCCATCTCACCCTGTCCTCTGCATCTTCTTTTCTGACTCCAACGACCTTCATGTCTTCCTTCACCACATCCATAAATCTCTTCTTTGGTCTTCCTCGAGGCCTTCTGCCTGGTAGTTCCAACCTCAGCAACCTACTGCCAATATACTCACTATCCCTCCTCTGTACATGTCCAAACCATCTCAATCTAGCCTCTCTGACTTTGTCTCCAAAACATCTTACATGGGCTGTCCCTCTGATATACTCATTTCTGATCCTATCCATCCTCGTTACTCCCAGAGAGAACCTCAACATTTTCATCTCTGCTACCTCCAGCTCTGCCTCCTGTCTTTTCCCCAGGGCCACTGTTTCGAAGCCATACAACATTGCTGGCCTCACCACCGTCTTGTACACTTTTCCCTTCATTCTTGCTGACACTCTCCTATCGCACATCACACCGGACACTTTTCTCCAACCATTCTAGCCTGCCTGCACACGCTTCTTCACCTCTTTTCCACACTCTCCATTGCTCTGGATTGTTGAGCCTAAGTACTTAAAATCCTCCACCTTCGTTATCTCTGCTCCCTGTAACATCACCGATCCTCCTGGGTCCTTCTCATTCACACACATGTATTCTGATTTTCTGAAGCTAACCTTCATTCCTCTCCTTTCCAGGGCATACCTCCACCTCTCTAGATTTTCCAGCGCTTGTTCTCTGCTCTCACTACAGATGTGAGACACACAATGTCATCTGCAAATAAACCAATTAATATATTTATACATTGTGTGTGTATGTGTGTATATGTATGTGCACATATATGAATTTATATATATGTATATATGTGCTTTATATATATATATATATATATATATATATAATATATATATATATATTATATATATAATTTATATATATATGCTCTATGTAATATATAATGTATGCTATATATAAATATGTATGTATACAATGCATGTATGTCTGTCTTCCTTTCGAAGACACTTTTTCCCTTTTACTCGGGAGTCGCCACATCTGATTCGCAACGTTTGATTTTGCAGAGGTTTTTACATCGGATGCCCTTCCTGACACAACCCTTTTAGCAAGGGACAGAAACACGCTGACAACTTTGCAGCTACTCTTTACGAAAGTCAGCAATGGTTCTTTTACATGCCTCTCACCATAGACAGTGAAAGACATGACACGCCTTTGATAACCCAGTTAGCTGCACTGGGAGGGATAGTGACAACCTTGTGGAGAGTGGGACTCGAACCCCCAACCTTTGGATCAGTGATCCAGCACCCTATACCACTAGACCACCACTGCCCCACATACAATGCATGTATCAATACCAATATTTAAGAGAACCCGCCCCCGAATGCACAATGTACATCACGCCATCTAGTGGACGCCACGTTTATTGGCATAGCACCACCCCTAGCACATTCTTCTCATTCTTCTGTAATCACCTGAAAAGAGAGGATGGTTCCACCACCCCTCGAAACAGATCTGTCATGAAAATGAAGTTTCAATAGAAAGTCTTTGTCCTGTCCTTTTATTTTTACTTATATTTTCTCTACGAAAAAGTATTGAGCATTGAGCACTCTCTTATGGAAGGATCTACTCAGAAAATTCTCTCTCTCGCTCTCTCTCTCTCTCTATATATATATATATATATATATATATATATATGAGCACTTGCCTCCCCATGACCCTATTTAGGATTAAGCGACTTAGAAAACGAATTATGTCTGATATATAATTAGATACAATTATATTAAAACTTAATGGCAAACTTATTGCTATTCAGGATATTTAATTGCTTTATTCAAAAAAAAATAACCTTGTAAAAATACGTTGCAGTAATTTTCTGTGGAAAAAAAAACATGGTTAAAATACACAGCCCTGTTGGAATAAAAATGTTTGCATGTTGTAAATAGCATGGCTTGAGGTGGGACAATTATCTATTGTTTTAAATTATTTAATAACATGTATTTATTCCATACCAGACATCCCATTACAATACAATAAGCACACTGATATTATATGTTATGTGCCAAATAAACCTACAGATCACTTTCTCGTGGCATGAAAACATTTTCTTTCTGCTCACTTCCCCTAGCGTTTCTATAGCAACAACCCAGAACCCTCTCCAAGATGGCGTCATGTTGACAGCTCCAGTCTCCTTACGACCCTAATAGTAGAACTAAGCTACTCAGCAAATAAGTGATGAGTTAAACATTGGAATGCTGAGCTACAATCAGAGTCTGATGGAACTACTCTTTGAGCCTTCTGATGATTGTTTCTCCTAAATGGAATTCCAAGCAGCTTGAAACTGTGACATAATTATAAGAATCCAAGCAGGCTGATTCACTTCTTGTATGCATCCCTCTGTGCCATCAGCAGGTAGTTCAGGATCATCAGTGTCTCGCCCCTTAACCTGGACACTTCACCTGAGTGGGGCAGTGAAGTCCAGTTGTGAAAAACCTAGCCCTCATTCACAGAATGATACCAGTTGTTGTTTCGCTTCAACTACTGCGCCAATCTCCTTGATAGCTTGCTTCACCTGATTTGGAAGCATGCCTAATTTACGCAGGAAATAATGTACTGATGAAGATGGGGAACCTCTACATCCGACCCCCACAGGGAAAAGAACTGCATGCCATCTTTTTAACTCTGCCTCATTGATCAAATCCTGGTATTTTTTCTTATCATATCAATATCAAGTCTGTCTTCCCAGGGAACTGTGAGCTCAATTATGAAGATAGACTTGGAGCTTTTTGACATAAGAATGGCATCTGGTCACAGTGATGTTGATGCCACCTCTTCTGCGAAAACTAACCTTCTCCCAAGGTCAACCTGCATCTCCCAGTCTTGTGCACCTTGAAGGATTGAGTGGATCCCCTCAATGTCCAGCAAAGAATCACACTCTATAGTTTCTTAACCTTATTCTTGTTTTCATTTAATGTGCTATGACTCCACTGCTGGACCAGACTTATTCCAGCATTGACAATTAAAGGTGATGTCATTTTCCTGTCAGTTTTTGTGATATCTAGTTTGATTTTCTATTTTATTTTTTAATAGATATCGGATCTGTTTTCTATTTAACAGAAGGAGGAAAAAATAAACATTACTGAATGTATTGTATTACTGTTCATCATGAATGACAGAGTTGTTAAACAGCTCTGTCTAGTGGCAGGTTTTCATCATTACCGATAAAACACTTGCTCGTTCAGTTTGGTTTTTACAAAATGTATCGTTTACAACAACAACAGAAAAAAAAAGATAAACTTTACAGAATCATAATGTCTTGTTTGACTTTGAAGTCTTGAAGATGACCAAAAGGTAGCGAGTTACTGTAATGATTGACAGGAAGGTCCTGGGCTCCATGAGGGTGTTTTTGTGTGTTTACATGTACTCCCGATGCTTGTGTGGGTTTCCTCTGGGCACTCTAGTTTTCTCCAAAAACCCAAAGACATGCACATGAGGATAATTGGCTGTACAGTAGGCCCCCATGTTTCAAGATGGTTCGGTTCTGGCTCTTCCTGCAGATCATGTAATCCCGCTTGTTATTTATGTGGAAGTAAAACCCTATGTATGATATTACGTACATCCGCGAATTATTGGTGCGGTTTTAAAACTCTATGTATGATGTCACATACGCCAAAATATGCTTCTTAAACACATTCTACAGACTGTATTACTCATTAATACGGTAATAATGTAGTAATGATTAAGGAAGAACTTTTTAATTTTGTACTGTGATAAGATTTATTGATAATATATTTACAGTATATAGTGTACACACACACACACATATATATATATATATATATATATATATATATATATTTTTTTTTTTATTTTTTTTTTTTTTTAAATATATATATATAGTCACGCTTACAATGGTAGGATCAGACAGACAGATGGGCCTAGGTCCCAATTATGGAAAACAATGGAAAGTGACACGTTAGAAATTTTAGTCAATGTATAAAAAAAACCCCAAAGTACAAGGTTTGCACAAAGTAATAAGAAAATTAATTACTCTTAGCTCAGCGTTCTGTGACGTGTTCTTCCCAAATTAATACATGTAGTTCCTGGTATTACGATTCAAACAAAAATATGAGAAACATTTTCTCACAACAATATTTGTAACACAATTTTTCACTAGTACAGGCAGAGTCCATGCACATGATGCACACGTGGTACCCTTTTGGTCCCTTGAAGTCGGTGTACCCGTGGTGCCGATGAACTACTTTCTCCGTCTGGTACCCACCGGACGCCTGGTCCACAAAACCAGATGTGTAGACACCTTCTGTCAGTCCTCGGTGGACTTTTGGTTCCGTCCCACACAGCTGACTCACAGTCAGTATGACACTCCCTTAAGACCTAAAACAATTCCAACATACCCATCGGGATCCTGTGTTTTTCCTAATTCAAGTTTAAACCATTTCAGATTTTCATACGTTATGACCACAATTATTCCCCAACTTAAAGATAAGCCAAAAAATCTGCCAACTCACCCAAATCTTAGCAGTCTTACACCTGTACACGAATTCCGAGGTTTCTTCTCATTAAACCTAAAGGCAGACTTTATACCTTTCCAAGGCTAACCAATCACAAATCTCTTAACTAGAGCTTCATCAATTTCTACCTCTGGACAAACATGTTTGAAGCAAACAGCATTCCATTGACTGCTGATGACTGGAGTCTCTTGGCACTGAGCTTGCCTTTCTTATGGGGACTACCTAATTAACTCTAATCACTTGATGATTTATTTATTTTATTTAATTAATTAATTTATTTAATTATTTAATTTGGTATTCTACATTTGTATAAGTAGTTGTTATTATTATTATTTTTTTTTTATTTTAAATATTTTCTATGTTTTTTTTTAATTCAGTCATTTTATTTTTTATTTTTACATACTTTATTTGGTTTTAATGCAGCCATGAGGCGGTGGGGGCACTAACCAGTGTCTCTCCCCCTTATGCCGGTCCCAAGCCCGGATAAATGCAGAGGGTTGCGACAGGAAGGGCATCCGGCGTAAAACTTCTTCCACATTAAAAAATGCAAATGATCAATACAGAATTCATACCGGATCGGTCGAGGCCCGGGTTAACAACGACCGCCATCAGTGCTGTCAACCAACAGGGTGCTGATGGAAATTGGACTACTGTTGGTCGAAGACGTCGAAGAAGGAGAGGCGGGAGGCGTGTCCGTAGGCAGAGAGAGAAGAGGAAATGCGTGAGCCTAGGACTGAGAGTAGGGACTTTGAATGTTGGAATTATGCAAGGAAAAGATAGGGAGCTGGCTGACATGATGCAGAGGAGGAAGGTGGACATACTGTGTGTTCAGGAGACAAGGTGGAAAGGTAGCAAGGCTAGAAGCTTAGGAGCAGGGTTTAAACTGTTTTATAATGGTGAGGATGGGAAGAGAAATGGAGTAGGAGTCATCTTGAAGGAGGGGTTTGTCAGGAATGTTCTAGAAGTGAAAAGAGTGTCAGACAGAGTGATGAGTCTCAAGTTAGAAATTGAAGGCGTGATGGTCAATGTTGTTAGTGCTTATGCCCCACAGGCAGGATGTAAGCTAGAAGAGAAGGAGAGATTCTGGAGTGAGGTAGATGAAGTGATGCAGAGTACCCCCAGAGGTGAAAGAGTGGTCATTGGAGCAGACTTCAATGGACATGTTGGTGCAGGCAACAGAGGGGACGAGGAAGTGATGGGCAGGTTTGGTATCCAGGACAGGAACACAGAAGGACAGATGTTGATCGATTTTGCAAAAAGGATGGAAATTGCTGTGGTGAATACTTTCTTCAAGAAGAAACAGAAGCATAGGGTGACTTATGAAAGCGGAGGTAAGAGCACACAGGTAGACTACATCTTGTGTAGGCGATGTAATTTGAAGGAAGTCAGTGACTGCAAAGTAGTAGTGGGTGAGACTGTTGCCAAACAGCATAGGATGGTGGTGTGCAGGATGACACTGATGGTGAGGAAGGTGAAAAAGGCAAAGGCAGAGCAGAAGACAAAGTGGTGGAAGCTGAAAAAGGAAGAGTGTCGTGTTGTCTTCAAGGAGGAGTTGAAACAGGCTTTGGGTAGTCAGGAAGTGCTTCCAGAGGACTAGACAACCACAGCCAATGTGATCAGGGAGACCGGTAGGAGAGTACTTGGTGTGTCCTCTGGAAGGAAAGTAGATAAGGAAACTTGGTGGTGGAATGAGGAAGTGCAGGAGTGTGTACAAAAGAAGAGGTTAGCCAAGAAGAAGTGGGACATTGACAAAACCGAAGAGAGTAAACAGGAGTACAGGGAGACACAGCGTAAGGCAAAGGTAGCAGTGTCAAAGGCCAAACAGAGGGCGTATGATGACTTGTATGATAGGTTGAACAGTAAGGAGGGAGAAAATGATCTATACAGGTTAGCACAGCCTTACAGAGATATAGAGAAATAGAGATGGGAAAGACGTGCAGCAAGTTAGAGTGATAAAGGACAGAGAGGGAAATGTATTGACTGATGACATCGTGATCTGTAGTGAGAGCAGAGAACAAGTGCAGGAAAATCTAGAGAGGTGGAGGTATGCCCTGGAAAGGAGAGGAATGAAGGTTAGCCTCAGAAAATCAGAATACATGTGTGTGAATGAGAAGGACCCAGGAGGAATGGTGATGTTACAGGGAGCAGAGATAACGAAGGTGGAGGATTTTAAGTACTTAGGCTAAACAATCCAGAGCAATGGAGAGTGTGGAAAAGAGGTGAAGAAGCGTGTGCAGGCAGGCTGGAATGGTTGGAGAAAAGTGTCCGGTGTGATGTGCGATAGGAGAGTGTCAGCAAGAATGAAGGGAAAAGTGTACAAGACGGTGGTGAGGCCAGCGATGTTGTATGGATTAGAAACAGTGGCGCTGAGGAAAAGGCAGGAGGCAGAGCTGGAGGTAGCAGAGATGAAAATGTTGAGGTTCTCTCTGGGAGTAACGAGGATGGATAGGATCAGAAATGAGTATATCAGAGGGACAGCCCACGTAAGATGTTTTGGAGACAAAGTCAGAGAGGCTAGATTGAGATGGTTTGGACATGTACAGAGGAGGGATAGTGAGTATATTGGCAGTAGGATTGGAACTACCAGGCAGAAGGCCTCGAGGAAGACCAAAGAAGAGATTTATGGATGTGGTGAAGGAAGACATGAAGGTCGTTGGAGTCAGAAAAGAAGATGCAGAGGACAGTGTGAGGTGGAGGCGGATGATTTGCTGTGGCGACCCCTGAAGGGAGCAGCCGAAAGTAAAAGAAGAAGAAGAAGAAGAAGAAGATCCAAGGATCAGATGAAATCTCAGCCCATTTATTTGCAAAATGTTGCACTTTCCCAGCATAAACGTTTTCAGGAGTGTTTATCACAAAAAACTCCTCAGGTATGTGCCTCACCTTGTTTCCTTTTTGACAATTCTGCCTTTATTTGCGGAACCCTTCGTCCCTCTGACGTTTCTGTAAAAAAGTGTTCTGTCCTTTTCCACCACCTCGACCTTGCTTAGCTGTGTAGCTGTGGTCTTGAATTTTTTGTTGGCGATAACCTCCAGAGCCACTGTTGTTATATGGATGAAACTGTGGCTTGTCCTGACGATATCTTGGTCTTTCGGACACAAAAACTTTCTGTCCCATCTGTTCAGAGTCTCCATTGTCCTTTATTTTCTTATGCAGCACAGCACCAAACAAATACTTACTGGTGGTGATCATACCAGAAGTACAAAGGCTCTTATATGGCCCAGTCAAGTACAGTACTGCTTAAATGCATTGCACCCTTTCACATTCATATCTGCTTGTGCACCTGTCTGCAGTCTGAGCCCTGGTGTGTTGGCCGGGAAAAGAACCCGGGTCAACTGCCTGGAAGGCAGCTCTGCTCACCACTATACCACCAACACTGTATTATGCTTGTCATCAGCATGTCGGCAACTTGAATGATGGGAATCATGGATTTAACCAGTAAGCCCTGCCCGTATTGCATTTTAATGTCTCTTGTTTTGCTTTATGCTTTCGCCTCGTGCCAGATCTTTTCATTTACTTTCAGCACCACGAAGCCTTCACAATTCTTGGGATGAAAATATTTGGCCATTAGGACGTTCAACTTTGTGAAATCTGGCACTTTGGCCAGTCCATACCCAATCGACTTTGCTAACTCTGGTTTTATACCGTCTGAAGTCTTTTCATTGTCACCAAAGAAATCTGCGAATTCGTTCATTAATGAAGACATAAACAAGGCATCGGAGTCTTCTGTGTCTGGGTCACCGATTTCACTATCATGCCACATACCTGAGACACTAATGTATCAAATTCAGCGCCTTCCTCCTCATCTGCATCGGAAGTGGCTTCGCCTTCCGCCATTGTTTGTTTACTTTATACAATCGGAAGTGGGCGGGATCGGAGACGGCCGTGAGTTTCCGTCACCGTGAAAAGTGGTCAAATTCCAACCACATTTTCTAATGTCTTTTCCATTTTCTGCATAGCTGCAGTCTGGGTCACTTGATTTTTCACCATAAAATCTAAAAGTTTCATGAGATTGTTATCAGCGGTGACCGTGCCTTCCTTGTTGCTCGCTGGCTTGTCGCCTCGAGCTTTGGCCGAAACAAGATCATCAGGGGTCTCACTACCCGATTCAATTTCTCCGTCTGAGGCAGCAATGTCCTCGACATTTGGCTGCTCTTTCCTTACCAATGAGGATTTCCTTCTCTTTCCACTTCTGGAAGTTGACGGCATGCTCTGTACAATGCCAAGTGCTCCCTCACGAGCCTCTACCCCTTCAGGGTTGTTGCTGGACACACCACGTGTTGCCATTGTTCTAGCCCTTCAGGCTGACCACGACCCGTGGCCGTTTTGGTCAAATTCACAGCTGTCGTTCAAGCAAACCAGCTAGAAATCTCCAAAAGTGATTTCAAACAAAGAATCACACTCAGTCCTCCAAAAGTTCTTCGAACTTCCACTTCCAGCGAGAGAATTGCATAAGAGAAACGTTGTTTCTGGACACTCTTTCTGTCCGCACTGTTCTAGCCCTTTAGGCTGACAACAGCCCATGGCCATTTTGGTCAAATTCGTGTCGCCATTGTTCTAGCCCTTTAGGCTGACCACGACCCGTGGCCGTTTTGGTCAAATTTTGGTCAAAGAATCACACTCAGTCCTCCAAAAGTTCTTCGAACTTCCACTTCTAACGAGAGAAATTTCAAAAAACATAGCAGAGATAAAAAGTATGTTGAACACTGATATTCTACTCACGCGAACTGATATTCTGTGCATGCGCATCTCACTTAGTCCCGATAGGACAGAATAGGGAGGTGGAATTACTTGCAAGTATTCTGAACGTTGTATTCTTGTGCATGTTCTTGTGAAAAGCCAGTTTGAGAATCAAGGATGTGGCAAGCATATGTGCAAATACGCATGGGTGGCACTGCTGCTTGGCTTTGTATTTGAGCAGCAGATGCAGGATTCAGTTGGATGGCTTTCCATTTGTAAGTGAATAGAGATGGTTTGCTTTAGTGCAGTGCCTTTTCTTTTTTGCTAACGAGAACTGCTGTACGGATGGTATTTTACATGAGAGACTTGGATAACTTAGTAGAGCGCCGCAAGCAGAGGCACAAAGTAACAGTCATTATGGAGATGAAAATGTTAGAAGCATATTCAGAGAATGTGAGAAATGGATGGGGTGGGGGGGGTGGAGGTTGGAAAAAAGATAAGTAGAAGAAAGGGTTAACAGGCGTTTGTTCTCGTATTTTTGTTTTTAAGAAATGTGATACTGTATGGAACGTGAGATGAGGTATATTTAGTGACATTTGGCAAAAAGATTTTAAGCCATGATTCGAAACCGTTCGGATTCAACCATTTAAACTTCCTCAGATGCCTTAAAAGCAGCCTTGTTGTATTGTTTTATTTGTGTGAGTACGTACATATGTGTGCAGATCTAGGCAATGCCTGTGTCATGCTACGCTAAGCACTGGAATGATCGGAGCCTCTGGCAGTGTTGTTTTCCACCGGGTGCTTTGTTTACTTTTTGATGCAATGACTCTAGAATGAAAAGTTAAGGAATTTTCTGATCAAATCCTGCAGGTGATATCATCAAGGATCATGGCAAAAACTGAGAGATGGGCTGAGCATTACCAAGAGCTCTACTCAAGAGAAGCCACCGTCTCGAACATGGCCCTTGAGAACATCCCTCCACTGTCTGTTATGGATGAGCCTGACACTCTACCCACCATCGAGGAGCTCAGTGAGGCGATAGACTCCATCTCAAGCGGCAATTCTTCTTGCAGTGACAACATTCCACCTGGAATCGTCAAAACCGCAAAGGAGAGCTCGCTCGTGAAACACAACCATGAGCTCCTGCTGCAGTGCTGGGAGGAAGGGGCTGTTCCCCATAACATGCGTGATGCCAAAATCATAACCCTCTATAAGAATAGGAGGGAGCGAAGAGATTGCAACAACTATCGTGATATTTTACTCCGAAGCATAATTGGCAAAGCCTTTGCCCGTGTCGTCCTCAACCGGCTACAACTAGTTGCTGAAAATGTGTATCCAGAGGCGCAGTGTAAATTCACTCCATTTTCACTCCAAATTGCTCCAGGTCAACCATTGATATGGTCTTCTCTGTGAGGCAGCTGCAAGAGAAGTGCCAGGAACAGCGACAACCCTTCTATTCAGCTTTCATCAACCTGATCAAGGCTTTTGACTTGGTCAGCAGGGATAGACTGTTTGCCCTCCTCCAGTGAATTGGATGTCCCCCCCAAGCTTTTGAGCATGATCAAGTCATTCCACCAGGACATGAACGGCATCGTCCAGTTTGATGGATCATCCTCAGACCCTTTCCTGATCAAGAACAGTGTGAAGCAGGGTTGTGTCCTCGCTCCAACCCTTTTTGGCACCTTTTCCTCCCTGCTCCTGTGCTACGCCTTCCGGAACTCTGAAGACGGCGTCTTCCTCCATGCCAGGAGCGATGGAGCCCTCTTTAACCTGGCACGCCTCAGAACAAAGACCAAGGTGCGGAGCATTCACATCAGGGAGCTGCTCTTTGCTGATGATGCTGCTCTTGTTGCCCACACCGAGGAAGTGCCTTGCTGGTGCCTGCTCTGAGTTTGGCCTCACCATCAGCCTTAATAAGACTGAGGTCACTTGCCAAGATGCCGTGCTCCCAGTATCAACATCAGCGACCACACTCTTGAGGTGGTGGAAAAGTTCACCTACCTCGGATCGATCATCTTCAGCAACCTCTCTCTAGACACCAAACTGGACAACCGTATTGGCAAGGCATCAACAGTGATGGCCCTGCATGCTGAGTACTCTCCTTTATGTGAGCCTCTACTCCTGACAGGAATGCTGGAGCATTCCACCAATGCTACCTTCGCAGACTACTGGGCATCACTTGGTAGGACCGTGTCTCCAACATTGACGTCCTGGCCGGAGCAGACGTGCCCAGTATGTTTGCCATCCTGAACCAGAAACGCATGCGATGGCTTGGCCACATCATCCAAATGGATGACGGCCGCACCCTCAAAAACTTACTGTATGGGGAGCTGGCTACTGGAACCAGGTCAAAGGGATACCCAGCTGTCAGGTTCAAGGATATCTGCAAGTGTAACCTCAAGGCTAGAGGCTTCAAACCCTCCGACCTGGAGTCAGCCACGTCCGACCACTCCTACTGGGGCCCATCACCCATAAATTCATCAGGGTGATCCACAGCAGAGGAGAGAAGAGACACCCGCTGGGGGGAGAAGAGACTGTCGCTACTACATCACACTGCAAGAACTTCATCTGCAGCGGCTGCGGCAGGATCTGTAGATCCCATATCAGATATCAGCCTCTACAGCCATGCCCGATGCTGCAGCTCTTTAACCGAAGACTCTCGACATAAAACCCCCTCATAATCTTTCAAGATCGATGGAGCCAACAGTATGTCTTATAATATCAATAAATTCATATTTGACGATATAAATGCTTATAATAACAATTAAACATTCAAAAATAATGCATAAGATGTAAATAAAATATAAATACAGTGGTACCTCACCTTACAATAGTCCCAGCAAACGAAAAATCGAGGTTACAAAAAACAATTTCCAAAATATTTTGTCTCTGTATACGAAACAAGTTCTCCTTACGAAATGATTCAAAAGCGCCATTCAAACATTAAAATGCGCCATTCAAAATATTCAAACAATGCACGAGCTGCTTTCCCATTGACTATCTTCCAACATCCCGCCCCGCTGGCCTCCCATTGATTAGGAGGGATGACGCAGCTCCCTCCCATTGGCTATCTCTCAACATCCTGCCCCACTGGCCTCCCATTGGCTCGGAGGGATAACGCAGCTCCCTCCCATTGGCTATTATGGAGCTGCATCTCCCATAATGCTCTTAGTGTAAAGGATAGAGTTACTGTATTTTGACTCAGGCTTTTAACGTTCCATAATCATTTGTAGGACTATAACTCTGCTCAGAAGACATTGTCCACACATGCGCGTGCGCACACACACAGCTGCGCACGCACACACACACACACACACACACACACACACACACACACACACACACATGCTTGTGGGATTTCCGGTGCGAGTGAATAGAGGAAGTGAGCTCATGATATCGCAAAGGAATATGGCCAAACCCGTGTACCATCGGTACGATATTGAAGCAGGAGGTCTTAAAGGGTATACTTTTATAATTTTTATAGGGTTTAGAGGGTAGTATTGGGGGCCTTGGAAATAATCACAAATTTTACATGTAAAATGCAGTTCAATTTATGAAACATTCAGATTACGAAAAAGGAATGGATTAATTTCGTAAGGTGAGGTACCTCACTCAGACAGAGGCGTACCTGACACAATAATGTAAGTAGTTTTATTGTGGGGTTTGGATTGTTTTTCCTTTTTGTTTTTTATTTATTTATTTATTTTTTTTGCATAATTGGCCTTGTTTTGCAACATTTTCCTGAACTTTTTACCTATTTTTGGTACTCTCTCTCTCTCTCTTTCTCTCTCTCTTTCTGTCTTTGAGTGGCGCGCTCTGCCGAATGCGGGCTCCACCCACAAGCAGCGCGCAGCCGGCAGAGCTTTTGAGACGGGGTGTTGTATATAAAGCCAAATTACCTGTTTGAAAGATCTGTGGTTTGGATTCAATGTTAACTTGCTTCTTGCAAGATCAGAGGTCTTCTGTCCCACGGAGGATTCTGTGCATGGAACATTTGTGGCGTTACCCACTTTCATGCACAAAAATGCTTCGTGGCCGAATGCGGAGCATTTGAGATGGGGCGCGGCTCATCCGGACCTCCTCAAATAAGCTGCAATGAGTACTCTCAAAAAATCTCACGAAACTCACTAACCAATAGTACATCTCTCTTTTATGCATGTGACAAACAAGCTTATGGGTACAGTACTATGGAGATTCAGTTCCCTCCTGGCCAATGGGAGACCAATGAGAGGCCAGTGGGCGGGATGTTGGGAGACAGCCAATGAGAGAACAACTCGTGAATTTTTGAATGGCACGTTTGAATTTTTGAATGGCGCGTCTGGCGCTTTTCGTAAGAAGAGGTTGTTTCATATACAAAGGAAAATTTAGGAAAATGGTTTTCGTAACCTGAATTTTTCGTACTCAGAGGTTTTCATAAGTAGAGGGCCGACTGTATGTACAATAAGCTAATTGGCTGTTCCAAATCTCTCGTAGGTCTGAGTGTGAATGGCTGCGAGAGTGTTGGCCTTGCAATGGCTGGACGAACTATGTATGGTTTAACCTGCCCATGCACAAAGTTGGCCCGAGATGGACACCAGATGTATTAAGAGGAAATGGCTTAGAAAATGAATTAAATGAAAGAATAAATAATAGCAACAACTATAATAATAAAAATAATGAATATTTAACATAATAACAATAATAACAACTATGAGTGACTGATATTAATTTCCTGTCAGTCTTTGATATCTAGTTTGATTTTCTATTTTATTTTTTAATAGATATTGGATCTGTTTTCTATTTAACTGATGGAGGGAAAAAAAGAAACATTACTGGATTGTATTGTATTATTGTACATCATGAATGACAGAATTGTGAAACAGCTCTGTCTAGTGGCAGGTTTTTATCATTACCGATAAAACACTTGCTCGGTCAGTTTATTGGGTTTTTACAAAATGTATCGTTTACAACAACAACAGAAAAAAAGGATAAACTTTCCAGAATCATAATGTCTTGTTTGACTTTGAAGTCTTGAAGATGACTGAATGGCACCAAGTTATTGTAGTGATTGACAGGAAGGTCCTGGGCTCCATGAGGGTGTTTCTGTGTGTTTATATGTACGTACTCTCCGTGCTTGTGTGGGTTTCCTCTGGGCACTCCAGTTTTCTCCAAAAACCCAAAGACATGCACATCAGGATAATTGGCTGTACAGTAGGCCTCCGTTTTTCAAGATGGTTTGGTTCTAACTCTTCCTGCGGATCATGAAATCCCACAAGTTATTTACGTGGAAGGAAAACCCTAAGTATGATATTATATCCGCTAAAATATACTTCTTAAACACATTCTAGATCAGTGCTTCTCAATTATTTTCTGTCACGCCCCCCAAGGAAGAGGAAAACATTTCTCCCCCACACTATAAATAGTGTCATTTGTCTACAAATTGTTATAAGTAATCCTCTGCATAACACTGTATCCATATTAACATTATGGAATACAAAAAAAGGCAAGAAATATAGATCAACTTTCAACAAAGAATAACTTTATTAACAATTTTTTTGTCTTTAAACAAAAAGATGTAAAGTGCATCAATTTGCCTGAAATTAAAAAAGTATCCTTCTTTAAACTGTAAACATTTTTGACCAACAATTTGAACCATCTGATACTGAAAAATAAAATAAAATAAAATCAATAAATAATAATAAATTCAAATTGATCGGCAATATTAACTCAGAACCACAATATATAAAACACTTTAACCTACAAAACAAAAATGAATAAAATCATTTGTATTATTATTATTATTATTATTATTATTATTATTATTATTATTATGATTGTCAAAATGATGAAGTCCAGATTAATGGCTACAATAAGGACATTTCGCAGTGCACAGCTTTTCGAAGTCGGGTTTAAAGCACGATACTGAACTCTCAGCTCCTGCTCAGTGCTGAACTGGGAACTGCACTTATTTTCACAGCAGTGACGTCATCCAGCCTGACGGAGATCATGCGAGCTGCAGGTAGGATCAGTTGCTCTGCTCTGCTGTGGAATGTTCTGCACTGAGCAGTTTGGTACTCCACCTTATCTGATGCTAACAGAACTCGTTGGTTTGCTGGAGTAGCATTCACAAAGCGGGATGGTTGTTGCCAATATTCGGCACGTTTTTCATATTAAAAACTCATGCGGCCCACCACGTGATCTGGGTGGAATGGCTTTAAGTGATGCCGGAATTTTTCGGGTTCATGCTGTCCACTGCCAATGTTTTCAGATACAGTAAATAAGGCGGTTTTTCCTCATTTCTCACCACAGCACAGTGAAGCCGTGTGCTACATTTGCTTCATCATACCTCCTCGACTTAGCTATCAGGAGACTTGTTTCTCTCACTGTCTCCGTCTCTCTCCTTCTCTCTTTTCATCCCTGTTAAAAAATTTCATGGTGGGTTTATTAACTTCACTTCTTACTTATTTTACCTCTGGGCACACTCTGACAGTGAGGAAGCCACTGTCACCTGCTGTAGTGGATGTATAATTACACTTTATCCTAATACCATGGAGCCCCCAGAAATGCAGCCGTGAGGGGGGGGCACAAACCAGTGTCTCTCCCTCACGCCGGTCCCAAGCCCGGATAAATGCAGAGGGTTGCGTCAGGAAGGGCATCCAGCGTAAAACAAATGCCAAATAAACTATGCGAATCACAAGAAAAAATGCCATAGCGGATCGGTCGAGACCCAGGTTAACAACGACCGCCATCAATGCTGTCAACCAACAGGGTGCTGATGGAAATTGGACTACTGTTGGTCGAAGACGTCGAAGAAGGAGAGGCGGGAGGCGTGTCCGTTGCCAGAGAGAGAAGAGGAAAGGCATGAGTCTAGGACTGAAAGTAGGGACTTTGAACGTTGGAACTATGGCAGGAAAAGGTAGAGAGCTGGCTGACATGATGCAGAGGAGGAAGGTGGACATACTGTGTGTTCAGGAGACCAGGTGGAAAGGTAACAAGGCTAGAAGCATAGGAGCAGGGTTTAAGCTGTTTTATCATGGTGTGGATGGGAAGAGAAATGGCGTTGGAGTCATCTTGAAGGAGGAGTTTGTCAGGAATGTTCTAGAAGTGAAAAGAGTGTCAGACAGAGTGATGAGTCTCAAGTTAGAAATTGAAGGCGTGATGGTCAATGTTGTTAGTGCTTATGCCCCACAGGCAGGATGTAAGCTAGAAGAGAAGGAGAGATTCTGGAAGGAGTTAGATGAAGTGATGCAGAGTACCCCCAGAGGTGAAAGAGTGGTCATTGGGGCAGACTTCAATGGACATGTTGGTGCAGGAAACAGAGGGGACGAGGAAGTGATGGGCAGATTTGGTATCCAGGACAGGAACGCAGAAGGACAGATGTTGGTAGATTTTGCAAAAAGGATGGAAATGGCTGTGGTGAATACTTTTTTCCAGAAGAGAGAGGAGCATAGGGTGACTTATAAAAGTGGAGGTAGGAGCACACAGGTAGACTACATCTTGTGCAGGCGATGTAATTTAAAGGAAGTCAGTGACTGCAAAGTAGTAGCGGGTGAGAGTGTTGCCAAACAGCATAGGATGGTGGTGTGCAGGATGATGCTGATGGTGAGGAAGGTGAAGAAGGCAAAGGCAGAGCAGAAGACAAAGTGGTGGAAGTTGAAAAAGGAAGAGTGTCGGGTTGTCTTCAAGGAGGAGTTGAAACAGGCTTTGGGTGATCAGGAAGTGCTTCCAGATGACTGGACAACTACAGCTAATGTGATCAGGGAGACAGGTAGGAGAATACTTGGTGTGTCATCTGGAAGGAAAGTAGATAAGGAGACTTGGTGGTGGAATGAGGAAGTGCAGGAGTGTGTACAAAGGAAGAGGTTAGCTAAGAAGAAGTGGGACATTGAGAAAACCAAAGAGAGTAAACAGGAGTACAGGGAGACACGGCGTAAGGCAAAGGTAGCAGTGTCAAAGGCCAAAAAGAGCGCGTTTGATGACTTGTATGCTCGGTTGGAAAGTAAGGAGGGAGAAAATGATTTATACCGGTTGGCACAGCAGAGAAATAGAGATGGGAAAGACGTGCAGCAAGTTAGATTGATAAAGGACAGAGAGGGAAATGTATTGACTGATGACAGAAGTGTGCTGGGAAGATGGAAAGAGTACTTTGAAGAGCTGATGAATGAGGAAAATGAGAGAGAAAAAAGAGTAGAAGAGGTGACTGTTGAGGACCAGGAAGTAGCAAAGATTAGTAAGGGTGAAGTGAGGAGGGCATTGAAGAGGATGAAGAATGGAAAGGCAGTTGGTCCTGATGACATACCGGTGGAGGTATGGAAGTGTCTAGGAGAGGTAGCAGTAGATTTTCTGACAAGAACATTTAACAAGGTCTTAGAGAGTGAGAGGATGCCAGAGGAATGGAGGAGAAGTGTGCTGGTGCCCATTTTTAAGAACAAGGGAGACGTGCAGAGTTGTGGCAACTACAGAGGGATAAAGTTGATGAGCCATACGATGAAGTTATGGGAAAGAATAGTGGAAGCTAGACTAAGGGCAGAGGTCAGCATTTGTGAACAACAGTTTGGTTTCATGCCAAGAAAGAGCACCACAGATGCAGTGTTTGCCTTGAGGATGTTAATGGAGAAGTACAGAGAAGGTCAGAGGGAGCTGCATTGTGCCTTTGTAGATCTGGAGAAAGCATATGACAGGGTGCCGAGAGAAGAACTGTGGTATTGCATGAGGAAGTCTGGAGTGGCAGAGAAGTATGTTAGAGTGGTGCAGGACATGTATGAGAGATGTAAGACAGTGGTGAGGTGTGCTGTCGGTGTGACAGAAGAGTTCAAGGTGGAGGTGGGACTGCATCAAGGGTCAGCTCTCAGCCCCTTCTTGTTTGCTATGGTGATGGACAGGCTGACAGACGAGGTTAGACAAGATTCCCCATGGACTATGATGTTTGCAGATGACATTGTGATCTGTAGTGAGAGCAGAGAACAAGTGCAGGAAAATCTAGAGAGGTGGAGGTATGCCCTGGAAAGGAGGGGAATGAAGATTAGCCTCAGTAAGACAGAATACATGTGTGTGAATGACAAGGACCCAAGAGGAACGGTGAGATTACAGGGAGCAGAGATAAGAAAGGTGGAGGATTTTAAGTACTTAGGCTCAACAATCCAGAGCAATGGAGAGTGTGCAAAAGAGGTGAAGAAGCGTGTGCAGGCAGGTTGGAATGGTTGGAGAAAAGTGTCCGGTGTGATGTGTGATAGGAGGGTATCGGCAAGAATGAAAGCAAAAGTGTACAAGACGGTGTTGAGGCCAACGATGTTGTATGGGTTAGAAACAGTGGCCCTGGGGAAAAGACAGGAGGCAGAGCTGGAGGTAGCAGAGATGAAAATGTTGAGGTTCTCTTTGGGAGTAACAAGAATGGATAGGATTAGGAATGAGCACATCAGAGGGACAGCACATGTAAGACGTTTTGGAGACAAAGTCAGAGAGGCTAGATTGAGATGGTTTGGACATGTACAGAGGAGGGATAGTGAGTATATTGGTAATAGGATGCTGAGGTTGGAACTACCAGGCAGAAGGCCTAGAGGAAGACCAAAGAGACGATTCATGGATGTGGTGAAGGAGGACATGAAGGTCGTTGGTGTAAGAGAAGAAGATACAAAGGATAGGGTGAGATGGAGGCAGATGATTCGCTGTGGCGACCCCTGAAGGGAAAAGCCGAAAGGAAAAGAAGAAGAAGAAGACCATGGGGCCCCCAGTGCAGCTAACTGGGTTATCAAAGGCGGGCCATGTCTCTCACTGTCTATGGTGTGAGGCATGTAAAAGAACCATTGCTGATGTTCGTAAAGAGTAGGCTGCAAAGCCGTCAGTGTGTTTCTGTCCCTTGCTAAAAAGGGTTGTGACAGGAAGGGCATCCGACGTTAAAAACCTCTGCCAAATCAAATGTGCGAATCAGATGATTCGCTGTGGCGACTCCCGAGTAAAAGGGAAAAAGCCGAAAGGAAGACAGACATCCTAATACCATGGGTGTTAGCGCCTGGGCAGAAACACGGATTTCCGTCAAAAATGATATTGCCAAAATATTTCGATGGAGTAACCAAAAACTAAAAAAAAAAAAATTATCAAAGAACATGCATTTAAATACAGTCACTATACACGTGTTTGTTACACTTGGGCTTCCGTCAGCCTTTATAGTGGTTTGTCATGATTACCGTGTTTCCCTGAAAATAAGACCTCACCACAAAATAAGACCTAGCATGATTTTACAAGATGATTTTAATACAGGCCCTCCCCTTAAAATAAGCCCTAGTTGAGAGCGGCATGGTCATGACTTATGTTTACATGTTTACATGCCATATTGGACGGCATGATCTGGACGGCGCTCGCTCATTCAACATTGCGAAAGATTTTAAAATAAGTAATAGTGGCTCAACATTATCCAACTGGATGTTGTTTGTCGGTTACTAACTTCCCCGGAGTGATACAAAATAAGCAGTGAGTACTGTAGGGTTATATCGTGTTGCACTGTTGGCTGTGCAAATAGACAGAGGAGTAAACCTGCAACGTCATTTTATCGTTTTCCATCTGACCCGGAGCGAAAAGCCAAGTGGATCACAGTGGTAAATAGGAAAGACTGGAATCCTACAGAATACAGTAGAATATGCAGCAAACACTTTGTATCAGGTAAATACACATTATTATATTATTTTATATATATATATATATATATATATATATATATATATATATATATATATATATATATATATATATATATATATATATAAATAAAATATGTGAATTTATACAACCATTATAAGCAGTGATAATTGTAATGTATTATTGCATAAGTGCTTGTTTGTGTCGCTCTATTTGGGGATAGAACACGCACCTTAGCCGTTATGAGGTGGTACTGGTACTGTACTGTACTGTACTGGAGTCTCTCTTCCCGGTTCCTGGCTCCCATTGTTGCATACAGCTTACAAATCCAGCAACAAAATGCTTGTAAGCTTCCATTGATTTGTAAGCTTTTTACGCTTTACCAGTAAATGGAGACGGGCCGCGGACAAAATATGTCCAAAGATCCAAGTAGGCCAAATGTCTGACAATATTGTAGTGTCATTGCTTTTGCCTTCGACACTCTCACATATTTTGCTTTCGCTGTCATTATCGGTTGTTGTTGAAGCCATGCTTAGTGAATCGTGTGTGTGTGTGTGTGTGTGTGTGTGTGTGTGTGTGTGTGTGTGTGTGTGTGATCTTGATCATGCTTGCCGTCCAAGATGACACATGAAGGTATTGGGTTCATGTGACTGCAAAACCTTGATTCATTGGCCTGCTACTCGCTCAGTCTCGGGCTCTAGGTGAAAACGCTGACTCATCTATTAGGCAGCTTTACCTAAGGTATGCTGTCAAAGCATCAATCCTTACGCGTTGAGGCTCAGTCGATGACGTCAGCGACTGCTTTAAAACAAGGACATACACTTGCGTCCATAAAAATCGCTAAAATCGCTCGATTCGGTTCTGGTTAAAATATTAAAAAATAAAGAAATATAACGAAATAAGAATATATAAAGACAAAGATATATTATAAGACATGTAATAGAGAAAAATGGAAAATACATCATCACCTAAAAATACGCCCTAGTATCATATTTCGGTATAAAAATTAATATACGCCCTGTCTTATTTTCGGGGAAACACGGGTACTTCCTCACCTGTCGCTCAGCTTTCTCACCCATCAATACCATTTCAAGCACTCCTGATAAATCCCTAAAGAGAAAATGTAGTGGAACACTGATGTCTTGGTTTGTTCCAAAGAGCAAAATATAAACATTTAATCATGCACTAACTCTACTTGTGTACAGTATATATATATATATATATATATATATATATATATATATATATATATATATATATATATATATATATATATATATATATATGTGTGTGTGTGTGTGTGTGTGTGTGTGTGTGTGTGTGTATTATAATGTATTTTTACAACCACTTGACATCATTTATACTTATTCTAATATTTATCAAAATCATTGGTAATAGAACAGTAGTGCAAATACTTGCATTGTCTGTCATTTGGACTGTAAGTAGATTGAAATGTGTAAAGTCATTTTACAGTTCACTTGAACCAACTCTTATTATCACAACCAAACATTATTTACTTGGTATAGTACATGTGCATATCAACATGTATTAACATGGTCACTGTTTAATAATGCAATGCAATGCAGCCGTGAGGGGGGGGCACAAACCAGCGTCTCTCCCTCACGCCGGTCCCAAGCCCGGATAAATGCAGAGGGTTGCGTCAGGAAGGGCATCCGGCGTAAAACAAATGCCAAATAAACTATGCGAATCACAAGAAAAAATGACATACCGGATCGGTCGAGGCCCGGGTTAACAACGACCGCCATCAGTGCCGTCAACCAACAGGGTGCTGATGGAAATTGGACTACTGTTGGTCGAAGACGTCGAAGAAGGAGAGGCGGGAGGCGTGTCCGTTGCCAGAGAGAGAAGAGGAAAGGCATGAGTCTAGGACTGAAAGTAGGGACTTTGAACGTTGGAACTATGGCAGGAAAAGGTAGAGAGCTGGCTGACATGATGCAGAGGAGGAAGGAGGACATACTGTGTGTTCAGGAGACCAGGTGGAAAGGTAACAAGGCTAGAAGCATAGGAGCAGGGTTTAAGCTGTTTTATCATGGTGTGGATGGGAAGAGAAATGGCGTTGGAGTCATCTTGAAGGAGGAGTTTGTCAGGAATGTTCTAGAAGTGAAAAGAGTGTCAGACAGAGTGATGAGTCTCAAGTTAGAAATTGAAGGTGTGATGGTCAATGTTGTTAGTGCTTATGCCCCACAGACAGGATGTGAGCAAGAAGAGAAGGAGAGATTCTGGAAGGAGTTAGATGAAGTGATGCAGAGTACCCCCAGAGGTGAAAGAGTGGTCATTGGGGCAGACTTCAATGGACATGTTGGTGCAGGAAACAGAGGGGACGAGGAAGTGATGGGCAGGTTTGGTATCCAGGACAGGAACGCAGAAGGACAGATGTTGGTAGATTTTGCAAAAAGGATGGAAATGGTTGTGGTGAATACTTTTTTCCAGAAGAGAGAGGAGCATAGAGTGACTTATAAAAGTGGAGGTAGGAGCACACAGGTAGACTACATCTTGTGCAGGCGATGTAATTTAAAGGAAGTCAGTGACTGCAAAGTAGTAGCGGGTGAGAGTGTTGCCAAACAGCATAGGATGGTGGTGTGCAGGATGATGCTGATGGTGAGGAAGGTGAAGAAGGCAAAGACAGAGCAGAAGACAAAGTGGTGGAAGTTGAAAAAGGAAGAGTGTCGGGTTGTCTTCAAGGAGGAGTTGAAACAGGCTTTGGGTGGTCAGGAAGTGCTTCCAGATGACTGGACAACTACAGCGAATGTGATCAGAGAGACAGGTAGGAGAATACTTGGTGTGTCATCTGGAAGGAAAGTAGATAAGGAGACTTGGTGGTGGAATGGGGAAGTGCAGGAGTGTGTACAAAGGAAGAGGTTAGCTAAGAAGAAGTGGGACATTGAGAAAACCGAAGAGAGTAAACAGGAGTACAGGGAGACACGGCGTAAGCTAAAGGTAGCAGTGTCAAAGGCCAAAAAGAGCGCGTTTGATGACTTGTATGCTCGGTTGGAAAGTAAGGAGGGAGAAAATGATTTATACCGGTTGGCACAGCAGAGAAATAGAGATGGGAAAGACGTGCAGCAAGTTAGATTGATAAAGGACAGAGAGGGAAATGTATTGACTGATGACAGAAGTGTGCTTGGAAGATGGAAAGAGTACTTTGAAGAGCTGATGAATGAGGAAAATGAGAGAGAAAAAGAGTAGAAGAGGTGACTGTTGAGGACCAGGAAGTAGCAAAGATTAGTAAGGGTGAAGTGAGGAGGGCATTGAAGAGGATGAAGAATGGAAAGGCAGTTGGTCCTGATGACATACCGGTGGAGGTATGGAAGTGTCTAGGAGAGGTAGCAGTAGATTTTCTGACAAGAACATTTAACAAGGTCTTAGAGAGTGAGAGGATGCCAGAGGAATGGAGGAGAAGTGTGCTGGTGCCCATTTTTAAGAACAAGGGAGACGTGCAGAGTTGTGGCAACTACAGAGGGATAAAGTTGATGAGCCATACGATGAAGTTATGGGAAAGAATAGTGGAAGCTAGACTAAGGGCAGAGGTCAGCATTTGTGAACAACAGTTTGGTTTCATGCCAAGAAAGAGCACCACAGATGCAGTGTTTGCCTTGAGGATGTTAATGGAGAAGTACAGAGAAGGTCAGAGGGAGCTGCATTGTGCCTTTGTGGATCTGGAGAAAGCATATGACAGGGTGCCGAGAGAAGAACTGTGGTATTGCATGAGGAAGTCTGGAGTGGCAGAGAAGTATGTTAGAGTGGTGCAGGACATGTATGAGAGATGTAAGACAGTGGTGAGGTGTGCTGTCGGTGTGACAGAAGAGTTCAAGGTGGAGGTGGGACTGCATCAAGGGTCAGCTCTCAGCCCCTTCTTGTTTGCTATGGTGATGGACAGGCTGACAGACGCGGTTAGACAGGATTCCCCATGGACTATGATGTTTGCAGATGACATTGTGATCTGTAGTGAGAGCAGAGAACAAGTGCAGGAAAATCTAGAGAGGTGGAGGTATGCCCTGGAAAGGAGGGGAATGAAGATTAGCCTCAGTAAGACAGAATACATGTGCATGAATGACAAGGACCCAAGAGGAACGGTGAGATTACAGGGAGCAGAGATAAGAAAGGTGGAGGATTTTAAGTACTTAGGCTCAACAATCCAGAGCAATGGAGAGTGTGCAAAAGAGGTGAAGAAGCGTGTGCAGGCAGGTTGGAATGGTTGGAGAAAAGTGTCCGGTGTGATGTGTGATAGGAGAGTATCGGCAAGAATGAAAGGAAAAGTGTACAAGACGGTGTTGAGGCCAACGATGTTGTATGGGTTAGAAACAGTGGCCCTGGGGAAAAGACAGGAGGCAGAGCTGGAGGTAGCAGAGATGAAAATGTTGAGGTTCTCTTTGGGAGTAACAAGAATGGATAGGATTAGGAATGAGCACATCAGAGGGACAGCACATGTAAGACGTTTTGGAGACAAAGTCAGAGAGGCTAGATTGAGATGGTTTGGACATGTACAGAGGAGGGATAGTGAGTATATTGGTAATAGGATGCTGAGGTTGGAACTACCAGGCAGAAGGCCTAGAGGAAGACCAAAGAGACGATTCATGGATGTGGTGAAGGAGGACATGAAGGTCGTTGGTGTAAGAGAAGAAGATGCAAAGGATAGGGTGAGATGGAGGCAGATGATTCGCTGTGGCGACCCCTGAAGGGAAAAGCCGAAAGGAAAAGAAGAAGAAGAAGAGACTGTTTAATAATGCCTTTTCATAAAAGGGGAACAAAATTTCTGTCACTGCAAAAGTACATGTATAATTATATAAATGACATTAAACTGCAAAAGTATAGTTATTTCAGTAAAACTTCCAACAAATAAGACAAAGTGGATATGGGACCAGTTACTTCAGGAAAAATAGTTGCTTATTTGTTACTTTTGGTGTTTTCTGAATTGTACTTTTTGCTTACAGAAATGCCACCAGCGAGCATCTAGAGAGGCTAAATTTCAAAAATTTTCTGGGGGGGAACCCACAGACCCCCCTGTCCTCCCGCACCCTCCCCACACTCTGTGCACCTTGAGCCTACGGCCTCCTCGGCCTCTGGCATCAGTGAGCCCTAACATTTTTCAGTCAAAATGCTTCTGCTGTGCTAACACCCATGCCTAATACGGCAAAAAAAAAAAGTATGTTCCCTGGGGTCACACGCGTCCCGTCCCCCCCCCATGGCATCGCACTGCACGCCCCCAGAGGGGAGCGCCCCACTATTTGAGAAGCACTGTTCTAGACAGTCTTCTCATTAATACAGTAATAATATAGTAAAATGTAGTAATGATTATGTAAGAACTTTAATTTTGTACTGTGATAATATTTAGTGATAAAACATATTTACAGTATATATATATATATATATATATATATATATATATATATATATATATATATGAACATAAAAGTGTGATGTAATGAACTTTCAGCCAGACCCAGAATGCAGAAGACAGTGTGAGATGGCACAGAGTCGATTTTTGATTCAAAGGGGAAGCACTTAAGCAGTGCACAAATACAGTAACTACAGTAGTGGCGACAAAGAGAAACACAATAAACATTAAGCACCGGGAAACTACAGAGCAGGAACTGGTCGAGCATGGAGCTGGAACCAGGAGCAAGAGAGAACACAGGGAAGCAGGAACGTGATGCGATCTTCTGGTGCATAGCTAAGCGTGTGACTTGTCTTTATAGGGAGTAGATGAGAGGAAGGTGTTATGGTTAATGACTGTACAAGTGATCCAGAAAATATTACTGGTGGATTTATTCACGGTAATATATTTAGGCCACTATTGTCCCTATGTGATGTAAACAATAGGTCAACTTGTATGTCAAACAACTGTAAATTACTGTGATATGGTGATGATAGTGTGTTGACTGTGTCAGATAAAGATCCCAACAAAATATCAAATGTACTTGGGAAGAACGTTGAGTCATTTTATAACTGGCTAATAGATAACGAACTGTCATTATACATTGGTAAAACAGAATGTTCACTGTTTGGGTCAAAACATAAACAAAAACATGTTAAAAACTTTTAAATCAATTCTGCTGATCATAAAATTAAATTTAAAAATGTGAAATACTTAGGCATCTTGCTAGATCAAGACTTGCCAGGTATTAATATAGTTCAGTCATGAATTAAAAAATGTTCTTCCAGATTAAAATTTCTATACAGACAGCCAGTGTACTTAATACAAACACAAGAGAAACACTGTGTAATGCACAAGTATTGTATCATATGGAATGTGCATCAACAGCCTCATACACTTCTCTATCTAAACTATTAAAAAAGAAATGACAAAATATTCATAATAAAGCTGTCAGGTTTATATCTGGGGGCAGTGGTGGTCTAGTGGTATATGGCGCCGGATCGCAGATCCAAAGGTTGGGGGTTTGAGTCCCACTCTCCACAAGGTTGTCACTGTCCCCCCCAGTGTAGCTATCTGGGTTATCAAAGGCCTGCCATGTCTCTCACTGTCTATGGTGAGAGGCATGTAAAAGAACCATTGCTGACTTTCGACAAGAGTAGGCTGCAAAGCCGTCAGCGTGTTTCCGCCCTGCGATGGCCTGGCGAGCTGGCCACCAGCCCACGACCCTAATTAGGATGACTTGGTTACAGAAAATGAACTGAAGGTTTATATCTAAAATGGGGCCTATATAACGGATATATAGATATAACGAACTAAAAGACCTTGGATGGCTGAATGTAAAATATCGCCAAACTCAAATAAAATTAAACCTAATGTATAAAATTTTTAACAATACTGAACCTAAATATTTACGTAAGAAAATTAGAAGACTAGTTAATATTCCTAGTCATAATACAAGAATTAGTATGTCTGGTTTTTATTTTCCAAATGTTAAAATGCACTTTCAAATACTTTTTCTATACAGTACAGGGTATGAAAGACTGGAACAGTCTGCCTCCGAATGTTCAGTCCAGTCCATCTTTAAATATTTTTAAAAAAGCATTAAAAAATATTTAGCTAATAAAGCCAGAGAAGACGATGAGCCTTCATTTCGATTTTCATAACTTAATAAATGACTATCATGTAACTTTGTATTTACCAGTATGACACTATATGTATTGACTTAAATAAGCTCTTTTTCAATGTAACTTTTTTTTGTAATCGTAGGGACCCCAAATTGGGCAATCCTTGATTTCAACTACACTTATCAATGGTGTTTTTATTTATTTTATTTTATTTATTTATTTATTTATTTATTTTATTTTATTTATTATTCTCCATTTGTATAAATAGTTGTTACCAAATTTGTATTGTATATATTAATATATTATCAATGCTTGTTTTTATTGAGTCTTTTTTTTTATTTATATATGATTCATATTTTGTTTGGTTGCTATACTTGAATATCTAATTTTATATAAGTAATGCAAATAATTTATTAGTTTACTTTATTTATGAGTAACATACTGTTGTGTGCATTGTATAAATAATTTTTATTTTCTTTATGCCATCTAAGCAACCCAGAATCATAATCAATTGTATTGTTTAAATAATTATTGACTGATATATTGCACTATATGTATGAGAATTATTTGCGAATGTTAAAATCAAATAAAATCAGTCAATCAATCAGGAGTGCATTCCGGTGTGCGCTGCTGCAATCAGCCTGAGCAGGTCAGACACACCCCCTCAGCCGGAGCTGGGAGAAAACAGTTAGAGAACAGAGCCGCCAAAATCAAAGTCCCCCCCAAAACACAGGCCATAACAGAAAGAACATAAAAGTACATGAAGTATAATGAATTGGATACCAAAGGATAAACTTGGATAAACATGTGACAGCACAGTACATAAAATCTCACACACAAACATTCTAAACATTAACTCAGGTACTGTACTTGAATGATAATATAAAAACATTTTAGTACTACAGTACTTTACAACAGTTCATATGATTCTTCTTCTTCAGGCACTTCAGAAGAAACTGTAGTTTCTTCAAGAGAAAGTCTTATTTCTTCAAAAGAGATATGCAACATCATTACCTTTTTGTGGTGCTTAGACTAATTACCAGAAGCCAGAGAAGATGCAGGGCGTTTGGGTGGCATCATAGAGCTTAACTGGTAATTAAAAACACACTAAAAATTGCACATTGACAACTTGCGCACAAATGAGAAAAAAGGGGCATACACATCATCTCAACCAATCAGCAGGCGGGAGAAACAAAAGCTCTCAGCCATTTGCTAATTTTGATTCACGTGGCAGTTACTTCCGGGTTTGTCAGCAATTTGCGAGTATGCAGGGGGCGCTAGCGCAAAACCGCAAATGGTCAAGGGCCTACTGTACCAAACTGCCCCTAGCCTTGTGCTATCCTGCAAGTGTGTGAAGAACTGTTCAGGGTGTACCACGCCTTCACCTGTTGTTGACTTAGCCAGGCCCCGCCTCCCTGCAACCCTAGTGGGATTTAACAATTTAGTAAAGGAAAAAAGGCAGAACAAAAGGTGCTGGATCACCAATCCTAAGATTAGGGGTTCAAGCCCCACTCTCAACAGGTTGTCACTGTCCTCCCAGTGCAGCTAACTGGGTTATCAAAGGCCGGCCATGTCTCTCACTGTCTATGGTGTCAGGCTGTAAAAGAACCACTGTTGACTTTTGACAAGAGTAGCTGCATTGCCATCAGTGTGCTTCTGCTCTGCAATGATTTTGCAAACTGTACAGGGTGTACTCTGTTCTCGCCTAGAGTCGGCAGGGATGGGCACCAGCCTCCCCGCCACCCTAATTAGGATTAAGCGGTTATAGAAAATGAAATGAAATGAAAAGTTGAATTCTCTGGAGTGGCCCATTATCCAGAGATCTAAACTCAGTACAATCAGTTGTGTGGGTGTGGGTTCCAATGGGTGGCATGGTCTCTGTGGTCCACTCGGAGTAAGAGTTACACAAAGCATCTTTGGCCAGAGATCCATCCATCCACAGAACCGTCCAGCCCATCTGTTCCCCAGCTTTGTAGCCTGAAGATGGGATATCATGCTTACCATACTCTTCATCCTTGAATTTATTGGAAATTATGTAGAAGCCAAGTCCATTGGAATCCATTATATATAATGTTTGTTAGCTATTAAAAGTGGCTTGCAGGTTAATATTGATTAAAGGATCAAGTCAGGTCAAGATAGTAAAGTTAAGGTATAAACAGGTTTGTTACCACTTCCAGGAGAAAACTAATTAACACAGTATGAAATTATTAGGTTGTAGCTTTAGCTGGAAGAAGTGAGACAGACAGGAGATCAAACCAGACTTTATTCCCATTAAATATTAAATTAGAAATATAAACACAGTCTTGCTGCAGTCTAGTAGCTGGGGTTACACAGGGTTAATAATACATTGATTTCACCCCTGCCAGCTACCCTGGATGTCCTGCAAGGGGACACTAATACCACATGTTCTCCTGGATCAGGCAGGTTTGTGTGCAGACTCTCTGAATATCAGATGCTCAGAACGACTCATGGTTTTTTTTTTGTGATTGTTTGCTTATCTGATACTTCACAAAAATAACTACCGAGGAATATTATATTCTAACAGAAATTTATTGAGAGACTCAGACAAGTGTGCTTTAAAATCCCACAAACTTTCTGATACCTGTTTAATGAGTCACAAATTAGAAAATGAAAAACTCTGTTGGGAAACCTTTCTATTTAAAAGCACTGAAGCAGTCCTGAGGCTGTAAATAAAACAGGATGCGGAATCAGATGAGTTTTTAAAAACAGTCTCAATTCTCAAGTTACACCTTCAGCAACCTTTTTAGATTTACATCTCTCTCTCTCTCTCTCTCTCTCTCTCTCTCTCTGTCTGTCTCTAGAACATTAATTAACCATAATTAAACACAGGTGTGAATGATCAGGTGCAACCTCCTTACCATAATTCCACCAATAAGAAAATTCATCCTAAATTCTATCCTAAAAAATGTCACATCCTAAAAAGTGTTCATTTGTATGTTCGTGTTGACAAATTTGTAATAAAAGACATCAGTTTAAAAAAAAACAAACAAAATATATATGCATATCCACATAAATCTTTTATTATAGAAATGCAAACCTCCACCAAGCCCAGCAAACCTAGACATATACACTTAAATATTTAAAATAAATCAATGTACTCTTTTTTAGTCAAAAGCCCCACCTCTTATAGAAAGGACATGTAAAGCCACCTTTTACAAACCAAGAAAATACACCTTCCCCCGCCCCCATGCTGGGCATACTATACTGCACTTCAGAATAAAAAATAAATAAAAACATGAAAATAAAATAGATCACGATCTTTAAAACATTCCTGGATCCAAAATTTGAATCTGATCATCTCCAAAATCTAATCCACTCTCCCCTGGCTGACAGTCAGTACAGATTACCTCCATAAGTTTTTATCGACCCCCAGTGCAGCGAACTGGGTTATCAAAAGTTGGCCATGTTGCTCATTGTCTATGGTGGGGAACTGTAAAAGAACCATTGCTGACTTTTATGAAGACTAGCTGCATAGCCATCAACATGTTTCTGCCCTGCGATGGCCTGACAAGCTGTCTAGGGTGCACTCTACCTTCACCTAAAGTTGGCTGAGAAGGGCGCCAGTCTCCGAGGAACCCTAATTAGGATTAAGTGGTTCAAAAAAATGAATGAAGTTTTTACTGAATTCAGAGAACATACAAAGCAAAGGTAGAATATAATATGGGAGGAAGGTCCAGAAGTATCATTTTCAGAAGAAATATTAAGGAACATGCACTTGGTATAATTACAATAGGAGAAAAAAATCTGATAAACAACAACAACATTTTCTATTTGGAAATGTTAGAAATCTCGTTGGGTTGGTGTGGACTCCTCAGATTCCGTTGTCAATGTTGCTTCTACAGAGCGTCTTACATTTATTATTTTTATAGATCTAACCAGTTGAGGATTAAGCACCATGCTCAAGGGCCAGCAGGCTAAACTCTCCTCAGGCCTAGTTCCTAAACATAAATGTCAATGGTGACGCGAGAGTACTTGAGACACAAACATGAAACTTGGGGGGGGGGGTGCATGTTATTGATTTTCCCACACCACACCACTTCCACAATCTCTCCACTTGCTTCCTGTAGCTGCTCGCATTCGATTTAAAACACTAATGCTTGCCTACATGCCAAAATGCACCTTCCTACCGCAAAAAAAAAAAATTTAACGCACCTTACTCCTCTCCAGATCCTCTACCACTGCGAGACTGATCCCTCCCTATACCGATGGACAAGGGGAAAATGCATCTAAACTTCTCTGTTCTGGCTCCAAGGTGGTGGAATAAACTTCCTCGGTACATCTGCACAGTTGAGTCAATGGTATCTTCAAACAACAGCTGAAAACTTACCTTTTTCAACAGTACTTAGATTAAACACTATACAAACAAACACACACACTCACACACACACACACACACACACACACACACACACACACACACACACACACACACTCCTTCTTTTCTTCTTTTCCTTTCGGCTGTTCCCTTCAGGGGTCGCCACAGCAAATGATCCGCCTCCATCTCTCCCTATCCTCTGCATCTTCTACTCCTACTCCAACGACTTTCATGTCCGCCTTCACTGCATCCATAAATCTTCTCTTTGGTCTTCCTCTGGGCCTTTTGCCTGGTAGTTCCAACCTCAGCATCCTACGACCAATATACTCACTATCCCTCCTCTGTACATGTCCAAACCATCTCAATCTAGCCTCTCTGACTTTGTCTCCAAAACATCTAACATGTGCTGTCCCTCTGATGTACTCATTTCTGATCCTATCCATCCTCGTTACTCCCAAAGAGAACCTCAACATTTTCATCTCTGCTACCTCCAACTCTGACTCCTGTCTTTTCCCCAGGGCCACTGTCTCTAAACCATACAACATTGCTGGCCTCATCACCGTCTTGTACACTTTTCCCTTCATTCTTGCCGATACTCTCCTATCACACATCACACCGGACACTTTTCTCCATCCATTCCAACCTGCCTGCACGCGCTTCTTCACCTCTTTTCCACCCTCTCCATTGCTCTGGATTGTTGAGCCTAAGTACTTAAAATCCTCCACCTTCTTTATCTCTGCCCCCTGTAACCTCAAAGTTCCTCTTGGGTCCTTGTCGTTCACACACATGTATTCTGTCTTACTAAGACTAACCTTCAATCCCCTCCTTTCCAGGGCATACCTCCACCTCTCTAGATTTTCCTCCACTTGGTCTCTGCTCTCACTACAGATCACAATGTCATCTGCAAACATCATAGTCCATGGAGATGCTTGTCTAACCTCATCTGTTAGCCTGTCCATCACCATAGCAAACAAGAAGGGGCTGAGAGCTGACCCTTGATGTAGTCCCACCTCCACCTTGAACTCTTCTGTCACACCGACAGCACACCTCACCACTGTCTTACATCTCTCATACATGTCCTGCACCACTCTAACATACTTCTCTGTCACTCCAGACTTCCTCATACAATACCACAGTTCTTCTCTCGGCACCCTGTCATATGCTTTCTCCAGATCCACAAAGGCACAATGCAGCTCCTTCTGACCTTCTCTGTACTTCTCTATTAACATCCTCAAAGCAAACACTGCATCTGTGGTGCTCTTTCTTGGCATGAAACCAAACTGTTGTTCACAAATGCTGACCTCTGCCCTTAGTCTTGCTTCCACTATTCTTTCCCATAGCTTCATTGTATGGCTCATCAACTTTATCCCTCTGTAGTTGCCACAACTCTGTACATCGCCCTCACACACACACACACACACACCACCAAAAAAAACAAAAAACAAAAACCCACACACCTAACATCTGAGTTTGACTGACGGTACACAGTCTGTGTGCTAACAAACCAGTAGAAGAACAGATTCACTGATACAGACTTCAAAGCGCTTCTGTAAGTCGCCCTGGATAAGAGGCTCTGCAAATTTCATACATTTTAACTGTACAGTTGTATGATCTGCCAGAGATGCCCAGACCAGAAGAAAAAACAAACAAATCAGAGAAAAGGGTTAAAAACACAAAAAGGGTCCAAGTGGCTTTACTACGTTCCCCCTAAGTACATATGGGTTAAATAGTAATAAATACTACACGAGGAAACGGTGAGAAAAGTCACCAGTATATAATCCCATTTGTTCAGTTCCAGTCCCTCCATCAGAACCCAAATCTAAATTCCAAATAAATATGAGGAATGAAAATGTGATGTACATATTCTTTGTGAAGGAGATCTGTACTCATATAAAATCACCTGTTCAGAAAAAGACAGAATTCAGTAAAACATCACACATTTTATTCGCTTTATGCTAGTTTAATGAGTGTTGTTTTCTTACTTACACCAAGTAACAGATGAAGTTGAGTTTTTGGTTGCAGTGCTGGTTGTTGAAGGTGTTTGTCGCGGTGTTCAGAGCTCCACAGTGGTGAGATGGTGCTGGACATGAAGGCATTGAGACCAGGCTCCCCAGCTGCTCCCCGCTCACCCAGAACCAGATTCCATTCATGAAGCGCAGGCCGGTCCACACGCTCTCTGTCTGCGTCTCTGCTGCCTCGAGATTCACCTGCTGTAGACTCGCCTCAGAGGTCACGGAGGCCAAACCGGTGTAATGGGTCCTGCAGTACTGCTGAGCCTCGTCCCATGTCTTACTCTCCTTCACCAGGATCAGGAACCGATAACAGTAAAAGGTCCTTTTTTTACCACACCGGTAGTTCACTTTGAATCCTGAATACGTAGAACTTGTAACAGTACATCTGAATGTGCAATCCAAAGACAGACTCACGTCACTAAACCAGTTTGGGAAATAAAGCGGTTCTCCATCAGACCATGTCCAGGTGCCTGATATTCTTTTCAGACCAAAAAAACTTCCGAAAGAACCAGGTCCAGATTCTAAAAGACGTGTTTTTTCCTCCATATTGCTAATGGTGGCCAGGTCTTTGTAGTTTTCTCTGCAGTACGACTGAGCTTCATTCCAGGTTAATTTAGTGCTAATGTAAATATATTCTCTTATCATGCCTACAGCCAAACCACAACCCACCGCCAGCAGGAAAATAAAAAACAGTGATTTCATCTCTGCTCTGAAATGTCTGACGTCAGTACGTCTCTACACAGCGTCTTTGTGTGATACCGAAGCAAACAAGTCTGGTAATAAAGTTGGTCCATATCTTTTTGTCTTACATGTCATGTCATGCATGCAAAAATATACAAATACATGATAAAGACTATCCTGCTGATGGAGATTTAAACAAATACATCCCATTGCGTATTGAAAATTCCCCTGCCACAACACTCTTGAAGAAAAAAGTGCCAGAGCGGAACATTACACGTATCAAAGATGGAAATGAACGGTGTAGGCAGATGTTGGTGAGTGTATCTGTTACTTCGCTGGTGTTATTGTAGTGTGATTATTTACTGAGTGATTCCCTCGTCTGCTGTGATTATTCGAGGCTTATGGAAGTCCACTTCTTGAGTGTTTTGCACATGCTTCCCTCTCCACCTCATGGAACATGACCCGTTCACTTCATACCTCATTTGTGATGTCACTCATGCAAAAACATGATAATGACCTCAACATGGACAAAAACAAAGAAACCAGACTTTGTTCTCTGGAAAAACACAAGTTCTCAAGAAATAAACTACAAGATTTTAGTATGAGAAAAATCCTTCCATGTTGTCTGTGCACTGTAAATACATTATTTTAGAACGTTGGGGTTAAATGAGAATAAGGCCCTGGCATGAAAACCATCAGAACCTTTTAAACATCAGTACTTTCTGGTTCTGAGCTGCTCCTTGATTTTCTGAACACCTTTTCGATTTCAAGTGACCACCGAAGTCAGTGAGCATCCACATTTGGAACAGGATTGCATTAATAGATCGATCAGTTGAGGGTTATGAATGATTCAAGGAGAAGCCGAGATGGAAATGGAGAACTAAAAACAAAAAGAAACAAACAAGCACCGAAAAACAGTATCAGCTCCCCTCTTCACCCGAGTGTCCAGAACATACGGCCACAAGTCTGGCGACATGACTACAAAGTAGATCATCAAACTGCAACCTAGGATGTCCTGGTGCCAAGTGCACTTATGGACACCCTTATGTTCAAACATGCTGTTTGTAATGGACAAACTGTGACAAGCACAGAAGTCCAACAGCAAAAAAACATTCGGATTCAGACTAGAGAGGGCGTACCTACCGATCACACCCTTCCAGGTCACACTATCATTGCCCACATGGGCGTTGAAGTCTCTCAGGACAACAAGGGCGTCCCAAGGGGGAGCGTTCTCCAACACATCCCCTAAAGACTCTAATAAGGGTGTGTACTCTGAACTGTCATTTGGTGCATAAGCACAAACAACTGTCAGGACCCACCCTCCATCTGAAGGTGGAGGGAAGCTACCCTTTCTTCAACCAAAAAGAACCCCAACGTGTGGGTTCCAAGCTGGGAGGAACAAGGATGCCCTCACCGGCTTGCCGCCTCTCCCCATGAGCAACTCCAGAATGGAATAAGGTTCAGCCCCTCTTGAGATTGCTGGTTCCAGAGCTCAAGCCATGCGTTGATGTGAGCCCGACTATATCTACTCCGTATTGCTCTACCTTATGCACTAGGTCAGGCTCCTTCCCGCCAGAGATATGACCTTCCATGTCCCATGAGTCAGAGTCAGTCACCAAGGATTGGTCCGACAACCCATGCCTTTCATTGCCACCCCACACACACGGCACCCGACCCCTATTGCTCCTCCCACAGGTGGTGGATCCATGGGAGGGCGGAAGCCGGCCACCAGTTACTCGCCTTCAAATCCCGCTCCCAGGCCTGGCTCCAGAGGAAGACCCCCAGTGGCCCGTGTATGGGCAAGGAAAACTGTATCCTTGTTTTTAGTTTTTTCATAGAGGTCTTTTGTCTAGACCTGCACCTAAGATGTGTTTGCCTTGGGTGACCCTACCAGGGGCATAGTGCCCCCGACAACATGGCTCCTAGGATCATGAGGACACGCAAACCCCTTCACCATGATAAGTTGGTGATTCAAGGAGGGGTGCCACCTATCCATAAACCAATTAATATAAATAAATCTATATATCTGCTCTGTGAAGGCCTGGTGAGCTGTCCAGTGTGTGCTCCTCCCTCTCCCAGAGTCACTGAGATGAGCACCAGCCTCCCTGCTACCTGAATTAGGATAAAGCAACTTAGAAAACGAATGAATGTATGAATGATATATAATTATATACAATTACGTACATTAAAAAAGTTTGATAAAATATAATAGATGTAAACAAGAGCATACCCTAATTAGTGGCAAACTTATTGATATTCTGCATAGTTAACTGTTTTATTCAAAGAATAACCTTTTAAAAATATGTTGCAATCATTTTCTATGAAAAAAAAACATGGTTAAAATATACAGCTTACTTAATATACAGTTGCAATAAAAATGTTTGCAAGTTGCAAATAGCATGGCTATTAATATTAATATATTAAATGTGAATTTAAATTTTTTTAATAACATGTATTTATTCCATACGAGACATCCCATTACAATACAATAAACATACTGATATTATATGTTACATATATATATATATATATATATATATATATATATATATATATATATATATATATATATATATATATATATTAACATAAAAGTGTGATGTAATGAACTTTCAGCTGGAACCAGAATAGAATGCAGGAGGCAGTATGAAATGGCACAGAGTCAATTTATTATTCAAAGTGGAAGCACTTAAGCAGAGTGCAAACACAGTAACTACAGTACTGGTGGCGAAGAGAAACACAATAAACATTAAGCACATGACAACTACGAAGCAGGAACTGGTCGAGCACAGAGCTGGAACCAGGAACAAGAGAGAACACAGGGAAGCAGGAAAGTGATGCGATCTTCTGGTGCAGAGGTAAGCATGCGGATTGTCTTTATAGGGAGTAGATGAGAGGACGTTGTTTTGGTTATGCAAGTTGTCATGGTTAAGGACTGTATAAATGATCCAGAAAATATTACTTGTAGATTTTCTCACGGGAGTATATTTGGGCCACTATTGTACCTATGTTATGTAAACGATATGTCAAATTGTATGTCAAACAACTATAAATTACTGTTAGATGCAGATGATAGCGTGTTGATTGTGTCAGATAAAGATCCCAACAAAATATCAAATGTACTTGGGAAGAACTTTGAATGTTGGAACTATGACAGGAAAAGGTAACGAGCTGGATGACATGATGCAGAGAGGGACGGTGGACATACTGTGTGTTCAGGGTACCAGGTGGAAAGGTAGCAAGGCTAGAAGCATAGGAGCAGGGTTTAAGCTGTTTTTTCATGGTGTGGATGGGAAGAGAAATGGAGTAGGAGTCATTTTGAAGGAGGGGATGGTCAGGAATGTTCTAGAAGTGAAAAGAGTGTCAGACAGAGTGATGAGTCTCAAGTTAGAAATTGAAGGCGTGATGTTCAATGTTGTTAGTGCTTATGCCCCACAGACAGGATGTGAGCTAGAAGAGAAGGAGAGATTCTGGAGTGACTTAGATGAAGTGATGCAGAATACCTCCAGAGGTGAAAGAAGTGGTCATTGGGGCAGACTTCAATGGACATGTTGGTGCAGGAAACAGGGGGGACGAGGAAGTGATGGGCAGGTTTGGTATCCAGGACAGAAACACAGAAGAACAGATGTTGGTAGATTTTGCAAAAAGGATGAAAATGGCTGTGGTGAATACTTTCTTCCAGAAGAGACAGGAGAACAGGGTAACTTATAAAAGCAGAGGTAGGAGCACACAGGTAGACTACATCTTGTGTACGTGACATAATTTGAAGGAAGTCAGTGACTGCAAAGTAGTAGTGGGAGAGACTGTTGCCAAACAGCATAGGATGGTGGTGTGCAGGATGACGCTGATGGTGAGGAAGGTGAAGAAGGCAAAGGCAGAGCAGAAGACAAAGTGGTGAAAGCTGAAAAAAGAAGAGTGTTGTGTTGTCTTCAAGGAGGAGTTGAAAATGGCTTTGGGTGGTCAGGAAGTGCTTCAAGATGACTGGACAACTACAGCTAATGTGATCAGGGAGACAGGTAGGAGAATACTTGGTGTGTCATCTGGAAGGAGAGTAGATAAGAATACTTGGTGGTGGAATGAGGAAGTGCAGGAGTGTGTACAAAGGAAGAGGTTAGCTAAGAAGAAGTGGGACATAGAGAGGACTGAAGAAAGTAAACAGGAGTACAGGGAGACACAGCGTAAGGCGAAGGTAGCGGTATCAAAGGCCAAACAGAGGGCGTATCATGACTTGTATGCTAGACTGAACAGTAAGGAGGGAGAAAATAATTTATACAGGTTAGCACATCAGAGAAATAGAGATGGGAAGGACATGCAGCAAGTTTGAGTGATTAAGGACAGAGAGGGAATTGTATTGACTGATGACAGAAGCACGCTGGGAAGATGGAAAGAGTACTTTGAAGAGCTGATGAATGAGGAAAATGAGAGAGAAAAAAAGAGTAGAAGAGGTGACTGTTGAGGACCAGGAAGTAGCAAAGATTAGTAAGGGTGAAGTGAGGAGGCCAAGGAAGAGGATGAAGAATGGAAAGGCAGTTGGTCCTGATGACATACCGGTGGAGGTATGGAAGTGTCTAGGAGAGGTAGCAGTAGATTTCCTGACAAGAACATTCAGCAAGGTCTTAGAGAGTGAGAGTATGCCAGAGGAATGGAGGAGAAGTGTGATGGTGCCCATTTTTAAGAACAAGGGAGATGTGCAGAGTTGTGGCAACTACAGAGGGATAAAGTTGATGAGCCATACGATGAAGTCATGGGAAAGAATAGTGGAAGCTAGACTGAGGGCAGAGGTCAGCATTTGTGAACAACAGTTTGGCTTCATGCCAAGAAAGAGCACCACAGATGCAGTGTTTGCCTTGAGGATGTTAATAGAGAAGTACAGAGAAGGTCAGAAAGAGCTGCATTGTGCCTTTATGGATCTGGAGAAAGCATATGACATGGTGCCGAGAGAGGAACTGTGGTATTGCATGAGGAAGTCTGGAATGGCAGAGAAGTATGTTAGAGTGGTGCAGGACATGTATGAGATGTAAGACAGTGGTGAGGTGTGCTGTTGGTGTGACAGAAGAGTTCAAGGTTTAGGTGGGACTGCATCAAGGGTCAGCTCTGAGCCCCTTCTTGTTTGCTATGGTGATGGACAGGCTGACAGACGAGGTTAAACAAGAATCTCCATGGACTATGATGTTTGAAGATGACATTGTGATCTGCAGTGAGAGTAGAGAACAAGTGCAGGTTAATCTAGAGAGGTGGAGGTATGCTCTGGAAAGGAGGGGAATGAAGTTTAGCCTCAGTAAGACAGAATACATGTGTATGAATGACAAGGACCCAACAGGAACAGTGAGGTTACAGGGAGCAGAGATAAAGAAGGTGGCAGATTTTAAGTACTTAGGCTCAACAATCCAGAGAAATGGAGAGTGTGGAAAAGAGGTGAAGAAGCGTGTGCAGGCAGGTTGGAATGGTTGGAGAAAAGTGTCCGGTGTGATGTGTGATAGGAAGGTATCGGCAAAAATGAAAGGAAACGTGTACAAGACGGTGTTGAGGCCAGCGATGTTGTATGGTTTAGAAACAGTGGCCCTGGGAAAAAGACAGGAGGCAGAGCAGGAGGTAGCAGAGATGAAAATGTTTAGGTTCTCTTTGGGAGTAACGAGGATGGATAGTATCAGGATTGAGCACATGAGAGGGACAGCCCATGTAAGACGTTTTGGAGACAAAGTCAGAGAGGCTAGATTGAGATGGTTTGGGCATGTACAGAGGAGTGCTAGTGAGTATATTGGTAGAACGATGCTGAGGTTGGAACTACCAGGCAGAAGGCCTAGAAGAAGACCAAAGAGAAGATTTTTGGATGTGGTGAAGGAGGACCTGAATGTAGTTGGAGTAAGAGTAGAAGATGCAGAGGATAGGGTGAGATGGAGGCAGATGATTCATTGTGGCGACCCCTGAAGGGAAAGGCTAAAAGGAAAAGAAGAAGTGCTAGTTGCTTCTGGGTTTGTCAGCAATCCGCGTGTCAGCGGGGGGGGGGGGGGGGGCAGTGCGGCGCAAAACCACACATGGTCAAAGGCCTACTGTACCAAACTACCCCAAGTTGTGTGTTATCCTGCAAGTGTCTGGAGAACTGTTAAGGGTATACCATGCCTTCACCTGGTGTCGGCTTAGCCAGGACCCGCCTCCCTGCAACCCTAGCGGGATTTAACAACTCAGTGAAGAAAAAGGCAGAACAAAAGGTGCTGGATCACTGATCCTAAGGTTCGGGGTTCAAGCCCCACTCTCAACAGGTTGTCACTGTCCCCCCAGTCATGTCTCTCATTGTCTATGGTGCGAAGCTGTAAAAGAACCATTGCTGACTTTCAACAAGAGTAGCTGCATTGCCATCAGTGTGTTCTTGCCCTGCAGTGACCTTGCGAGCTGTCCAGGGTGTACTCTGCTCTCTCCCAGAATTGGCTGGGATGGGCGCCAGTCTACCCGCGACCCTAATTAGGATTAAGCGGTTACAGAAAATGAAATAAAATGAAATGAAAAGTTGAATTCTCTTGAGTGGCCCATTATCCAGAGATCTAAACTCGGTACTATCAGTTGTGTGGATCTGGGTTCCAATGGGTGGCATGGTCTCTGTGGTTCACTCGGAATAAGAGTTATACTAGGGATCTTTGGCCAGAGGTCCATCCACCCACAGAATCTTCCAGCCCAGCTGTTCTCTGGTTTTGTAGCCTGAAGGTGGGATATCATGCTGACTAGAATTACTGTATCCGACATAATAAGCGCCCTGCTCCAATACCACCACCCCCATCCCCAATGTTTTAGATGTTACGTCTAATAACTGTCCATGTGTACTGGGAGCAAAATGGTGGGTCAAACTTACCAATTTTATTCAATTAGTCTCTGTAACGGTAAAATGAGGCATTCACTACCTGTAAAAGTGAGTTTAGATGGTATTTCAAGACCCCCTGCCACTGGGGAATGTCTATAATGTTCATCAGTAACAACACATTTGATCGTTCAATGTGCTTTAAAAAAACAGGAAAATATTTTGCTGTGTTCTCTTGGTAAATGTCCAACAACTGATGAACCATTAGAAACTGCTACAGCAAAACTATGGGATGCTCTGAATGAATGGAGCGATGAGCCAGATATGGACTTATCAGAAAGTGATGACGAGTATTTTTCACCCGATTCTCCTGCTCACTAACTTCATAAGTTTAAAGACGTTCCTAGCCATATGCTTTTCAACCCATGTGCTAAAGTTGATCTTTGTGTTTATTGGTTCAATGTGCCATGTGCTAAAGTTGATCTTTGTGTTTATTGGTTCAATGTGCCATGGGCTAAAGTTGACATTCATGTTTATTGGCTTGATTTTAGATCTGGGTAAAATATTTAAAGGAACTGCACCGGGAGAGGAAATTAAAGGGTTTTCTTTTTAATTATGCTATTTTCTGTTTATTTTCAGCTTTCATGTAAGTAATTTGGTTGATACAACAAAATGAATAACACAAATACCAGTAAAACTCTTATTGTTATGTTATTATTCATGTTTTCCGCCTCTATAGTAATAAGCACTTATGTTCCACTCTGCTGGTAACATTTTAATAAGCGCCGACCCACTCCAATTTTTTAGGGGCCATGGGCGCTTTTCACATCAAATTATGTAGAAGCCAAGTCCAATTGAACACACATTGTATGTAATGTTTGTTAGACAGCATGAAATTATTAGGTTGTAGCTTTGGCTGGAAGAAGTGAGACAGACAGGAGGTCAAACCAGACTTTATTCCCATTAAATTAGAAATATAAACAGTCTTGATGCTGTCTAGTGAGAGGGGTTATATAGGGTTAATAATACACTGTTTTCCCCCCTGCCAGCTACCCTGGCTATCCTGCAAAGGAACACTAATACCCCGGGTTCTTCTGGACCAGGTGGGTTTGTGTGCAGACTCTCTGAATATCAGATGCTCAGAACGACTCAGTTTTTTTGTGTGTTTGCTTGTTAAACTGATGCTTCACAAAAATACCTACCCACGAATATTATTTATTATAACATAAATTTATTCAGACATTCAGACAAGTGTGCTTTAACAACCCACAAACTTTCTGATACCTGTTCAATGAGTCAGAAATTAAAAAGTGAAAAACTCTGTTGGGAAACCCTTTTATTTAAAAGTACTGAAGCAGTACTGAGGCTGTAAACAAAACAGGGTGTGGATCAGGTGAGTTTTTAAAAACAGTCACTTCTCAAGTTACACCTTCAGCAACCTTTCTAAATTTACATCTCTCTCTCTCTCTCTCGCTCTCTCTTTCTCTCTAACATTAATTAATCATGATTAAACACAGGTGTGAACTATCTGGTGTTACCTCCTTACCATAATTCCACCAATAATAAATTCATCCTAAATTAAGTCTTTATTTGTATGTTCGTGTTGACAGAGTTTTTAAATAAAAGACATCAGTTAAAAAAAACAAACAAAAATATGTACACAACCACATACATTTTTTTATTATAGAAATGCAAACCTCCACCAAGCCCAGCAAACCTAGACAGATTAAATATTTAAAATAAATCCATGTACTCTTTTTTTGTCAACAGCCTCGCCTCCTGTAGAAATGACATGTAAAGCCACGTTTTACAAATCAAGACCCCCCGCGCGCGAGTTGAGCTTACCATACCGCGCTTCAAAATAAGTAAATAAATAAAAACATAAAAATTAAATAGATCACGATCCTTAAAACATTCCTGGATCCAAAATTTGAATCAGATCATCTCCAAAATCTAATTCACTCTCCCCTGGCTGACACCCAGTACAGATTACATCCATAAGTTTTTATCGACTGCCAGTGCAGCTAACTGGGTTATCAAAAGCTGGCCATGTTGCTCATTGTCTATGATGAGAGGTTGTAAAAGAATCATTGCTGGCTTTCATCAAGACTAGCTGCATAGCCATCAACATGTTTCTGCGATGGCCTGGTAAGCTGTCCAGGGTTAACTCTGCCTTCACCTTAAGTTGGCTGACATGGGCGCCAGTCTCCGAGCAACCCTAATTAGGATTAAGTGGTTCAGAAAATGAATGAAGTTTTTACTGAATTCAGAGAACATACAAATACAAAGCAAAGGAAGAATATAATAATGGAGGAGGGTCCAGAAGTATCATTTACATAAGGAACATGCACTTGGGATAATTACAATAGGAGAAAAATTGTAATAAACAACAACAACATTTTCTATTTGGACATGTTAGACATATCGTTGGCTTGGTGTGGACACCTCAGATTCCATCTTACATTTATTGTTTTCATAGATCTGACCAGTTGAGGGTTAAGGACCATGCTTAAAAACCAGCAGTCTAAACTCTTCTCAGGCCTCCTTCCTAACTATAAACATCAACGGTGACTCTAGAGTGCTTGAGACACGGACATAAAACTTGGTAATAAGTATGAGGGACCATGTTAATGATTTTTCCACATCACACCACTTCTACGATCTCTCCACTTGCTTCCTGTAGCTGCTCGCATTCAATTTAAAACACTAATGTTTGCCTACAAGCCAAAATGCACCTTCCTACCTCAAGACACTTATCGCACCCTACTACACCACGTTCGCTCAGATCCTCTAGCACTGTAAGACTGCTCCCTCCCTCTATCGAGGAACAAGGGAAACTACATCTAAACTCTTCTGTTTTGGCACCAAAGTGGAGGAATGAACATCCTTTAGACCAGGGGTCGGCAACCCGTGGCTCCCGGAGCCGCATGAGGCTCTTTCACCTCTCTGGTGCGGCTCCGTGGCCATTCAAAATAACATTTTACTTTACGGTGGCTGATGGGTGCACCACAAAAATCATCTACAAAAAAAACACACCGCATCAACTCACATCGGAAGCACGTCGGGCTTCCAGGGGTTAGAGAGTTAAACCAGCTTTCACCTGAATGATGGGAGAATCTGCCTAAGGCAGAGTCCTGCAACAGTGAGTCTCAGTGTTTTTGATCTGCTGTGTTGGTGGATTTCCAAATTCTTGTGCTTATGGCAAGGAGTGCTTTCACCATCAGCAGTGCGGTGAGCGCCACCGGGGTTTTTCTGCTGTCAGGGTTTGTAATCCAGGAACGGAAATCACAGTTGAAGGAAGAGACGGTGGATGAGATTTGTTTATACACAGCAATCTGTGAATTAAATAACTCCAGTGACAAAATAAAAGACTGGGTGTGGTTCAGTCTCCACTCTGAGAATGGGGCGGTCACTGCAGCATTAAGCATTAATGTTATTTAAAAGAATGTTGAGCAGGATGTTTATTCTTAAAATAAGTCTTCATATACTTTCTGTGATGGTGTCATTTTTGTAAATTAAAACTATGACAAAACAACATTAATATAACGAATAAAGACAAAGAAGATCCCACGAAGGGCGTGATGGTGAGGTCGGCTACCCAACCCGTTAACACATCTGGCTGCACCCCGTCCCTCGCTTCATGGGACGGATATTCTTTTTCTTTATAAAAATACAAGAAGGACTCGAACACATTCATTTATTTTCTGAACCACTTAATCCTAATTAGGATTGCGGGGAGGCTGGCGATTTTTTTTTTAATCTAAATGTTTTTGTTGCAAGCAGAATTGTAGTTTAATTGTCTCTGCAGTCGTTTAAATCAATACAACACATTCTTGTTTTATATTAATATGAAGGAAAAAGAGGGAAAACATTATATGCAGTGTTATTTGATTTTAAATGTCAAAAAAGGATTTGTGGCTCCCAGTGTTTTCTTTATAATGTGGAAAACAAGTCTAAATGGCTCTTTGAATGGCAAAGGTTGCCGACCCCTGAACTAGATTCGGAGAGCCGAATCAATGGGTATCTTCAAACAACGGCTGAAAACTTACCTTTTTCAACAGTACTTAGATTAAGCACTATACAAACCCACACACCTAACATCTGAATTTGTCTGACGGTACACAGTCTGTGTTGTAACAAACCAGTACAAGAACATATCCGCTGATAGAGACTTCAAAGCGCTTCAGTAAGTCGCCCTGGATAAGAGGCTCTGCAAAATGCTGTAAATGTAAATGTAATGTAGGAGATTGTCACAAATCAGTCTGCCAAGTTTCATACATTTTAACTTTACAGTCGTACAATCTGCCAGAGATGCCCAGACCAGAAGAAAAAACAAACAAATCAGAGAAAAGGGTTAAAAACGCAGTGAGGGTCCAAGTGTTTTCATTACGTGCCCTCTGATTACATATGGGTTAATTAGTAATAAATACTGCACGAGGAAACAGTGAAAAAAGTCAACAGTATATAATCCCATGTGTTCAGTTCCAGTCCCTCCATCAGAACCCAAATAAATATCAGTAAAGAAAAAAAAATAATAATAAATAATGATTAGGTGTACATATTCTTCTTGAAGGAGATCTGTACTCATATAAAATCACCTGTTCAGAAAAAGAGAGAATTCAGTAAAACGTCACACATTTTATTCATTTTATGCCAGTTTAATGAGTGTTATTTTCTTTACTCACATCTAGTAACAGATGAAGTTGAGTTTTTGGTTGCAGTGTTGGTTGGTTGTGGTGTTTGTCGCGGTGTTCAGAGCACCACAGTGGTGAGATGGAGCTGGACATGAAGGCATTGAGACCAGGCTCCCCAGCTGCTCCCCGCTCACCCAGAACCAGATTCCACTCATGAAGCGCAGGCCAGTCCACACGCTCTCTGTCTGCGTCTCTGCCACTGCTAGATTCACCACCTGCAGACTCGCCTCAGAGGTCACGGAGGCCAAACCGGTGTAATGGGTCCTGCAGTACTGCTGTGCCTCGTCCCAGGTCTTACTCTCCTTCACCAGGATCAAGAACCGATAACAGTAAAAGGTCCTTTTTTCAATACATGGGCTGTTCACTTGGAATCCTGAATATGTAGGACTTGTAACAGTACAACTGTATGTGCAATCCAGAGACAGACTCACGTTACTAAACCAGTTTGGGAAATAAAGCGGTTCTCCATCAGACCATGTCCAGGTGCTTGATATTCTTTTCAGACCGAAAAAACTTCCGAAAGAACCAGGTCCAGATGCTAAAAGACGTGTTTTTTCCTCCATATTGCTAATGGTGGCCAGGTCTTTGTAGTTTTCTCTGCAGTAAGACTGAGCTTCATTCCAGGTTAATTTAGTGCTAATGTAAATATATTCTCTTATGCCTACAGCCGAACCACAACTTACCACCAGCAGGAAAATAAAAAACAGTAATTTCATCTCTGCTCTGAAGCGTCTGAGGTCAGTACGTCTCCTCTACACAGCGTCTTTATGTGATACCAAAGCAAACAAGTCTGGTAATAAAGTTGGTCCATATCTTTTTGTCATAGAATTCATGCCATGCATGCAAAAATATACAAATACATGATAAAGACTATCCTGCTGATGGAGATTTAAACAAATACACCCCACTGCGTATTGAAAATTCCCCTGCCACAACACTCTTGAAAAAGTGCCAGAGCAGAACATTACACGTATCAGAGATGGAAATGTACGGTGCAGGCAGATGTTGGTGAGTGTATCTGTTACTTCGCTGGTGTTATTGTAGTGTGATTATTTACTGAGTGATTCCCTCGTCTGCTGTGATTATTCGAGGCTTATGGAAGTCCACTTCTTGAGTGTTTTGCACATGCTTCCCTCTCCACCTCATGGAACATGACCCCTTCACTTTATACCTCATTTGTGATGTCACTCATGCAAAAACATGATAATGACCTCAACATGGACAAAAACAAAGAAACCAGACTTTGTTCTCTGGAAAAACACAAGTTCTCAAGAAATAAACTACAAGATTTTAGTATGAGAAAAATCCTTCCATGTTGTCTGTGCACTGTAAATACATTATTTTAGAACGTTGGGGTTAAATGAGAATAAGGCCCTGGCATGAAAACCATCAGAACCTTTTAAACATCAGTACTTTCTGGTTCTGAGCTGCTCCTTGCTTTTCTGGACATCTTTTTAGTTTCAAGTGCCCACTGATGTCAGTGAGCATCCACATGTGGAACAGGATTGCATTAATAGATCGATCAGTTGAGGGTTATGATTGACTTCCTGAAATATTGAGACTACCACAGAACACCGTGATGGTCCTCATCCACATACGAAGACCACAAACCCGATGTTCCTCCAGAGCTGTAAAAGGATGACAGGAAACGTCATCATGGATTCCTCCTCAATAAAAACCCAAGTGCCGCTCAATCCTGCAAAATCCTTCTAAAACAACATCTGGGTGTAATCCTGAAATATACACGTGTACGTCCCATCCATTATACTCTTCTTGTTATTATTCACCTCACAGACTCTGGATAGTGTCTGAATTAATTTTCAATTGATGTAAAAATAAGTATAAAAACTTTGAGTGATTTTTATTGCCATGTAGAAGCGCTTCCTCACCTCAAGCCTGGTGGATAGTCAATAGTTCATCAGTGATATCCACCTCACCTTTAGTGAATGCATCAAAAAGCCAAGAAACAGGGGGTGGCAGTGACCTTATTTACAGCCAAAATAATATCACCATCTCATTTTACAGATTTTGTGGGTTAGACCATCGTGGCACACAACACTTCAACTGTTATTTATTCTCTTTACAGATCTCACATCTCTTTCTCTCTCTCACACCCGCAAGTGTTAGCACGCACTGTTCCAGCCACAGAATCACAAACACAATGAAATTTTATGTAAAATGTTTTAGTTCAGTTCATTTTCTGTAACCGCTTCATCCTAATTAGGGTCGCGGGGAGGCTGGTGCCCATCCCAGCCAACTCAGGGCGAGGGCAGAGTACACCCTGGACAGCTCGCCAGGCCATCGCAGGGCGGAAACACGCTGACGGCTTTGCAGCCTACTCTTGTCGAAAGTCAGCAATGGTTCTTTTACATTCCTCTCACCATAGACAGTGAGAGACATGGCCCGCCTTTGATAACCCAGTTAGCTGCACTGGGGGGGACAGTGACAACCTTGTGGAGAGTGGGACTCGAACCCCCAACCTTTGGATCAGCGATCCGGTGCCTTATACCGCTAGACCACCAATGCCCCCTGTAAAATGTTTTACATTTATTTATTCTGTAATACAAAGTGAATGAGATTTGACAATCAAATGTACATTTCCTGTAAGTTACAGTGCCATTCCAGAAATTTATAGACATCCATAAGAAATATTCCATCTGTATACTAATTATAAAAGTTTATAGAATTGTAAAAGTGTACAACATTTGTTGATCAAGAAGAAGCCGAGATGGAAATGGATAACTAAAAACAAAACAAAACAAACAAACAAAAAAACAACAGTATAAATTATAAAGACCAAATACAAAGAATAATAAAAATCCACCATACCGGATAATGTGTATAAAAGAGTAGTCAGTCCGTCAGTCGATTCATGAAGGTTTAATAAAACGGCTTACACTGAAATGGAATCATCCAGTATTTAACAGAAGTTCAAGTCTTGCCTCCTCTCCTCATCAATATTCTCTTCATTAATCAGTAGTTTAAATTTCTCAGTTTGAAAAATAAACAAAAACCATGTTCTTTCACTCAACCAAATATCACTCCATCATCCCAGTCTGTGATAACGATCAGTACGTTTCATTAAAAGCATAAAATCAAGATTAAAATCAGTACGGCTCTGCTTTCAAACTCCGGTAGAGACAGCAGGTGAATATCATCCCCACGATCTAAAACCAAACAAAACAAAAACAAAAAGTTTTCAATCACAGACAGTAGGTCAGGGTTGAGTAATAAACAGTTACGCCAACTGATCATCATCCCCATGCAACCATCCATATCCTCAACTGACTGAATATCACGATTCTGTAGAAACCCAACTCAGCCTCTATGCCTAACATCTAACAAGCGTGTGAATGCCCCCTGGTGCCTGCTGTCAGGTTCTTCATGTTCTTTTGTCTCCTAACAGTATTTTTTAAAGCATCTGTGATAAATATCACAAAAACATCATGTTATATTTATTAAGTCGTATTGCCCAGCCTACAGCAAGTCTTGGTGTTTTATTCCTGTGACACCACACATAGAACGTTCATTTACATATTTACACATTCGTTCATTCATTAACACTCGACTGAAGCGAGCACCTGTCCTTCCATTACAGAGAAAAACAAAATATTAAACCACCAAAAACACCTGGTATTGTGACCAAAACAGCACAACTCGACAACAAATAAATTTCAGTCATAATAAACTTATAAATAAATAAAAATTATAGCTTTACCTCAGACACCAGAGACCCCGCCCTTAAATGTTACATCCGCATTCATTAGAAAAACTTCACCTTATTAAAAGCATGTTACACTACGCAAGTAGTCGCAATAAAAACCATAATGTTCGAAAAATTATAGCTGTGATGTTCTGACCAATAAAAATCCAGCATTTCAAGAAAATAAAGCATTAACTGGGGACAGGAATTTTATTTTCATTAATATATTTTTTAAATATTATATATAATGTATTTTATTTATCATTCATTCATTCATTTTCTGAACTGCTTAATCCTAATTAGGGTTGAGGGGAAGCTGGTGCCCATCTCAGCCGACTCTGTGCGAGGGCAAAATACACCCTCAACAGCTCTTATTTTATTTATTCATTTTAAAATCATGTCTTACCTGTACACAGGCCACACCCACGCCAACTGCTCCAATCAGCTTTAAGTGGTCCATAATAAAGTTCTCCAGTTTAGTAATGCAGCCGCCCTGAGAATAAACGAGAGAATTAAAATAAAATGATAATATATGACTACAGAGGCAGGTCAAATATATAGGAACATTTATAAATAACTTTTTTTTAAATCCAAAAATATTACAAAATTTAGCAGACATTAAACGAAAACTAAATGCATGTGAAAATCACACAAATTAAAAAATATCCATTTAATAGCACATACAAACCATTTCCAACTCAATGTTCAAAAAACGTCTGCTTCAAAAAGCTGCTAAAACATCAAATTATTTCTGTATATACATTAATTTAATTTCAATTATAGTAAAGCAGTTACATTTCTGCATTTTTGTTTTTATTGTTTCATATTTACGTTATTATCAATTTATGGAAATGACACCCGAATAAAGAAACACATTTATTTATCTCTGCTAATCTTTAGCTACATAAAACATTAGACTCATATGAAGTTAAAATAAATAAAACTACATCTTTCAACCAGAAAAATCAATCCACGAACAAAAATATATCATCATATGCTGGAGAAAGTGACCAGTGAATAATCGTACTGATAATAATAATCATCAAAAGGCTGTACAGGGTGTACTCTGCCCTCACCGAGAGTTGACTGAGATGGGCGCCAGTCTCCCCAAAACCATAACAAAAAATTAGGTGAATCAGAAAATGAATACTATAAACTAAAAAAACTGGAATGATGAAATATGAATAATATACAGTGATCTCTCACTTTCCACACTAAGTTGTGAACCTCACATAAAAATGTAAGTAGTTTTGTTGGGAGGTTTTGGGTTGGGATTTTTTTTGTTCATTTGGGGTTTTTTTTTAAGTAATTGGCCTTGTTTTGAGAACAATGTCCTTCAATTTTTCCCTTTTTTTCCTTAATTTTTTATTTTTCGATGCATAATTTTTGAAAAACCCGCGATGCACTGAAGCCACGGAAACTGAATCACAAAGTAGCGAGGGATCACTGTAATATTAAAAAACAACAACAACAATAATAATAATATAAAAATAATAATGGCGGCATGGTGGTTAGCACGTCCACCTCACAGTAAGAAGGCCTGGATTCTATTCCCAGCCTAGGTGTCTGTGTGGAGTTTGCATGTTCTCCCCGTGCTCGGGTGGGTTTCCTCTGGGTTCTCCAGTTTCCTCCCACAGTCCAAAATATGTACAATAGGCTAAGTGGCTTTTCCAAATATCCTGTAGCTCTGAGTGTGAATGGCTGTGAGAGTGTTGGCCTTGCGATAGTCTGACGAGCTATGTAAGGTGTAACCTTCCCTTGCACAAAGTTGGCTGAGATGGACACCAGCTTTATTAGGAGGAAATAGCTTAGAAAATGAATGAAATGAAAGAATAAAATAACAACAACAACTATAATAATAAAATAATGAATATCTAACATAATAATAACAACTAAAAGGTGTGCAGATCTAAATTACGATTGATACCACTGCCCCCTGTTGGGTAAATCATATCAGGGCACCTTCAAATCATCAGTTTAAATATTTTTTGAGAGGAAACCTGCAGGGATCCTCTTGCTCACCTCTGCTTTAAAAATGTTAGAGGGATGAACTCTGAGTCCACAGTCTTTTTTTATCGTCTTACAGCAGCTGTCTGGTACCTTCGGTGTCAGTGACCCATTGTTCCAAAAGCTCTCCATCCAATCAGAAGAGTTGTAGCTTCCGCAGCACTTGAACTGAGACAGAGGAGAAAAAAAAAACATACAAATTCTTAAGCGCTATTAAAAAACGGTGCTCACAGACATACAAATGGAATGTGAAATAATAATTGCTCTCTTTTACCTCTTGCTGTAGTTTATTCACAGCTTCTGTGATGTGTTCGCTGCCAGTGCGGTTATAGTTCTTCACCATTGTATCCATCAGATTTTTCTTCAGGTCTTCATTCAGCTGGATGAAACAGTGAAAAACAAATTAAACAAAAATGTATTTTATATGTTTATTTAAACGCCTCTGCTGTTTTGTTGTGCCCTTGTTAAAAAAAAAAAAAAGAAAGAAAGAAAAGAAAAGAAATTTCATGCCCTCCAGGCACGACAGAATACGAGACCTTACCCTCTGGTAGTATATGTATGCCAAGACTCCAGCCAGGACCTCCAACAGGAAGATACATAACAGGAGCACAAAATACTAAAACAGGACAAAAAAGGAACAAAAATAAATCCATGGAGACTAAAGTGAAACAGCGTGAAACTCTGAACTCTCTGAGCATTTCACAGCATTCTGTTTCAATGTCTCTCTCACTCACACACACACACACACACACACACACACACACACAACGTATACGAGATACCAGATCAGTAAATCTATGAACCAGTGAACTTCCTGAAACATTTTTTCAGCCTGTTGCAGCCTAAGGTGCTGAAAGTTGGACCTCAAAAAGAGCTAATAAGAAATGCATTGAGGTGATTCATGAACATTGAGATGTTTGTGTACTGCGCAATTTCACAGGTTATCTGGAAGGAACACAGGACTAACGAGTCCACCTTGTAGCCTCTTGCCTGTCATCAACAAATGTAAACTTGTCTACTTTGACCACACAAGTTGACTGTCTTGTAGTACAGAGTGTAAAGGACTAGATAAGGAGGTCTAACTAAGAGAAGATGGATGCATGATAATCGGGACCAGATGGGCCTGAAAGGTGCCGCTTGGTCTACTTGTCACGGGACAGGCAGGAATGGTGGACCGTGTGTGTGTCTTGTAGGATTGCTCATGTGCAAACATGAGAATAGCCTTCAGCAGCTGAATTAATAAAAATAAATCCAGCGGTTGTGTTGATAAACTGATTGCCCCACATGTGAACATTCTACAGAATTTATACCGTAATTCTAACGGTTCTGAACGCGGACTAGGACAATATTAACATTAATAACTCCCTGCGTGTGTAACTCTGAGTTCAGGACAATTTCACAGTGAGCGGAGGAGTGAAACTTCTTTTTTTTATTTTCTCCCAACTTGGTCGTATCCAATTCCCACCTATTGGGTATTGCAATGACATGCAATGGTAGCCAGTGCCCTCCGTTCGAACTGCGGTGCTATGTGAATTTTTGGTTGTTGGCTAACACACTAGAAGGGAAAGTGCTATCCCACCCCTGTGTACAAATGAGCTCACAGATGCCCATTGCTGTGAGTGACAGCTTAGCGAACATGCACCATCTGTTCCTCCCTCCCGTGAGAGCTCAACCAATTAGCTCTCATGGACTCCCGGTCAGGGATGGCTGTGGCATTAACCCAATTTCGAACTTGTGATCTTCGGGTTTATAATAACACACCTTGTTGATGCACCACTTGGGAACCAGGAGTGAAGCTTCACCTCAAACTTAATATGCCCTAATACATCATTATGTGCATATGTGGGGACGGACACATATTTCTGCCTGCTTGGGCCTGTACATAGCTAAATATGTGGCGTGGAGACAAAGAGAGACAAAGAGAGGGGGTGTGGGGGGCAATACAAACACAGAGAGATAGAGAGAAGGGGTGGTGGCAGATATAGAAAAGGGGTGGGGGAGATAGAGAAAGAGGTGTGGGCGAGAGACAGCAAGAGAGAAAGACCACCACTTTTGCCACCCCAACGGTATAAAAGATTAGTGATCAAGTTTTTTATTTAAATATTGTTCTAAAGTTTTTTTTCTCTCCATATTTAACTAAAAAGTTGTCTCCCAAAACTATGAAATCTATATAAATTGTAACAAGTGAGAACAAACAAGCCACGCCCCTAACCCCACCCTTTAAGACTATAATCATAATCTATATACAAGAATTTTTGGTTCTTCTACAAATTCTGTGAAGTTCAGTTTCTCACCACTCTCAGAAGCCTCCTGTTCTCTTTAAAGGTGGCGCAGCAGCCCAGAATCCCTGTTACCATGACAACGACCCCTGCCAGGCAGAGGATGTAAGCTGACACAATGTAGATCCGGGAGGACAGTAAGCTAATGTAGTCACTCTTCTTCACCAGTGTCCACAGTCCGACAGCCATCACCGCACCCCCTGCCAGCTGGAAGGACAGAAACATATCCTTCATTCTGCGTAAGTGTGCATAAGTGTGTGTTTGTGTGTGTGTTCAAGGTTAACGCCACAACAACAAACTAACATTAAACTCCATTCATTAACAAGATTCCATTACACAGATCTGAAAATTTAATCATGCTGCTTGTTTTTACTGAGTTTTAATGCATAAAAACATCACTATACAACTCTGATTTAAACAGAGTGATAAGACAAAACTAAGAGCAAATATAAGTAAAAAAATATTTTATTTAATACATTAATTGCAAAAAAAAAAAAAAAAAAAAAAAAAAAAAAAAAAAACAACCCCACAGGCACATTTCCACTCACCCAGAACAGGAAATTAAACATAAACAGGAGATACTTCAGGCACACCGTCCCACAGCGGTCATTTTTGTTGACACCCATCCTAAAGGAGGACGAGATGGCATTAGGTCAGGGTTATGCTGTATTTTAGTTTAAACACCACATGTCTGATGTTACTGTAAACACCACACAGAACTGAATGAATAATTGCAAATTTTTTTTATATTCAGTGCTGTGTGTTTTCTCTTTCTATTTATGATGAACTACTGAACACAATGCAGCAATGTCCTTTCACTCAAATATAATTTACATATAAATCAATAAACCTAATCCAAAGCACAGGGCATACGAATTTCACTTCCTGTAGGCAAGTCGATTCAGAGTGCAGCTGTTCTGACTCTCTGAACATGAGTGCAGACAACAGGCCACGATCCTGTTCACACTCAACCTTTTACGTTTGTGTGTGAATTAAGTTTAAATAAAAGGCTTTTCTCAGCATCTGATACCCTTTCTGTGGTTCAGGACACATTAATTACATTCTCTTACCCAAACACAATTTATGGTTTCTATAAACATCTTTATTTTATTTTTTAATGTCAATTTAAAAAAAAATCATTAGTTTGACACTGATTTTATGGTGGACTTTAATTAACACTAAACAAATCTGTCTAACAATAATGAATCATTGGATAAACATTACTTAATCAAGCCCTATCTCTCAGACACAGACAAGTACAATAAGTAGTGTTAAGTGTCATATAATAGGAAAATGGAACCTTGTTACTGGTAATGAAATTCTTGGTCTCAAATAACGAGTTGAGGCAAGCCAGAGAGCTGACTTATGAAATATCAGGGATTACTCAAAGTGTCTCCCTCCCTCAGTCTGCAATTCTCAGTAATAAATGTTTAGAAGGATGTGAGTCGGAGGTTATATATGCAGCATCTGTGTGTGGTGTGTCTAGATGGATCTGTACCAGATGATAAACACCAGTATGAGTAACTCCACTGTACATTCACGTTAACGCCTGTGTCTGCTGTCTTGGTTCCCTTAGTTGAAAGGAGATTTCCTCCTATCCTTTCCTTTTCTTATAATCATTCTCTCACTGTCCACCTGCCTGAACACAGACCCTTACTCACACCTTTTAAACAGTTTCCCCTGGAAATCATTTTCTGATTAAAAGCAGATGTCACCACCTTTCATTCCGCCTCATTTTCCATGATTTCAATAATCATACAAAGAGACAGTTTGTAATCCTGAGGTCCAACATTCTGAGATCAGAAAACAAACCTGCATAGGATAAATAAATAACAAACAAAAACCCAGCATCAAGATCATCACTGCAAAATGAGGTGCAAATAATAAATGTATGGCAACACTGAAGACTCCTTCAACAAATTTTAAAAGTCTCCTGTATATTTATTGAATACTAAAAAAAGATTTTAATCTCCCTATAATTATAGAATTAATATTAATATTTAATATCAACAATCGGTGGATTCTATTTTATTAAATATGCATATACGTACTACAAACCTTAGTAATTGTATTTAGCCGGAAGTTGTTTAAAAGGAATTTTGGTGTTTGTTTTTTTTTTTTGTTATAATTATGCAACAGCTAAAAGAAAAAAATACTGGGAAAAAACAGAAGTGGAAAAGTGCTAATGTTTACATTACTTGCTAATATAGATCAACTTTACAGCTCAGCAAACAACAAATCATCATCATTTATATTCATTGAAGTCTATCTCCCCGACGTGTCGTTAGCGAGTATTAGCTTAGCACAAAAACACCTCAACATGAAAAATGTTAGCTCGGAGTGCTAGCTAGCTTTAGCTCGAAGCAACAGATTATTATTTGTTTTACCTGTAAATTGTGAAATAAAACAATGACACTACTGTTGAAGCTCAAACAAAAGAAAACGCCGTATTTACAGACTTTTAAAATACTTTTAAAAACTTTAACTTAAAAAAGTGTGTAAAAAAAACAAACACGTAAATTACTGCCGCAGAGATTTGCAGTTTCGTCTTTCTCCTCAGTCCAGGTATGAAATTCTACAGCCTCACCCCAACCAGGGAAAAGGGGCGTGTCCACAGAGGACCCTTGCCCCGCCTGCGATTGGCTCAATTTCTTCTCGGTGTATGTTGAAGGCTGTTTTTTCATCGTCGAATCAATTGGCTCACATTATCAGTATGAACTGACTCTTTCGACTCCAAACTAAAACTAACGTATTGTGCAATTTTAAGCAAGGATTTAAATAACCAGCAGTCATAAATTTACTCACGATTTACACTTTTTTGAAGTTCATTCATTCATTTTCTGAAACTGATTAATCCTAATTAGGATAGATAAGGAGGCTGGTGCCCATCTCAGCCGTCTCTTTGTTGAGGGCAGCGTACTCCCTGGACACTTCGCAGGACAGAAACACTCTGACTTCTATGCAGCTTGCCTTTTTGCTCTTTACGAACATCAGCCCCCTCCTCGAATCGCCACCTTTATCATGGTGGAGAGGTTTGCATGACCTAATGATCCTAGGAGCTATACTGTCAGGGGCATGATGCCCGGGGTTGGGTCACCCATGGCAAACAGGTCCTGGGTGACGGTCCAGACGAAGTGCAATTCAGAAGACTCCTATGCCAAAAAACAAAACAAAACAAGGAGATAGTTTCCCTTGCCCAGACTTGGGTCACCGGGGTCTCCCCTGGAGCCAGGCCTCAGGGAGGGGCTCGAAGGCGATCGCCCTCTGGTCAGGCTTCTGCCCATGGAGCCCAGCCGGCCACAGCCCAAAAAGGAGACATGGGTCCGCCCTCCCATGGATCCACCACCTATGGCAGGGGCTATAGGGGTCAGGTGCAGTGTGAGTTGGGTGGCACTCTTGACCAACCCTGTATGCTCCACAGGATCTTGGAGGTGGCATGGGAGTTTGCTTAATCTGTCCACATGTGTTTTGTGGACTTGGAGAGGGCTTTTGACCGCGTCCCTCGAGCTATCTTGTGAGGTGTGCTCCGGGAGTACAGCGTTCTGGATTCATTGCAATGGCCTGCTCCATCGCTCTATTACCGGAGCCAGAGTTTGGTCCTGGTTGAATTCGTTTCCGATGAGTGTTGGAGTTATCCAAGGCTGTCCTTTGTCACAGATTCTGTTCATAATTTTATGAACAGTATTTCTAGGCACGGCCGAGGCACTGAGGGGTTCTGTATTGGTGGCCATATGATCTCGTCTCTGCATTTTGCAGATGAAGTTTTCCTTTTGGCTTCATCAAGTCAGGACCTCCACCTCTCATTGGAGCAATTCACAGCCGAGTGCGAAGCAGCCGGGATGAAAATCAGCACCGCCAAGTCCAAGGCCATGATTCTCAGTCAGATAAGGGTGGAATGCACCCTCCGGGTCAGAAATGAGGTCCTGCTCCAAGTGGAGGAGTTTAAATATCTTGGGGTCTTCCCTCATGAGTGAGGGAAGTATGGAGTGGGAGATCGACAGACGGATCGCTGCAGCCTCTGCTGTAAAGCGGACCCTATACTGGTCTGTTGTGGTGAAGAAGGAGCTGAGCCGCAAAGCAAAGCTCTTAATTTACCAGTCAATCTACATTCCAACCCTCATCTATGGTCACGAGCGTTGGGTAGTGACCAAAAGAACAAGATCGCGGATACAAGCGGCTGAAACGGGCTTCCTTCGCTGGGTGGCAGTGCTCTCCCTTAGAGATAAGGTGAGAAGCTCTACCATCTGGGGAGAGCTTGGAGTAGAACCGCTGCTCCTCTGCATTGAGAGGGGGCAGTTGAGGTGGCTTGGGCATCTAGTCAGAATGCCTCCTGAACGCCTCCCTGGTGTGATGTTTCAGGCATGTCCAGCCAGGAAGGGACCCCGGGGTCGACCTAGAACACGCTGGAAAGACCATGTCTCTCAGCTTGTCTGGGAATGCCTTGGTGTCCCCCCGGAAGAGCTGGAGGAAGTGGCTGGGGAGAAGGATGTCTGGACCTCATTGCTTAGGCTGCTGCCCCGCAAGAAGCAAAAGATGACGATGATAACAAACATCAGCAATGGTTCTTTGACAGCCTCTCACCATCGACAACAAGACACATGGCCAGCCGATGAAGATCCAGTTAGCTGCACTGGGGGAACAGCAGTGACAACCACTGACAGTGAACCCCCGACCTTGGGGTCAGTAACCCAGTACCCTACCCCACTGCCTCTCCTTTGAAGTTTTATTTGTTTATTTTACAAATAGTCTAATAATACATACTACGACAACTTGCATTATAAATATGGAATCCTTTTAAACATTTCAAAATGCCATTTTGTAGACATTTTCTAGCCTTTATAACACATTTTATTTGTTCATTCTACTATGCACCATCTTTGAAGACCTTGCCAAGTCATGGCAGGCCAACACACACCATTTACACACACACTTAGGATAATTTGGAACAGTAATCAGTCTAGTGTAGATGTCTTTGGACTGTGGGAGGAAACCAGAGTGACCGGAAAAAACCCACACAGGCAAAGGAGTATGCAAACTACACCCAGAAACACAAACATTCGACTTGGTTATTTACAGGGGCAGCTGTAGCCTAAAGATTAACAAGGCAGTTTTGGGATCAAAAGGTTGCTGGTTCAATTCCCAAACCAACAGAAAAAATGTGTGGTGGTGGAGGAATGAGCAGCACCCACCCTTCCTCCACATTATTGAGCAAGGCACCGCCAACTGGTCTCTGGGCAGTCCACTGCTCTGACTGTGTGTACTTTAGATGGGTGAAATTCAGAAGAAATAATGTCCCTTATATTATGGTATATAAAAATCTAAATACAGTAAATGAAAAATAATGGGTTAATCTGAATTCCTGAAGGCAACCTGTTATAGGAAACAGGGATGTTTAAGGAAAAAAAAAAAATTGAGATCAGACTGTTTCATGGTTCTGCCTCTTATTAGAACACACAGGATGCTTTGCACATTGGAGTAACATTTCAGCAACAAGTGGTGAATTACAGAAACATCCTGAAACAGTTAACATCCTCTTTCTAAAACGCTGCCGCTCTAAAACTGAACACAAAATTTGCTCTAATAAAACATCCAGAAGGAACAAACATTGCTGTAGGAAATCAATCAACACTGAAGCAGTGCGATGAGGCCTGACATGAAGCAATTACCATTGTGTAGCGTTTTATTTCTCTTATACCTCAGTGATTTATAATTAGAATTTTCCCATTAATATCAGTACATCATTCATTTACATTATGAGCCACATTTAATGTAGTGGAAAGTCTGTCAAACAAGAGAATGTCTGGCTTTGCTTGACAGAACAGCTACAAACATTTACTCTACTACCTTCTGCGGTAGAAGGGTTTCATGTTACGAGGAACCCCTCCTGTCCTAGTCATGTATGAGAAAGGGACTTAATCCTACAATAATTGCATTCAAATTTAAATACACGCCCTGCAGACATGCATAATATTTGATATTTGTTTTTATAATTTCCCCAAAACATTCCCTTGGACTCTACAAGGCTCCACCCTTAGACATTCTAACCGCCTGCAGGTTTGGCTGGGAAGATTACACACTTATGGGATTATGACACCCTTTTCCCAGCACAAGGCAATTCTATAAATTAAGATTGCTAATGAAAACTACCGGCACTAGAAATGCCCTAAAAAGGCTGAATACTTAAGCACATGAAAACACTTAAATCCTGTCATTGTGTTGAATTATTCAGTTTATTGGATTAGACTAAGAGCTTGTATTTTATACACACAGTTTCAGTGCATCATTTTTCTTTATTGAAAACACAAAGCAATACCAGATCTGAAGGTTGACTTGTTACAATAATAAAAATAAACTCCAGACATGGTGCCTTTAGTCCCATGGGTAGGGTCTTACCCAAAATTGTCTGTTGCTTTTATTAATACCTGATTTGATAGATTTTAAAGCAGGAATGTTTGATTCTGGGAGGCCTTTTACTCTTCAACAGACAGGAAGTGTGGGATTAGCACATGAGCTCTTAGTGGTCTCGGTTTCAAGACTATGGAATGACTTTCGGCTTTAAAGTAAGCCCACCATTTCAGCCAATAGCAACAGACTAATGGGGATGGGCAGGGTCTTCAAGGTTACTGTCCGTTTTTCTCACTGAGCATCTTCTCCTGCAAAATAAAAACACCACAAAACAGCTTCATGCAGGCAGTTATGGGCAGATGATAAAAAGGTATTCTATTGGTGAGGCACGCCCCCCAGGTCTACAATCGCACCTTGATCATGCCTTCAAGCTTTACGGCATCGGCAGCAAACTTGCGAATGCCATCTGAGAGCTTCTCAACTGCCATACGGTCCTCGTTGTGCAGCCAGCGGAAGGTCTTCTCATCAAGGTGAAGCTTCTCCAGACTAGAAGCCTTTGCTGAGAAGACACACACAAAATAAGTTTTTCCTGCCTTCTGACCACCTCTTTACCCTTTTAGAAGACCCCGTATGCTGACCTTTCTCCAGCGTGAGAGTGGAGGATACAGCACTGTGATCCTGACTCAGTTCTCCAAGCAGTCCTGGAGAAATGGTGAGAAGATCACATCCAGCCAACGCCTTCACCTCGCCGATGTTCCTAAAAGACGCCCCCATCACCACAGTGCTGTAATCAAACTTCTTATAGTAGTTATAGATCTTGGTTACGCTGATTACACCTGTATAAACATAAGAGTGAAACCACGGTGCATGTGTGTATTTACAACATGTGGGTGAGGTTACTGTACACCTAGTAAATTTAAGCAGTTTGTTAATCCAGAGAGCTGATTCTATAGAATTTAAAAACAAACAAACACACACACCCAACCAGGCAACAATTAAATCCTTGAGTCTAATCATTCATAGACATCATTAATTACAAAAAAAATTAACAATGTTAAAATTGACTCCATAAATACAGCATTAAGTTACTGATCACATGACTCATTTTATTTTGGACTGCAAGCAAGGTTCTAGAATGTGATGGATTTATTTTAATAAAAGACTATTAGAAATGCGAGTCCAGACCGAGGACGTTCTCTGGCACATACCAGGGTCCTCGTGCGGCTCGTAGGTTTTGCGCTCAGTGTTTTCTTTGTGCCAGTCCAGGATGCGGCCCACAAAAGGAGAAATTAGCGTGACCTTTGCCTCAGCACAAGCCACCGCCTGGGCGAAGGAGAACAGCAGGGTCATGTTACAGTGGATGCCATATTTTTCCTCCAGCTCCCTGAGTTACAAGAAAAAACACAATCAGGAAAAACATACAGCATTTTAACCAAATTTTCTTCACTAAATAAAGTGCCATACCGCCCAGCTTGGATGCCCTCCCACGTGGAGGAGAGCTTGATGAGCACTCGATCCTTACTCAATCCAGCCTCCTCGTACAAAGAGATGAGCCGTCGTGCCCGAGTCACCATCTCATCTTTATCAAATGATAACCTGGAGCAGAAAGACTCAGCCCTGAATGTTTTCTTAAATAAGAGACTCAAATGCTCAAGTATAAAGTGTGAGGCATTACCTGGCATCCACCTCTGTGGAGACTCGACCTGGAATCTTCTTCAGGATCTCTACACCAAAGCTTACAAACAGTTTGTCCATAGTATTTGTGATCTGCTCCTCTTCAGTTCTGCAAATATAAACCCAATTAATACTAGTACTCTGGATAAGAGGAGGCCATAGGATATACTATGGATGACACATCACAAATAAACCCCCCCCCCCCCCCAAGTGGGAAAATTAACACCAAGGATCTCCTACCCTGCATTGGCGATGCCATATTTAATAGCCTGGTCCACAAGGTGCTGATAGGTGGGCATCTTTGCCGCTGCCAGAATGAGCGATGGGTTGGTTGTAGCATCCTGAGGCTTGTACTCCTCAATTGCTGAAGATGTCAGAAGAAATTCAATGAGAGCTCATCGCTTATTCAACTATTCAATATTCTGCCTTATGGAAGGCTGCTTTGGATACAAACACCACGTCTCAAAAATATGTAAATTTAATTATGATAACTGTTTGTCAAAATTTCAGGAAAGCGAAAATCCAACTACAGGCAGAACATGTCCTTGTCAAATTATTGAGTCCCACTGCACATCTATCTTGGGTCTCATCACATCACAAACTACACAAGAATTCACCTGGGCCATGTCAGTATCTGATTCACCAACAAAACACCTTCAAATTAAAGTTCCTGGCTGCAACCTTTACTGAATGTTAATATTTAACTCTGCTTCATACAACTGTTCAAACTGAGCTGCATATAAAAGGAAGTGTTCTACCAGTCCTGCAATATATTACAACATGCATTGGTTCCTTCAGTGTGTTCAGACATGCACCGTTCCGAGGTGTCTGCATTTTTATACAGTTATATTCACTGCCCGATGACTGACACTTCATATTAACTGATCGGATCATTTAAACACAATCCCTCTGTAAAACCCATTTCAAATCTGGTATTACAAACTCCTATTTAATATAGTCAACTTACATTCATATCCCGTGTGAGCAGGGACAACAAAACCGATTTCTCCTCGTCTTCTACATAGAGCCACCTCAGATTCTCAACCATGCACACACCAACATGCATAAAGCAACATCCAACAAATAGATTAAAACAGATTCCCGTGCCAATCCTACCAATGTGGTTTATGTTACTTCAGTCCACCCTTACACATTTTACACAATTATAGTCTCGTGTACCAAAATGGGTTTCATTTCAAACCGTTAAATGCTCACAGAAAACTGCATTGCATTTTTGGACAAAGGAGTGAAAAAAGGAAAGCGTGAGATTTTAATACGTCATCCTATGACAATTTAAATCATACTAGCAAAAACACTTAGCAGTTTTGCTTAAATGTACATTACCTTTAATTGATAAATCCCAATTTTTTTAGATATATACACATACCTCATTATTTAATATTTGAGTATTTTCATTTACCTTTTAAAAATTGAGTTTGTTTTTTTAATATATATAAAAAAAGAAAAAAACCACCATTGTTCAGAAAAACATTTGATAAAGAAATGCATTCATTTCCCAAGCCACTTAATCTTACTTTGACCCTGGCGCACGTCTTAACTCTGGGCAAGGTACACCCAGGACAGTTTGCCAGACCATTGTCATGCCAACACACACACACATCTATGTGGGACTAGCCAAATATCCTATTGCACATGTCTTTGGATTGTGGGGAGTAGAAACAGAGTACCAAGAAGGAAGGAAGAAAAAAAAAAAAAAAAAAAAGCCATACAGGCATAAGAACATCATGCACACCACATTGATTCCTGAGCTTTGGCCATTTTTAACACTGTTTTGAGGCAGACATGCTAATCACTACACCAACCCATATAGAGAAATTTGCATGCTCAAAATTAAACTTCCCATGACAAATTTTTTGTTGGGGGGGGACTTCAGGCAGGCCAAGAAACAGGACACCTGATCCTGACGGCCAAAATGTGACCTGATACACTGATATCCATCATACTGACTTTGCAACACATGAGGAAATGTTTGCTTTGCATCAGAAACAATGAGCAAAGACCAGATTTCTTCAGCTTCCTCATTCACTTAAATGGGGGAAATAGAAAGCAAACAGGGTCTAACTTGGCTCAAACCTAAACTAGATCTTTAGTGTGCATTTGGTGAACTTTCTCTAAGGATCTTACTTTTGTGCTCTTAAACTTTTAAAATCTGGTACTATTACAGTGAACACTTCACCATTGAATGACAACTGAATATTTATACAGTTTACTCAGTGGGGCATGACCACATCAACCGTTTATAGCTGTAGAGCAAGTGCAGCTGAACAAGGAAAAAAATGTTTTAATTTTAACAAGAGAGAGTGCATGAGATTCCAGTTGTGGAACCATGAATGCTCCTCAAACAATCAAACAAAAACCCAGACAACACCACCACAAATAACTCCGTGTTATGTCCTTATGGATCGTCTAAAGTGTCTTCAGTTCCACAACTTCAACCTTAAGTCAAATCTTCCAATTATAATTTAAAAGTTGGCTGGATCAGCCAAACCATCGTGGGGAGTCGGGTTAGAACTCGAGTTTAACCATTCAGTTTTAGGTAATAAAATGGTTTTAGCTTCATGTCTCCTACAGTCAAGCAGAAGTAAAATCAAACTTTCCTCAGACAACGTGGCAGTTCTGTTAATGGTTCCAAACCACTCTGGATTTCCAAGAACATGATAAGGGGGAAAAACAGCCTCACAAGAAAAGAAGCACTTTTAAAGGCAGTGCATGAAAACAATAGTGATCAATTAGTGTCAACAAAGTTGTATTGAAGGTGGTTCAGAAAAGCTGTGATTGGTGACAACAGGCCAACTAGATGGTACACGATTTTGAGAGCCATCTGAGAATCTCAGTATATGGCAGTCAGTGTGGATCCAGATGGATATCAGTGGAAAAACCAGTCAGAAACACCCTGTCTGAGGTCTGCTTTAATTATAAAAGGAGCAGGATAAGCAGTTTTTAATGGCACAGTGGGAAAACACACCAGGTAATTTCTGCATTATATCACGAGAAGAAGCTCTAAAAGTACGAGATCAGAGTGTCCGTTTTCAATATTGTCATTTTCCAGAGCGAAACACAGAAACGCCAAAATACACTGTACTGTCACAAGTACTTTATATTGAAACAAATTTATAGTATAATAAAAACCTGAGAATTTAACTGGAATGAATGAATAGGGTTAATGAGATGTGACGTCAGTTACGTTCATAACATTACAGTCTACATTTACAAGCATTAGAACTTCAAAAACAAAACAAAAAAAATCACAACAACAATAGTAATTATAATAATTATAATAATGCATATTAAAAAGGTAACCGTGTTCAGGGCTTCACAAGGGTTAAACTGAAGTAATAAAGTCTAGATAGGTGTACAAGTGAGATGAAAAATATGCTAAACAGGTGGAAAAAAACTTAAAATTTAAATGACATGTCATTTACTTTTTTTTTTTTTTAAGTGTTGTTTATTTTTGCGATGCACCAACTTAATAGCGAGAGCTAATTTGTATTCTAAAAGAAAAGTCCTTAATAAAAGCACAATTAGCGATACGAGTTAGCCTAGCTTAGCATAAATGGCTAACTTGAAAGTCCAGTTCTGAAGAAACGCGCTGACTCAGACTTGTTCACACGTTCCTTACTATAAAGTTCCTCAAAACGAATTAAAGATATAAAGAGCGCTACAATCCAATCCAAACAAAACTAACGAGGTACACCATTGAATAGATGTGTAAACCAGATTGCATGAACCCGTCACCAGGAAGTTACCGGTGTAATTTACCGTTAAAATCTCCGGTATCCGCGACTACCACCGTAAACTTCTTCAACTGCTCGAGCGCAGACTCCATCTTTCGGCGTTTATCAGGAGACTGAGACATGATGGCGCTGATGGGGTCCCTTTTGTACCGTTACAGAGGTGCGCGCGTGAGACGCAATACCAGAATTTCAGTTCCGAGCACGAGGACACGGCCACGGCGTTTTTTTTTTTTTTTAAAAAAAGAAAACGCACCAAGCGAACTCATGCGCGTGCTCGTGTCTCACGCTGTTGCTTTTAGAGGCGGTCAGACTCAGTGTGACGAGCTGAGTGACGTTTCCTTATAACCAATGATAGACATGGAGAAAGTTATCTGCTGAGGAGTTGAACCAATCAGTTATAAAAGGAGGGACAAATCTCAGTGGGACAGTATCTCTATTATATACAGAGTTCAATAGGTGTCTTTCATTCTTTTTTCCACTTCACACAGCTTACGAAACAGGTTTATTACAAATATTTATGTTTTTATTTCCTTTTTGCAAGGCACTACAGTACATCAACTATAACTAGTTTATATTCAGTGGAGGAGGGCAGTGGTGGCTTAGTGGATAAGGCCAAAGATCAGCTCTACAATTCCCACTATCACCACTGTTGGGTCCTTGAGAAAGGCCCTTAACCCTCAATTGCTCAGTTGTATACAAATGATAATTGTAAGTTGCTCTGGACAAGACTTTCAGCCAAATGCTGTAAGTGAGCAGTATTCAATACAATCAATGCATCCATCCATCCACTAAATGTGATATAATTTACAAAAAACAAACAAACAAAAAAACAAACAAACAGCAATTTACACCAAAATGTGTGAAAATATTAAGATCCTGTTGTTTGCTGACACAACTAGGTTGTGTTTACACCCACAATATAGCTTCCAGGTAAATAAATGTCTCAATGATTCT